>JAJJWX010000464.1:0-56025 GCA_023529315.1 Papaver bracteatum | reverse complement strand
CATTACGCTACAATACATGCATTTATTAATAAATATAGGACATTGTTATCGGCATTCTGAAATAAAAAACTCCAAAAAAAATGTATAAGAATGAATCGGGAAAATAAAAAATGAATTCGATAATTGGTGTGCTTCTTTGTGTTTTTGTGCTTTATCTTTGTGCTTCCAGTTTGAATTTCGACTAGTCTCATAGGTCATGAATTAATTTTGACAAGTCATACAAGTCATGAAGTAGATTTAGTTCACACTGGTAATATGAAGCTCAGTGTTGATTCGAACTTCAAATGTGGTATAATAACATACAAACTATGAGCCAAGAAGCTCCGGTAGGGTTCTGACTTCAAACTTAGCATGATACATCATCCAAACCGATAAATATGAGCTCAGTGCTGATTCAAACTTCAAATATGGTATAACGACATACAAATTATGAACTTAGAAGCTTCAGGAGGGTTTTGACTTCAAACTTAGCATGATACATCATCTAAATCGATAAATATGAAGGTCAGTGTTGATTCAAACTTCAAATGTGGAATAAAGACATACAAACTGTGAACCAAGAAGCTTCAGGAGGGTTCTGACATCAAACTTAGAAGGATACATCATTGAAATCGATAAATATGAAGCTTAGTGTCCATTCGAACTTTAAATATGGTATAACGACATACAAACTCTGAACCAAGAACCTCCGGGAGAGTTCTGACTTCAAACTTAGCATAATACATCATCGAAATCGATAAATATGAAGCTCAGTATCAATTTGAACTTCAAAATGTGGTATAACGGCATACAAACTGTGAACCAAGAAGCTTCGGGAAGCATCTGACTTCAAACTTAGAAGGATACATCATTGAAATCGATAAATATGAAGCTCAGTATCAATTCGAACTTCAGATGTGGTATAAAGCCATATAAACTATGAACCAAGAAGCTCTGGGAGGGTTCAGACTTCAAAATTGGTAAGAACGATGAATCCATCCATTTACAGGTAATATTCCTTCGGAATATTACCGAAACCTTAAACAAACCCTATTATGGCATATTATATGCAAACCCTGGCTTCGATATCGAAACCTGGTCGTGAGTGGACTACTATAAGTCGGAAATTTCGTAAGAACGATGAATCCATCCATTTACAGGTAAGATTCGTTTGGAATATTCCCTAAAATATTAAACAAACCCTATTCTGGCATATTGTATGCAAACCCTGGCTCCGAGATCGAAACCTGGCCGTCAGTGGACTACTATAAGTCGGAAATTTTGTAAGAACGATGAATCTATCCATTTACAGGTAAGATTCCTTTGGATTCCCCGAAACATTAAACAAACCCTATTCTGGCATATTGTATGCAAACCCTGGCTCCGAGATCGAAACCTGGCCATCAGTGGACTACTATAAGTCGGAAATTTCGTAAGAACGATGAATCTATCCATTTACTGGTAAGATTCCTTTGAAATATTCCCCGAAACATTAAACCAGCCATATTATGGCATATTGTATGCAAACCCTGGCTCCGAGATCGAAACTTGGCCGTCAGTGGACTACTATAAGTCGGAAATTTCGTAAGAACGATGAATCCATCCATTTACAGGTAACATTCCTTTGGAATATTCCCCGAAACATTAAACCAACCCTATTATGGCATATTGTATGCAAACCCTGGCTCCGAGATCGAAACCTGGCCATCAGTGGACTACTATAAGTCGAAAATTTCCTAAGAACGATGAATCCATCCATTTACAGGTAAGATTCCTTTGGAATATTCCCCGAAACATTAAACCAACCCTATTCTGGCATATTGTATGCAAGCCCTGGCACCGAGATCGAAACCTGGCCGTCAATGGACTACTATAAGTCGGAAATTTCGTAAGAACGATGAATCCATCCATTTACAGGTAAGATTCCTTTAGAATATTCCCCGAAACATTAAACAAACCCTATTATGGCATATTGTATGCAAACCCTATCTTCGAGATCGAAACATGGCGGTCAGTGGACTACTATAAGTCGGAAATTTCGTAAGAACGATGAATCCATCCATTTACAGGTAAGATTCCTTTGGAATATTCCCCGAAACATTAAACAAACCATATTCTGGCATATTGTATGCATACCCTGGCTCCAAGATCGAAACCTAGCCGTGAGTGGACTACTATAAGTCGGAAACTTCGTAAGAACGATGAATCCATCCATTTACAAGTAAGATTCCTATGGAATATTCCCCAAAACATTAAACAAACCCTATTCTAGCATATTATATGCAAACCCTGGCTCAGAGATCGAAACCTGGTTGTTAGTGGACTACTATAATTTGGAAATTTTGTAAGAATGATAAATCCATCCATCTATTTACCGGTAAGATTCCATTGGAATATTCCCCGAAATATTAAACAAACCCTATTCTAGCATATTGTATGCAAACCCTGGCTCTGAGATCGAAATTTGGCCGTCAGTGGACTACTATAAGTACGAAATTTCATAAATCCATCCATTTACAGGTAAGATTCCTTTGTAATATTCCCCAAAACATTAAAAAAACCCTATTCTAGCATATTGTATGCAAACCCTAGCTCAGAGATCGAAACCTGGGTGTCAGTGGACTACTATAAGTCGGAAATTTTGTAAGAACGATGAATTCATCCATTTACAGGTAAGATTCCATTGGAATATTCCCAGAAATATTAAACAAACCCTATTATAGCATATTGTATGTAAACCCTGGCTCCGAGATCGAAATATGGCCGTCAGTGGACTACTATAAGTACGAAATTTCATAAATCCATCCATTTATAGGTAAGATTCCTTTGGAATATTCCCCGAAACATTAAATAAACCCTATAATGGCATATTGTATGCAAACCCTGGCTCCGAGATCGAAACCTGGTCGTCATTGGACTACTATAAGTCTAAAATTTCGTAAGAACGATGAATCCATCCATTTACAGGTAAGATTCTTTTTGAATATTCCCCGAAACATTAAACAAACCCAATTCTGGCATATTGTATGCAAACCCTGGCTCCGAGATCGAAACCTGTCCAGGGGCGGACTAGTATAAGTCTGAGAGTTCCTAAGAACGATGAATACAACCATTTACGGGTAATATTTCATGGGAATATTCCCAGAAACCTTAAACACATACAAATTCGTCAACTTCAAGAAAGAAACTGTCTCCGAGATCGAAACCTGACCATGATCGGACTACTATAAGTCTGAAAGTTCGCAAAGACGATGAATCCAACCATTTACGGGTAAGATTCCATGGGAATATTCTCATAAACCTTAAACACACACAAATTCGTCAACTTAGAGAAAGAAACGGGCATCGAGATCGAAATTTGTCCATGGGCGGACTACTATAAGTATGAAAGTTCGCAAAGACGATGAATCCACCCATTTACGGGTAAGATTCCATGAGAATATTCTCATAAACCTTAAACACACACAAATTTGTCTACTTCGAGAAACAAACTGGCTCTGAGATCGAAACTGAATAATGATGACAATTTTTTTTGCAGAAGTGAGAAATTTTTTAGTAGAAATGAGAAAAATTTAGCAAGAGTGTTTATACCTCAACGACAACTCTTATAAAGGTTGTCAATAGCGATGGAAAGAAAATTTAGCAGAAGTGAGAAAATTTAGCAGAAGTGAGAAGTTTTTTGCAGAAGTGAATAAAATTTAGCAGAAGTGACAAAAATTTAGCAGAAGTTTTTATACCTCTACGACGACTCTTAAGGGGGTTGTAGATGGTCTATTTATTTATTTTTCTTAACATTTTTTTCCTTATCACTTTTTTATAAAAGTAAATGTAAAATATAAGCAAACATGTAAATCCGGAAGGCTGGTTGAAATCCAAGTCTTAGATAGAGGAGGTTTAGGTTCGATTCACCTTAGCCTCATTTTTCTTTCAAAGTCAATTTATCATTTTACAACCCTTGTAAAGGTTGCGAATATTGATCAGAAAAAAAAGCACAAATCTACCAATAGTGTGAAGCCGGAAGGATGGTTGATGACTTGTGCGAACATATAGTATGCCTGGGTTCAAATCTTTACCAAGAACATTTTTAAAAATAATTTTGTTTTATCTTCAACAACTCTTATGGAAGTTGTTATACAGTGACTCACTACTTTTACAGTATGAGTTGTTAAATTTTAAAAGTGGTCACTACTCTGTGCAACTCTTTTCACACAAACGTAGTGGTTTAGATTCTCGTCACTACTCTTTGGTCCTCTATGGTCCTAAGAGTTGGACGTTTGTTTACTTTGACAACTTTTGTTTGGAAAAGGTTGTAAAACATGCCACCTTTTACGACTTAAAAAATACGAGTTGTCAATCTACAGTTGTAGATCACTATTTTTCCGGTAGTGATGAGCCGTTACTAAAACGGGTTGTAACGGCTCATGGATGTTACAAAACGGGGCGTTACATTTTTTGTAACGGCAATGTAGCCGTTACGAATTTGGTTGTAACGGCCCTTAGTAACAGGTGTCGACCGTTACGAATCGCCACGTGGTAACATTCCAGAACCGTTACGAATTTTTTCGTAACAAGGACGTCGAAAACATGTTAGAGCCGTTACTACGTGGCAGGTTAGTAACGTGCTCAAGCCGTTACTACGTGGCAGGTTGAAACAGCTCCAAGCCGTCACGAATTCTTTCGTAACAGATTTTTTTTACTGCCAGTCAATATTGACCTGGTCAAAATTGACTAAACTTGACCAGGTCAAAGCTGACTGGTAGTTCATTTTCTACCATAAATAAGCCGGAATTCCAAATATCCTGCATAATCCTTTCAATCCGTTCATCATCCAAGTTCAATAATAGTCTTCAATCAATTCACATCAATACTCATTCAATTCATATTAATACACATATTCATATCAAAAAAAGAAAACAAATTCTAAGTACAAAAAAAATTCTAAGGGAATACTTAGAAACTTCCTAAGTTCAGTTCATTCCTATGTCCTAAGGGAATACAAATTCTGTGTAGTACAAGGATCATGAACATATTCTGTAACTAATAAAACTATAACCTAATCCCAGCTACAACTTCGCGCGAACACTTCCCTACCTAATTACTTCCTGCAAACAACGATACCTTATATTAGTATTAAGAGAACTGTAAATGCGCATGATGGCAATGCCCATGGAACACATGGCTCGTGTGGAAACTAAACTCCTAAATGTTTGTCAAAATTGTGTAACAACTAACCACATACCTTGGTTTGTAGTAGACAGTAAACATGGTCCCTGTTGAAACAGCTTGCTTCTCAGCTAACCTGTATTTCAAGGCAAGTTAGTGCCATACACAAACAAGGAATAAAATATTTAAAGTAAAAATAACGAATTTTGCAGTCATCTCATAAGGAAGAAAACATCAAGCATGCATGTGTTGTTGTTAACAGCAGCAACAAGAACAAAACCAACTAAAAAACATAGGATACCCAAGTTCAACAGCCAATGGTTATAAGATAAAACAAGATTTAGTGTTAGAAGAACACAATGAGAAACGGTTCAGAGTAAAAGGTATCTCAGTTTTTCAATATATACATACCCATGAAAAGGCGATTAAGTTAATATTTTATGTAGAAGTTTCCTTTTTTTACGTGGAGGACAAAGCTATAATGTTGAAAGCAAATACCAACTCTTAAACTTAATTATGCTGTCTAATTCAATAAAATTAACATTACAGTACGTATCATAGACAGTGATGCACATATAGATTAGCGCGAGACGAGATTTGAGATTTCAAAATTCAATATTTGGTATTTTGGCTCAAGGATACTGACCTTCTTCCAAAATTGAGAGTGGTAATCATTGAGGCAATTAATTTCAGCAGCAGATATCAGTGACAGCTCCAAAACTTTAGCCTGCAATGGTAAATCCAAATCGGGCAAAAGAAAATGGGAGTCAAGCAATCAGACTATTATGAATCTACATGGGATCTTGTACTTGTGTAATAAAATTAACCACACACCTAAATGAGGACCAAAGTGTTGTTTTTAAATCCAACTTTCTAATTCCTTCAAAATGGTAAGGTGTGTTCCTTAACAATTAAGAGATTCTGCGAGAAGAACAATATGCTGTATAAAACAAAATGGACAATGAGAAACGGGAACAGTTATCCGAAGAATGCCTCCCTCAATGGTATGTAGTTACAAGTACCTCAATAGAAAGACAAAAGAATGGTTCTCGAAGTAGTTAGGTTCCATGCTCTTTTGCAGCCGAGACACATTTCCAAATTAAAAAATTATAGTTTCAGGACCTTCATCGATATTAAGTGCATCTCCTACAAGTAACAACCAGAAACTTGACATTAATTGATGAAAAAGCTCTTTTTCGTACTGTGAAAATACAAGAAATACTCAGATAAAAAAGTAACAAAAAATAAGAAAGTACCAAGTCTGTAATCTCCTGAGTCCGGCTAAAAAAAGGGAACTACTTTCAGCAATCTCTCCAACCATTTCATCTTCGATATGTTTCTTCTCTACTAAGATAAAATTTAATACCTCATTAGATACAAATTCTGAACCAGCGAAAAATCAAAATTCACAGAAGTAAAACTAAAGGAGGCAAATTGGAAACCTATTGACATGATCTTTTTCCTCCACTGATTCAGAACCAAAAGCCTTCTATTTTCAGTTGTGAACCATTCCTAATCAGTTATAAAAGCCTTTTATTTTCTGTTGTGAACCATTCCATTATAGGAGACATGGCTCCATATCTATGGAACCACATGTAAGGCTGTCAGACAGAAATATAAGGGCGACAAAAAGATGGGTAGTGAAAAAAAAAAATACAATTATGTTCGTTTCAATACACCGAATTTTAAGAGTCTAAGACTTTACCATATCTATGATATCACCAGAAATTGGGGTCCATAATTTACTTGGGAGAAACTGCGGTCATTGGCTTTTGTATAACGAGATTCCTGCTTCAAGATCACCCTACTGTCATGAGGACTGCCACTGCGTAAGAGGTAAAAATGAGGAGAATTAGCATATAAATTGTTTTATCTATTGAATAATGGATTTAGGCCTGCGTTTACCTGCAAGTTATGGGAAATCCATCTAAGTCTCTTCCTGAAATCGAAAAGTTATCAAATGGAAAACTATGGACCCCAATTTCTGGTGATATCGAATGTTGCGAGATACCAAAACTCAAATCAGATTGAAGTCATTGAGCAGTAGAGAAAAGAGAGCAATTTTCTAAGTTTAATTTCCGAAATCAATTAGATAAGATACATAAGACATCCCATTAGCAAATTGACATAACCACAGAATACTGAATACTACAAATCTACAATATTAGTTAGATTAAAATCCATACTGAAATTCTTTGACACAACAGACCAGCCAAACTGCAGCAACATCTTCATGATCATCTTAATGGCCAGCTTGAGGATCAACTGCAGGATTACGTAGAAGACCAGCTGCATTATTCATTATCTTAATGACCAGCTCGAATCTCATGATCCATATCAAGAAAGTTGGAAAAATACAATGGATGTTCAAGGTTGTCAATATAGTTCCTGAAAGGAAAAACTAGAAATAAACTTATCTGACAGAAGTGGAGAACCATTATTTCAGTAGTAACTGGGCAGAAACCAATACAAAATCTTCAACATTTTTTATAAACATAATGAAAACTCACAATTATACCTATCAACAAGTCTTGATTTTTCACGATACGGCTTCACCAACACTCAATCTCCGCAAAAAAAAAAAAAAAAAAAAAAAAAGAGAAGAGGATTTCCTTTCTTAATAATCGTTTTAACAGTGTCCCGGGTATAGAAAGGTAAGAAATCCAAACATCCTTTTCTGTTTCCAGGGGATCCAAACATCTTAAACTAGACCATAGCTCCTACAGATATCAAATAAAACTTTATATCCAACAATCCAAATTCAGATACTTTACATAAGAGCAATTCCCATGGCAATGGCCAAAAACCAAAGTTTGTTGAGCCACGTGGATGGCCAAACTTGGTTTTTCACTATGGGAAAGGACTGGGCGCTCGGTGAATAGACGAGCGAAAGCAGCACGTACGCGGGCGTTTTGGTGGATGATTTGGGTGACAGGGAGGCTGACGCCCAAGTTAGGAAAGCTGTCGCGGGCGTTAGGAACGAAGTCTCCAATGGTCGGATCCATAACGCCCATATTTCCAACGGTCGGGAACCATTACCTATAAATTCCCTCTCCTCATTTTATTTTCAGTCACACCATTTCACACCACTTCCATTTCCTTCTTCTAAATTCAAATATTTCGATTCAAATATTACCTATAAACTCTTCTAAATTCAAATATTTTGATTACGATATGGATTTTGCGAGAAGAGCAATGAATATTTTAAATCATAAAAGGGATCGAAAAGGTGAATCGTTACCGTTACCTCACACAAATGTAGATTTTTCTCAAAATCGATAAGAAGAGTTTAGTAATCCAATCACAGTTGCTGCTCCATTATTAGTTCATGGTCATGTGTCGGGGCATAAAGAACGATATGAGGAATATCATACCACGAGAGGTGGATTTTTAGAACTAAATGTTGTTTATCTCAGTTTACCGCAAGCCGTCCGAACAAGGGTTGACAGATATCCTTGGTGTGCGCTTTATAGAATAGAGCCTAGATTGCATAACAAAAAAATTCCAAAAACAGTGGTAGAAAGGTGGTAGAATACGACGCACACATTTCATTTTATGGATTTCGAAATTGGTAAGTTTCTTTAAGTTAACTTAACTTAAAAATTTTAAATAATTAAATAATCTAAAGAATTAATCATAGTTGATATTATACTTGTCATAGGAATTACTCTCCTTTATTTGTATTTCATTTGTGGGATCCCAAGTGGAAGTGGAAACCCGCCACCATTCGACGATAACGAATGGATCTTAAATAGTAAATGGGAATCGCGTTGTTCCTTGTTTATGGAATCAGAAATCTCTATCGATAAAAGTCTGAAAGGAAAGGGGTTAAATGTTCGGCCTTGAAGAGTTTCCTAATGACACCCAAAAACCATGGAGATGTAGACGACTATGATGAACTCGAAAGATTGTTTATCTTATGGGTACTAGGTCAGGTCTTCTTTCCAAACTCAACTTTTGTTGCTCATGTCGGTTGGCTTGAAGTATTAGAAGATCTGGATAAAGCACCATATTATGACTAGGGGTCCGCAATATTAGGAGAACTGTACTTTGCGCTGGATAAAGCGTCCACGGGCGATAAAAGCATCTGTGGTTTTTGGAGCATCATAGAGGTAAATATCAAAATTATTATTTTTAAATTTATGAACAAATGTGGATTATTATTTACTAAAATTATGAAGTAATTTGCAGTATTGGTGGTATATCAACTTCCGTCTTGGTAAACCAATCCTAAAAGACGAGGCATATAGATTTCCAATGTTTGACATGTATACGAGGACAAACATGCAGAAGAACACTGGGTCGGACGTCTATGGTTGCAATTTTCTGCAGAGAGTACAACAGATGACTCGGAACCACAACAACGTAGTTGTTCGCCCTTACCTTCGTTGTCCTCAGTATAATGAAGCGGTTGGAGTACGTATTCTTGATTATTCTTCTCGTAGAGTTGTTTTTTACAGTCCATAATCAAGAAGAGGGGTTTGGTATCTAGGAGAAAGACTGTAGTACCAACTACGAGGTGTACTTTTAATTGCAATTAACCCGCCAACACAGATGGAAACCTATGCATTAGATTTCTTTAGGTTGAGAGTAACCAATTGGGAGAGTTATCAACTAAATACAAGGGAGGTTTTCAGTGATTTGGAGGACCAAAACTGGTACAACTCAATTGCGAAGCCTGTGATTGGGACACATAGTAGGCACGTCTATAGGGTAGATTTTCCAGGGTTATCAAATATGTCCCATAATCCAAATATCATTCCTAGCCAACCACCTTCAGAAGAGCCAAGCTTCGTGTCTTATCCCAGGACGGGTGCAAGTTCTTCATCTTCCTCGTCAAATATGCCTGAAATTAGTTGGGAGACGCAAAGTATTACTTCAGAAGGTGAGCTAACCACGATCCCCATTGTTTCCCAAGGTATGGAACATAATTATCCTTAATACAATGTCATTGCAAGTGAGGATAAAATGCAAAAACAACTCAGCGATCTGTACTGGCTTACAAGACGATTACAGGCGACGCACTTGGAAACAGTCCGGAAATGGCATACAAACACAATGTATAAAATGTCTCCAACTCCACCGCCAACTGCAAATGATTATGTGCCAAATGCAAATGATTATGTGCGGCAGTCACATTCTTCCGATTCCAACACATTATCATGGCACGAAAGCCCAAAAAATAACATATCAGCATTGCATAAAAGTGAAGAAACAATGGTGCGAGAGACACAACACATCCCTCATTCTTCACTACAAATTGTGCCTGTATCTCAGTCTCAGGCATATCGGATTGAACCTAGGCGCATTTCATCTTTATTCTCGCCCTAAAACCAAAATGTGGCATACAACCTAAATGTGCCATACGACCAAAGTGAATGCTACACACCAGGACCACCACAACCACAAATCTCTTATATGCTTGGAGGACCGAGTACACAGAGTGTTGGACCGAGTACACAGAGTGTTTACCAATCGCCTTGTTTTGTTCAACCAGGTCAGCCAGGTCTATCACCATTTGGAAATTTACAAACTATCTTGTCGACAGGTCTATCCCCAGGACTATCTGGATTTTTGGTGGCTGAAAATAACAACGGGGTAGCTAGAGATAGAGATGAGCGAGATAGAGATGAGCGACGTTAGAGATGAGCGAGATAGAAATAACGTTTTACATTTGTAGTTTTTGTAATTTTTAATTCTGCTAGCGTTTAACATTTGTAGTTTTTGTAATTTTTAATTCTGCTACATTTATAGTTTTCGTTTTAAAAGTACAATTAAGTAAATAAAATACATATGTTTAAAAGTAACTGTTTTACATTGGTTGAACTCAATTACGACAGACTACACATTACGTTATCTTCACCAATGAGAAGAAGTAGTACTAGGTAGCTTAACCAAGGAAGGGGTTGAAACTGTTCAACACCTTAAGGATTTCAAAACATTTATCGAAAGAGAAAGCCACATTTTTCCATCTTCGCCATTCAGACAACGATATTTTCACCATCTAAGCATTAGTTTCACCTCTCAATCAATATCGATTTACGTGTATGGTTAAAGATACAAACTCATTTACTTCTTTCTTAATTGTACCAAAATGATGCTCTATGTCTGATATTGAACGACGACTAGGATTACGAGTGTCACTGCAGAACCCATCGTGAATAACCGCCCAGAAATTTACCCATGGATAGTTTGCTAAAGCAAGATGAGTAAATAAAAAAACATAGTTTCTGCAAATAGATTCATCTTCTTATTTAGTCAACTTGATTTTCCAAACTGATCAGGGTCGAGACATGTTCAATCAAGAATTGAGAATGAAAAAGAATGTGTGAATTTAGAGTTGAAAGTAAGAGTATTTATATAATTAAACAAAATGTAGCCGTTGGATCACAATATTTTTTATCCATTCAAACAGAGCCGTTGGCGACAGGTACGCTGACGCTGGAGTTTTTTAGAATAACGCTGGAGTTTTCTATGAAAACGCGTTATGGGGGAAAACTCCGGCGTCACCTGGGATGTCGCTCGAGTTATTGGTCATGGCGCGCGTTCTTGCACCAGACGCGCGCCTACTGGAGTGTCTCAGTGTTCAAATGAACAGATATGTTCATTTGAACATCCATTTTCTTGGTCTGTTCATCCCATAGTGGGAGCAAAATGAACAAACTCTAAGTTTGTTCATCCCATAGGAACTGCTCTAAGCACAAAAGTTTAAAAACTTTACTTGAAATACTTGGAAACATCACACATATTGGCGTACCAATTGATTCAACAACACCATAAGCAAAGAGTTGACCCAATAGACAGTCCTTTGCTTCCTAAAAATCCATGGGTAAAAAATCTCAAAAATCTTTCTCACATGTAAGACAATATCAACCTGATGAAATTACTGTCAAAGAAAGAAACTCATGCCGTCAAATTACCCGTCGGTCCTGTCCCTTCATTGATGAATTAACTTCTAGAGTATATCCGTTATTAACTTCAACATGCATCTAATTTGACATCAGGAATTATTTTAAGAACTAACAGTCAACCCCAACGCAAAACCTTCTCTAGCACACTTCATGCACAATACAGAACATTAAACATGCCACAAGTCAGTAACAACTAACAAGTACCACTACCTTATTGTATGTTCGTTATAATTTATTGGCAACTGAAGTAATTTGCAACAACGTCAACTCAGCATACTTGATAGTTGCATAAATGAAATAATGTAATGTGAAGCACCTGGATAATAAAAGACTGTAGTGAACGCCTTTCTGGCCGTGGCCTACGGTAAGCTACCAATGCATTAGAATCATATAAACCTTTATCTCATGATACATCGAGCTTTTCGCTCCCACCAAATACACCTGCATGCTTAATGCAAAGACTAGAATGAAGAATAAAAATGAAAAATTATAAGAATCAACCAAGCAATAGTATAAAAATTACGAAGCAACTCAAATTCAAACAAATTGATTGACAAATTGGAATCAATTGATGCTTAAAATCAAGGACTGCATCAACATATATCATATACCCATTACACCAACACAGTTTGAACAAAATGTCATTACGTAAACAAAATTAAAACACATCAATAAACTTCATATAATCAGCACCTTCGAAAGTTAATTCTCCACGTTCTACAACTTTACAAGCATTTGAGCTTCAAATATTCAAACGAAGTCAGAAAATACCTTTGTTAAACTTGCTTTCTTCACTAATCCATGTTTTAAAAACTGCAACAAATTTTTCTGCAGGCATTTCTACCCCTGATTTATGTTCTTAATAACCTCAAATCTAACTTAAAAAAAAAAAAATCTAGAATACATCATACAAATCTAATTCAACTACTAAAAATTGAAACCCTATAACTCATTTCGAATACAAAAAATTAGAAACAAAATCCATAAATCCAATAATAAATATTCAGAATCCAAAAGATAAGATAAAATAAAAGTGAAAGGATGAAGATTGAAGTAGACTTTAGTTGATTTAAACACCAACAGTACTCCATGGTAGAACTTACGAGGTATACCCTTATGAATATCAAGGATTGTTTTGATTACATCTTTGTTAATGAATCTTCTTCTCGACCTAGTGATATTGACAGGGATTTCTGAATTTATTTAGAGAAACATATAAAAAAACGAATCTAGGGTTTTCATAACAAATCTGATTAAAAAAAAAATCGAAGCTAGTATCTATAGAGGAAATCAATAACAGATTTGTGAAATTGAAAATAAAATCGAACTCGAAACCGAAACTGATGATGAATCTAAGTATCTTCAGTGAAGAAAAAAAAATGGAAGAGAGGCGGAGGAGAAACGATAAAATAGAAAGAGAATATGAGAATAAAAAAATCGATTCTCTAAGGTAGGAGGAGAAAACCCTTATGCAGGGGAGGAAATATCCTCTAGTACTTCGCATTTTGGGTGGAAAAACAAAAGCCAGTGTGTGAATGGCACACACATATACTCCAGTTATAACACCCCGAGTTCCGGACCAGGGTCAAACCCATATGTAGATCCGAACTCGAAGCTTTACGGGTCGGAAAGAGACTTATGCATATATATATTTCTCTTAGGTAATTTTTCTTTTATTACAACAAATATAATTTAGCCTTTGTAATATGAATTTAAACATATGAATTTGCTAATAATTTGTAACAACATTTCTATCAAACTTATTATTTCAAATTACATTTCAATCAATACAATGAAAAGATTCAAATCACTAAGCTACTCAATCCTAGCTTCCGCTGCGCGACTCTAATAAATCTGCAAGGATGTCAATTGGGGTGAGATGACATCTCAATAGAATGCACCCCTGTTCTCTAAAGATGCGCAAAAATAATCATTTTATCAAGGAATAACATACGATAAGAAATATAGTGTAACTTCAACGAATATATTCAACCAACAACATTACCTCACAAATATTATTTTCACTAAATCATCTAATTCATTTGTCCAATCGTGAGTTCACAATGTCAATATTACTGTCAACAATTTATCTAATAATATTTCAACATATAAGTTCATAGCACCAATATTATTTTCAGCAATTCATCCAATTAGATTTCATACACGAATTCATAACACTATTAATATTTCCTACAAATACGTCAATTTGTATTTCAAAGCTTGTGTTCATAAAACCAATAAGGTTTCCACTAATCATTCAATAGAGATTTCAACACACGATTCACAAATTAATATTGTCACCGACAATCCATGAGTTCACAACATTTATATCATTATCAACAAATCATTTATCAAATCATCCATTTAGGGTTTAACTCATCAATTCACAACAACAATTCATCCATTTGAATTTCACAAATGAGTTCATAACACCGATTATGTTTCCAAAAATCATTTAATTTAGATTCCGAACACATTATTCACATATTTATAAGTCACCTCAAACCATGAGTTCACGGTACGAAAACCTTGGTTCGTACACCACCTATCGTTTATCGGCACGGACAGCCTCCATCGATGGTCAGGAACAAAAGTTCCTATGGGGATCATACCCATTTGCTCTTGGGGATCATTACCCTTTTCGTTCATAGTACGAAAACCTTGGTTCATACACCACCTATCGTTTACCGGCACGGACATCCGCCATCGATGGTCGGGAAACACAAGTTCACATGGGGATCATTACCCATTTAACTCTCGGGATATTAGCCGCTGTCAGCATGAGAATAAATTCCATCTAACGGAAAAACATGAACTCATTTCCTTTTATAAATCATTTTCACAAACAACACAAGCAACCATGGCTTATCAACATAAATTTCTTTCAAGCATTTATGCAAACAAGTTAACTGCTTCCATATTACATTGTATGTTCCATGGTAATAACTTTATCTGATTATCCCCAAATTTAACAGTAAAATTCTTGACACATTCGTATATTACATATCCAAATTTCACACCAAACCAACGGTTCAAACAAAAGATGTTGAATTTATAATGACAGCCTAAAAAATGGGCAGATTACATGTTGTTACCAAACAATTCATGATAAATTCATAACAATCTGAAATTAACCCAATCCAAAGCATACTGAAATATAAGATGTTTATCTACAACTTTTATTAAGATCTCAAATCCTTTTAATGCTATTAAGACTTCCTAAGAACATCAAAATCACAGCAAGGAGAAACTGTTCATAAATTCAGAAACTATCACCCAATTTCAAACAAACATTCAACGGTGAATTTACATTGGAAAATTCCCAAATTTTAACAAGAGATACTCAAACATGTTTAATATCAATTAGAGAAGCTTGATCATCAACAATAGGCACATATTTACTCTAATAAATTACTGAATCATTACAATACAAAATCATATAAAGTAAACACCAAAGAAAAACACCTAAAGAGAAAGGGTTTCACATTCTACCTTTTATTAGCTACAATCTCCTTTAGATTCTCCATAGAATTCTCCTCTAAAACCAAGCTCCATATCCTTCCCATACTCCCTATATTTTAGTTTCCTAATCTCTAATATTATTCTTCTTCATTTGATAAAAAAAACTATATATATAATAATGCTAAGTCTTTTCATTTTTCTCTTAATTTTATTAAAATATTAAAATTAAATAGGTGACTATATTTCCATTTCTAGTTCAATCAACCCACCTAGGCTAAGGCCAAGGAACAATAACTTAAGACACAAGGTCAACTAATTTCGGTATAACCCGACCCAAAAAAAAAGTAACTAAAAATACAGGGTATTACATTCTACCACCCTTAAAAGAAATTTCGTCCCGAAATTTAGAAAATACGTAAACCTAAATATTCACATAATATACATAATATAGTAAACAACACGACATTTCAATCCAGCGCAAAATGAACAATTCACATGAGTTACACAAAGTCAACTATTATGATGAAACAAGCAATACAACACTCAAATCAGACAAGCATGCGTAACAACATACGAAACAATTTATTTACGGTCCCATTCAAGATCTAAATCCTAGAGCTCTGATACCAACTTGTAACACCCCGAGTTCCGGACCAGGGTCAAACCCATATGTAGATCCGAACTCGAAGCGTTACGGGTCGGAAAGAGACTTATGCATATATATATATTTCTCTTAGTTAATTTTTCTTTTATTACAACAAATATAATTTAGCCTTTGTAATATGAATTTAAACATATGAATTTGCTAATAATTTGTAACAACATTTCTATCAAACTTATTATTTCAAATTACATTTCAATCAATACAATGAAAAGATTCAAATCACTAAGCTACTCAATCCTAGCTTCCGCTGCGCGACTCTAATAAATCTGCAAGGATGTCAATTGGGGTGAGATGACATCTCAATAGAATGCACCCCTGTTCTCTAAAGATGCGCAAAAATAATCATTTTATCAAGGAATAACATAAGATAAGAAATATGGTGTAACTTCAACGAATATATTCAACCAACAACATTACCTCACAAATATTATTTTCACTAAATCATCTAATTCATTTGTCCAATCGTGAGTTCACAATGTCAATATTACTGTCAACAATTTATCTAATAATATTTCAACATATAAGTTCATAGCACCAATATTATTTTCAGCAATTCATCCAATTATATTTCATACACGAATTCATAACACTATTAATATTTCCTACAAATACGTCAATTCGTATTTCAAAGCTTGTGTTCATAAAACCAATAAGGTTTCCACTAATCATTCAATAGAGATTTCAACACACGATTCACAAATTAATATTGTCACCGACAATCCATGAGTTCACAACATTTATATCATTATCAACAAATCATTTATCAAATCATCCATTTAGGGTTTAACTCATCAATTCACAACAACAATTCATCCATTTGAATTTCACAAATGAGTTCATAACACCGATTATGTTTCCAAAAATCATTTAATTTAGATTCTGAACACATTATTCACATATTTATAAGTCACCTCAAACCATGAGTTCACGGTACGAAAACCTTGGTTCGTACACCACCTATCGTTTATCGGCACAGACAGCCTCCATCGATGGTCAGGAACAAAAGTTCCTATGGGGATCATACCCATTTGCTCTTGGGGATCATTACCCTTTTCGTTCATAGTACGAAAACCTTGGTTCATACACCACCTATCGTTTACCGGCACGGACAGCTGCCATCGATGGTCGGGAAACACAAGTTCACATGGGGATCATTACCCATTTAACTCTCGGGATATTAGCCGCCGTCAGCATGAGAATAAATTCCATCTAACGGAAAAACATGAACTCATTTCCTTTTATAAATCATTTTCACAAACAACACAAGCAACCATGGCTTATCAACATAAATTTCTTTCAAGCATTTATGCAAACAAGTTAACTGCTTCCATATTACATTGTATGTTCCATGGTAATAACTTTATCTGATCATCCCCAAATTTTACAGGAAAAGTCTTGACACATTCTTATATTACATATCCAAATTTCACACCAAGCCAACGGTTCAAACAAAAGATGTTGAATTTATAATGGCAGCCTAAAAAATGGGCAGATTACATGTTGTTACCAAACAATTCATGATAAATTCATAACAATCTGAAATTAACCCAATCCAAAGCATATTGAAATATAAGATGTTTATCTACAACTTTTATTAAGATCTCAAATCCTTTTAATGCTATTAAGACTTCCTAAGAACATCAAAATCACAACAAGGCGAAACTGTTCATAAATTCAGAAACTATCACCCAATTTCAAACAAACATTCAACGGTGAATTTACATTGGAAAATTCCCAAATTTTAACAAGAGATACTCAAACATGTTTAATATCAATTAGAGAAGCTTGATCATCAACAATAGGCACATATTTACTCTAATAAATTACTGAATCATTACAATACAAAATCATATAAAGTAAACACCAAAGAAAAACACCTAAAGAGAAAGGGTTTCACATTCTACCTTTTATTAGCTACAATCTCCTTTAGATTCTCCATAGAATTCTCCTCTAAAACCAAGCTCCATATCCTTCCCATACTCCCTATATTTTAGTTTCCTAATCTCTAATATTATTCTTCTTCATTTGATAAAAAAAACTATATATATAATAATGCTAAGTCTTTTCCTTTTTCTCTTAATTTTATTAAAATATTAAAATTAAATAGGTGACTATATTTCCATTTCTAGTTCAATCAACCCACCTAGGCTAAGGCCAAGGAACAATAACTTAAGACACAAGGTCAACTAATTTCGGTATAACCCGACCCAAAAAAAAGTAACTAAAAATACAGGGTATTACATTCTACCACCCTTAAAAGAAATTTCGTCCCGAAATTTAGAAAATACGTAAACCTAAATATTCACATAATATACATAATATAGTAAACAACACGACATTTCAATCCAGCGCAAAATGAACAATTCACATGAGTTACACAAAGTCAACTATTATGATGAAACAAGCAATACAACACTCAAATCAGACAAGCATGTGTAACAACATACGAAACAATTTATTTATGGTCCCATTCAAGATCTAAATACTAGAGCTCTGATACCAACTTGTAACACCCCGAGTTCCGGACCAGGGTGAAACCCATATGTAGATCCGAACTCGAAGAGTTACGGGTCGGAAAGAGACTTATGCATATATATATTTCTCTTAGTTAATTTTTATTTTATTACTACAAATATAATTTAGCCTTTGTAATATGAATTTAAACATATGAATTTGCTAATCATTTGTAACAACATTTCTATCAAACTTATTATTTCAAATTACATTTCAATCAATACAATGAAAAGATTCAAATCACTAAGCTACTCAATCCTAGCTTCCGCTGCGCGACTCTAATAAATATGCAAGGATGTCAATTGGGGTGAGATGACAACTCAATAGAATGCACCCCTGTTCTCTAAAGATGCGCAAACATAATCACTTTATCAAGGAATAACATACGATAAGAAATATGGTGTAACTTCAACGAATTTATTCAACCAACAACATTACCTCACAAATATTATTTTCACTAAATCATCTAATTCATTTGTCCAATCGTGAGTTCACAATGTCAATATTACTGTCAACAATTTATCTAATAATATTTTAACATATAAGTTCATAGCACCAATATTATTTTCAGCAATTCATCCAATTAGATTTCATACACGAATTCATAACACTATTAATATTTCCTACAAATACGTCAATTCGTATTTCAAAGATTGTGTTCATAAAACCAATAAGGTTTCCACTAATCATTCAATAGAGATTTCAACATACGATTCACAAATTAATATTGTCACCGACAATCCATGAGTTCACAACATTTATATCATTATCAACAAATAATTTATAAAATCATCCATTTAGGGTTTAACTCATCAATTCACAACAACAATTCATCCATTTGAATTTCACAAATGAGTTCATAACACCGATTATGTTTCCAAAAATCATTTAATTTAGATTCCGAGCACATTATTCACATATTTATAAGTCACCTCAAACCATGAGTTCACGGTACGAAAACCTTGGTTCGTACACCACCTATCGTTTATCGGCACGGACAGCCTCCATCGATGGTCAGGAACAAAAGTTCCTATGGGGATCATACCCATTTGCTCTTGGGGATCATTACCCTTTTCGTTCATAGTACAAAAACCTTGGTTCATACACCACCTATCGTTTACCGGCACGGACAGCCGCCATCGATGGTCGGGAAACACAAGTTCCCATGGGGATCATTACCCATTTAACTCTCGGGGATATTACCCGCCGTCAGCATGAGAATAAATTCCATCTAACGGAAAAACTTGAACTCATTTCCTTTTATAAATCATTTTCACAAACAACACAAGCAACCATGGCTTATCAACATGAATTTCTTTCAAGCATTTATGCAAACAAGTTAACTGCTGCCATATTACATTGTATGTTCCATGGTAATAACTTTATCTGATCATCCCCAAATTTTACAGGAACATTCTTGACACATTCGTATATTACATATCCAAATTTCACACCAAACCAACGGTTCAAACAAAAGATATTTAATTTATAATGACAACCTAAAAAATGGGCAGATTACATGTTGTTACCAAACAATTCATGATAAATTCATAAAAATCTGAAATTCACCCAATCCAAAGCATACTAAAATATAAGATGTTTATCTACAACTTTTATTAAGATCTCAAATCCTTTTAATGCTATTAAGACTTCATAAGAACATCAAAATCACAGCAAGGAGAAATTGTCCATAAATTTAGAAACTATCACCCAATTTCAAACAAACATTCAACGGTGAATTTACATTTGAAAATTCCCAAATTTTAACAAGAGATACTCAAACATGTTTAATATCAATTAGAGAAGCTTGATCATCAACAATAGGCACATATTTACTCTAATAAATTACTGAATCATTACAATACAAAATCATATAAAGTAAACACAAAAAAAAAACACTTAAAGAGAAAGGGTTTCACATTCTACCTTTTATTAGCTACAATCTCATTTAGATTCTCCATAGAATTCTCCTCTAAAACCAAGCTCCATATCCTTCCCATACTCCCTATATTTTAGTTTCCTAATCTCTAATATTATTCTTCTTCATTTGATAAAAAAAACTATATATATAATAATGCTAAGTCTTTTCATTTTTCTCTTAATTTTATTAAAATATTAAAATTAAATAGGTGACTATATTTCCACTTTAGTCTCTCTAGTTCAATCAACCCACCTTGGCTAAGGCCAAGGAACAATAACTTAAGACACAAGGTCAACTAATTTCGGTATAACCCGACCCAAAAAAAAGTAACTAAAAATACAGGGTATTACACCAGGTGTGACGACCCTAGTGTGACCAAGCGTGTGACTGGCACGCCTATAAAAAAAATCGTAACGGCTCTTCTTTTGTTGCATTTTTCTTATAAATAGTAACGGCTAGTGCCTGTTACGAAATTTTCGTTACGGCCATTTGTAACGGGAGTTTTGTAACGGCCACAAAGCCGCTACGAATTGCTGTTACGAATCCGGGAATTTGGTGTAGTGTGGTACATGGTCTTGTTATATAAGAGCAGTAATGAATGAAGGTGTTTTCGTTTATAAATTCTTGCCTCTTTATTTACGATATAAAGCTAGTTCATGGGGAGATGTTGCAGTAGCATACTTAGCCTAACGTATGCATTAGCAAGACAAGTGGAAAGCTAATAAGCAAAGCATAGGACAGAGGTCCTAGTTGATGCGTAAGTGATATTGTTGTTCGGGGATTGCAATATGGTACGACGAAAGATGGGAGGCGACAGTGCCAACAATAGAACAAGTTAGAAATCATTTCATCAGCAAGTTTTAGTTGGGTAGAACTTATAGCCAAGTGAAAGACACACACTTTATAGGCAAGTAAGCAATGCAGTTCAAAGGAATAGTTGGAGACGTATTGGATTTGAAGGAATGGCGTATGGACAACTAAAAGGTTATATATGTTATGTCCACAAGATAATTAGTCACTGTTGCGTAGATGGGATGTGCAACTCAATAGTTCTTCTTTAGCGAGTTAGGGAAGGAAAACTGGCAATTCCAGTTCGGGTATGCAACAAGGCTTAAGTATAAGAGAGTTTATACTTAGTGGCAGCATTAAGAAAAATGAGTTCTTGAACGACGTTTGCAAGAAAAGAATTTGGCGAGGCATGAAGTACTAAGTTCGGGTGTTCTAGGAAAAAAAAAACCCTATGCACTTTGTGACATGCTTAACGAGGGGCATGGAGAACAACAGTCCAAGGTAGGTGCCAGCAAAATCGAAGGAAAATAAAGGCCAAGTCGTTTATAAGTCCTTGACATGTTTAGTTAGATGCAAAAGGCAAAGTCGGGAGGCGAAAGGCTATGGAAATGATCATAATGATCGAGTAAGATAAGAATCATGATGTGCGTACACTTAGGCGTAAATGATTCAAGGAGAAATTCAGGCCTAAAGAGAATTAGCTAAGAAGAATTTTAGGTTTGCATTGGGTATTGATGCATGATTTGAGTAGCAGTTGAAGCGTAGTGCACGACGCCGAGAAATGGCTCAAGTAGATGATATCAAAGGTAAAGCAGTCAAGCTAACTAATGTTATGGCATAAAATTTGGTAGAGGGCATATTGCGAAAGCCAGCAGTGATTGTTGAATTTTAGAAAAGGTTATGAAAGTGCATGCAGCGAAGTTAAGACAAGTATAGTATTTGTATCGGGTCGCGTTCAACGAGGACGTTGAACGGATTAGGTGGGGGAGGTCTATGACGTGTCAGGCAAGTGGCGCATAATGATTGTGCATTACAGTGTTGCAGGAGAAGTCAGTGTTCAACCATAACAGCGCAATGCGAAGCCATAATAACGCAATGCTCAGTCATAATAGCGGTATATTGTATAGATTTCCAAGTGGTAATAATGGCATAACCCCATAGGTCCAGTGAAGCGCAAAGGTAGCACTACGTTATAAAGACATTTGGCTAAATAATGAAGCTTATTGGCCGACACAATGAGGCTTCATTGAGGGATTGGCAAGACATGGCCAAAGTTGACAGATGCAAAATGCGATGTTGACATGAAGGCATATCTATGGAATTGAGTTGGCCCAAACTCAAGGATAATACAATATTGTAGGATAGGCCAAAAGTTAGTTTATGGAATTAGTTCAAGGCTGGCCAAAGCTTGGACATTGCAAAAAAGCTAGTAATGCAAGAGTGGCATTACTATTGTCAAACATATTGGCTAAGTGAAGCATATGGCGCCAGATAACCAGATTGATCTAAGGAAGTGGCAGAGATTCTAGCGCAATAGTAGTGTAATATGAAGGTTCAGTAAAACGCAACAGTGGCACAATACAGAGGCCAAGTCCAGTAAAGCGCAACAGATGTGCAATACGGCTCAGGTGAGGGTTATGAGTTGGTTACGGGCTTCACAAGCATGCCAATGACACGAGACAAAGGAGAACGGTTATAAAGGGAGTTTATAAATCATGTGAGTATGTTCATAACTGCGCTGGAATAGATGTTGGACAAGGACGTCAATTTAGAGAGAAACTGGCCAGTTAGTACAGTTATAGGCGGTTATGAAACTGCTCTAGAGGACAAATGGTTGTCTCATGCGTGCGCAATGGTTGTGCACTATTTTGGCTAAGTAAAGATATTGTGTAAATAGTCCTAATGCATGGAAAATTCGGCAGGCTTACATAGGAGAGTGTGAGACTCAAAATAGGAGAGTTTTTTGTAAGGCTAAGGCTTGGTTCAAGGTGAACAATTCTGTGTAGGTACCTAAGTGGGCAAGTTTTGTATTTCTTCCCTTTGATGTAATAAAATAAAATGATTATTTCATGTTCTAAGTGTTCTTGGTTGGCTGATTGTTGTTGATAAAGTATGACAATGTTTGAATGCATTATGGGGTGCATTTGAGAAGTTTAGAGTAGCAAAAGAACGCTAAAGACTTCCGCTGTATAACTAAAGAGTTTGGCTATTTCTATTGGTGCAAACTTATAAGGGTGATGTGAAGGTGGGTGAAGTTTGATTCACTGAACCATTGTGTTGCCGAGTTACGCTTTCGCATAAATTTGAAAGAGGCATTTTGAAGGTGTGACACTAACTGAACTACCATCGAAAACATTAAGCCAGAAAATCTTCCACTTGGGCAGCATTTAGCTATGGATTTCTCTCCTCTTTCCAAAGTGAGAAAAATGAAGCAATTGACACTACCATGGTTTTGAAAAGCGTACGATTCACGCTTCGCTTCAAAAAAAATTCACTCTGAAGCGTTCTGATTATGAAGCGTGTAGTCAATGATTTTGACCAAAGTCAGAAGCGCAAAATGGTCAAACTTCAAGAAATAATGTCCTAAAAATGAAAAAAGAATGGTGGATTTCAAGCCTACCACCTCATGTGTAGTATGTGAATGCTCAACCCCCATTCTACACGATTTTTTTTTTTTTGCTAAGAAAAATAGATTACTGAGAAAAAATTACATCATAGGGTTAAGGAAATTTGGGACATTCCCCCACCATTCCCCTGAGATATTAAATCTTCTTCTAAACTTGGCTGCTTAGCCAAGAAAATGAAATTGCGTTTTAAGAAAGTAAATTGTGCAAACTGGAAATAAGAGACTAAAGATTTAAGGTCTTCTATGACTATTTTATTATACCAGTACAGCTGGTTAGATAGTGAGTTCAGAGACTCTATTACTTGTTTAGCATCACTAATAAAGCAAACTTTAGCAAAACTTTTTGTCTTAGCCCATTGAACTGCCTCCAAAATCACCAAAGTTTCAGCCTCTTCAGCGTTTCTTACTGACCCTACCTTAAGCTTACATCCGATGAAGCTGCCTGTGCTATCTGTCAAGATTAAACTAATACCAGAGGATTTAGTATCCATGTCAAAAGAAGCATCAATGAATATAATGACACGGTCTTGAGGTAAAGAAACCATAACAGAAGATAGATTGGTTTCTGTAACTGGAGCATTGGAATCAACATGGTGAACAGAAACACTTCCTAAATAGTTATCAGTATCTGTGACTAATTTCAGGGCAAGTCTAACAGTAGAATGGTGATTAAGAGTTTTCCCCTGAAAGATGTGAAATAATCTATCCTTTCAAATACTTCAGGCAATAGTGAAGACAACACAAACCTTATCTTTCAGAGTATCATTAGTGGTCCAAATAAGGACCCAATCATGAATACTAGTAAAAGAAATACTATCTTGTTCAATTACATCAGCAAAAGGAGTTAGATCCCATACAGACTTAGCAAAGGAACAATTGAGGACAATGTGTTCATGAGTTTCAATGTGACCATTATTACACATACTACAGTGAGCATCATGAGTATTATTATATCTGGCAAGAACAGAGTTACTAGGGATGATGTTCTCATGACATTTCTAGATAAACAAATCCACTTTTGGTAGAATATGAAGCTTCCAAAGAGTTTTGTAGAAAGTATTGCCAACCTGACTGTTATGCATATAATTTATCTCACCTGAAATGACTTTATAAGCAGACTTAACAGAAAATTCACCATTTTTAGAGTAAGGACAAATAAGTTTATCTTCCCCTGAAAAAGGAATTCTGTAATCTAGAAATTATTTTTTCATTTTGAGGAGTGAAAAACGCATTAACAAGGTCAGGTATCCAGTTTTTAGTGTCCTCATCAATCAAAGCAGAAACAGTAAGATTAGGGTTAGGTCTAGTTTTAAGGAGGCTCAACAGGGCTAGACAACCACTTATCTTCAAAGGCAAGAATATTCTTACCATTCTTAACTTCTCATATTGCATTTTGAGCAATAAAGGCAAGGCCTCTACTTATGCTACGCCAAGCCCAAGAACAATCAGTTTTCTTAGGATGGTGGAGAGGATGAACATTTCTGAAATATTTAAATCTAAGAATGATAACCCATAAAGCATTAGGATTATGAAGCAGTTTCCAAGCTGTTTTAGATAAAAGAGATAAATTCATGTGTTTTAGGTTTCTAAAGCCCAAACTTCCTTGATGTTTATGAGTACAAATTCTTGGTCAAGCTCTAAAGTAGATACCACCTTGCCTAGACTTACCCCCACCAAAAGTCTCTTTGGGATGATTCCATGCTGTTTATAATATTATTTGGAATAGTAAAAGTGTTCATATGATAGATGGGAGAATATTTTAACACATGTTGAACCATAACAGACCTACCAGCTTGGTTAAAATGCTTGCCTTTCCACTTAGCAACTCTCTTATCAAATTGGTCATTAACATAGTTAAAAGCATCAGATCTAGACCTTGTTATAAAAAGGGGTATACCTATATATTTTTCATTTAAATCAATTTTCTTAACTTTAAGGTCATTGATAAGGGACACAGCTTGGTCTGGGTGAACATTGTAACTAAAAAAGCAACCATATTTTTGCAGATACTATTATAGTATGAATTTCAGGATACTCAGTAGTAGTAGGGGAAGTAAAAGTAGATCTTTCATGGGCATGCGTAGTGATATTTAGGTCACCAATGATAACCCATGGAAGATTGGTTCTGGACACAATTTCTTCAATGTATTTCCATTTTCTAATCATGGTATACAGAACCATAAAGAAAAGTAACTAGAAACTCAGGTTTACTTGGATTATCAGAAATTAAAACATTAATCATTTTATCAGTATTTTAAACAATTTGACATTGAAAACCAGTTTTCCACAATAAAGAAATGCCACCAGACAAGCCAATAGAACGGAAGACCCAAGAATTTGGAAAATTGAATCTCCTAAGATATTGATTCATCTTAGAAGAATCATTCTTAGTGTCACATAGAAAGATCATATCATAATTTTGACTCCTGATCAAATTCCAAAATGAATTTCTAGTTGAAGGGTTTCCAAATCCTTGGACATTCCAAGAAAGAATCCTCATTTTTTAAAACTTAGAATCAAATGAAAGACCTAAGCTTGCTCTTAATATTATAAGGATAAGACAACAGAAAAGTATCAAAATCCCCAATAGTCACAAAAATATAATAGATGGGATTACTAGTATCAGAGATGATATTAACTTTCCTAGTGAGATTCTGAGATAGGGCAAAGTGAGCAACAACATACAAATTTTCCTCTATGAATAAATCAAATCCAGGGAAACGAAATGAATCAAAAAAGTAAAACAAGATAGGATAGTAATCAATTGGAATGGCACAGACTAGAATGAAATAGGTTTTAGAAAAAGAAAGGGATAAATGAAAAACCTGATTTATAGCACTTCCATTCATTCCAAGAGCAGGGATTTGATGCATCAAAGGATTTGATTCTCTATCTCCATTCTCTATGTTAACCATGTTCAAATCAGACCCTCCATTACCAGAAATCTCGAGCACTGATTGATCTCCTCTGCCATTAATCATCACCGTTGTGGAATCTTCAAAGTTAGGGTTATGGATTTGGGAATTCATCTCAAGCAAAACATAGTTATCTTCTAAACCCGAATCCCCGCTTCTTTTATACTTCCAAGGATCTGGATCCTCTTCACCCGACCCGCCCGACTCGTTAACCATATTGTCAGATCCCTCACCTTCTGCATTACTGGATGCATTGTTTTGCATTGCTGCAACCATGTGTTTGTGCTTGGCATAAAATTCTTCAAACGCGGATTCTGTCATACCAAAGATGAAAATATTCCAAGCACGTTCATCGCACATATCAGCATTATGGTCAATTGTAAAACATTTAGGACAAATTTTCCTGGGTTGTTTTTCAAAATGATATCTACACCAAACTTTTTCTTTCGTAGCATTAAGGAGCCAGTTTCCTCTTTTGAGAGGCATTCTCAGGTCAACTTCTATCTTTGCAGTAACTACTCTTCCTCTGATTGTATATCCCCTCCTACCTTCTTCACGAATCTTTCTTCCAATGTCTTACATAACTTATTAATGATACCATCATCCAAGTGTTCAAGGTATAGACCTTTGAGAATAACCGAGAAAATTTGAGTAGTAAAATCATATTGATCAATTGGAATCGAGTTATCATAAACCCTAAGAACAACAAGATGATCATGTAGAATCCATGACACCTTTGACATAACATCTAGAACCGCATCAGCATTTTTAAACTTAAACACAAAGAGATTCCTGCCCATAGTATGAATTTATATTCTTCTTAGTCTCCTCCAGATAATATTAAAATTTCTCTGAACTTTATCATATTCGATATCATCCACTGAGATTACTTTTCCAATAAGACTGTTGGCCCAAATGTTAGAGGCTGCTGCAACTTCTTCTTCAGATATCAAACTTCCTCTATTGCGAATGAGATGAGCACTGCCCAAATTGGATGTTTGAAAACGTCTAGTAAGGGCAGAAACTTGGAGACTGGAACTTTGAGGCATGATGAGATCAAAAATTTGATTTATAATACTAATCAAGGCTGAGCAAGTATAAGATGAGGGTATTTTTTTCCTTACGGTGGCTGACTCTTTATAAAAAAAAATTACTGTTAGGGTTTATGGGATGACGCACCGATGTATATGGAACTTTCCACTATGATTCAAATCTTTTGAGAAATTCTCGTGATATTTTGAATGCGAATATGCGAAATTATAGGATTTCAGTTTAGGTAAATTGAATTTTGAATTTTGAATTGCCCAAAATCGCGCCCTGTTATTTGTATGTTTGACCAAAGTGCCCTTTGATTTCTGATATCCGAGTTGATGAAGAACAAGACGATACAGTTGATTTGAATACGAAGGATGATTGAAACTTACAGCAGTGAAACCTACAGCTTCATGGATCAATCTATGGATGCACCAAATTGAGAGAACCACTATGGTAATTGTTATACGGCCGATGAACATGTCCATAATAGATATGGGAAACACAAATGTTTGTAATGAGATAGTAGAGAATCAAATCAGCACCACTGCTCCCACTGAAAACCACAACTGGTACACTACTAGATGAATAAGAGCGCTACAAATACAAAACTTAGTTCATCATAATAACACAGATAAAATGATAAATCACAATTTCAAAAAACTTTTCATAGAAAAGAAACCACGAAAAAGGGGAAGGAATGAATAAATCAAGGACTATTCTAAAGAAAACCCATCTATAATATAACAGAAAATGATTTGTTTGGTACGACCATGAATTTGGTCCGGATGGGTACTGAAAAGACCAATTTGTCCCTCCGTGTTTTTTATTTGTCTTCTTAGTTTGTCGTAATTTGTAACAAAACCAGGGGCAAATAGACTCAGTTTTCTTCATCTGTGTTTTCAGTTTCAGCAAAACTAACTCTCCTTCAATCACCACCACAAATCTCTTTCATCCAATTCTCCTTCGATCTGTGACAACCACCACCATGAATACCCTTCAATCTCCGACCATCACTGCCCAAAATCTTCGAAAAGCATCAACACCAACCTCCAGTTTCATACAAAAATTAATAGCAGCAATGCCATCACCACCATTAATTACATAAATGATGATTTATTTGGTACGACCCTCATTTACTTCACCACCACCACCATAACCATTGCCACCAAATACGTCCCAAAAAAATCAATCAATATTCAAAATTTGTACCATAACCAACCACTACCCTCCATTACTTTGACTGTCACCACCACCATCAACACCAGCGCCGCCACCACTAATGAATCGTTTTTTCTTTTTCCGAATCTACAATTCGATTGAAAAGTTTAGGTTTCATGATCTTAATCGACCCAGAATCAAATCAAAATCTTTGTTAACCGACATCCAGTTCAAAGTAGAAATCATTTGAGACATCAATTTTTCTTAGTCTATTGAACCACTCACATCCGATTACAGAAATTGGACTATACATCTATAATAATGTAGCTCTAATTTTTTCTTAGATATCGTGAATATTCCTAAATGGGAAAAAATCAATCTTAACGTTTTTTGTTTTTAGTTGCAGAGAAAGGTGGAAGAGCGGAGAAGATGCTAGAGTTTTTTTTTCTTTTTTTTTTTGACACGGTGAAAGATGCTAGAGTTGGTGATAACTAAAACTTACGTTTTCAGTGATTTTCGGTATGAATACATGCATGAGACACACGTGTTTCGCCATATGTATATCTAATTTTGAAAAAGTCAAAGATTTTAGATCGACCCTTGTGCATGGGCTGTGTGATATTTTACCCTGTTAACCTACTGAAGTTTGCATACAAATTGTTGGATGGCAAGTTTGTGTGCACGATTTTTTTATGTTTGGCTACTGCACCTATGTTCAAATACGAGTATAATACGTAATTTTTCTATCTCAATCAAAAATGTATTATGAACCTCTGATTTTCCGCAGACGGTTCCATATACATCAAATTATGAAATAGTGTATGAAATTAAGAAATGATTCAAAATTTGCTCAGCATGCCTCAGTCACTACCACCAGCAACTTCCCCGCTAGCACTAGCACCAGCACTGCCGGTGCAACTATTATCTATGCCACTGTCAGCAGCAGCACAACCGCCAGTAACATCATAAAAAATACCCCCATCAAGATTATAAATGTTTTACAACATTCCCGTGCCATTATGGGAAAATAAAAGAGAATTTAGATTACAAGATTAGATGCATACATCGTGTGTTCAGAGACCACATAATTATAACAAAAAGATTTCTACTTGATCAAAAAATTGAAATAATACATTATGTACTGCTACATGAGCAACAAATGACATTGAAAAACGAGCATGAAGACTGACATATTATTTTCCAATGGGTATTAATTCTTGGTATAACATATTTGTAATAATACGTCAGGAACAAGAGTGCTCCGTGGTTAGACACAGTCAGTCTTACAGTTAATTCTAACTAGAATGTGTTGTATAATAGTAATCATTTTGCATATATTGCAGGAAACAATATTGGAGAAACGTATGGACTGTTGCCGAGAAGCTGAAATTGGGAGCAAGAGAATTTTGTTGCTGCAACTTAAATGTGGTTAAAATTACAAGAAATTCTATTACATATTTCCATGTTATTTTAGGGACAATATGAACAACATTGTCTACTTGATAATTTTAAAATTACATGTAATTGCTGATACCAACAGTATGTTCAAGCACAAATCAAAGTTCAAGTTGGTGCCATTATAGCACTAGCACCCCTTCCGACCCCGTGCCATTATGGCACGGGCAATCCACTAGTGAAAATATAATGAGAAACAGATTGAAATCAAGTAGACATGAAAATCAGAAGAGAACAAGATTAGAGATTAAGAAATTTTTCACCGATTTTGGCAACTGGGTCAACTCACTATTCGCCCGGTTAGAGTTCAGAGACAGTAAACATTATGAGAGATTATTTAGGATAATATTTGGCTATATTTATATATATTTTCGTATCTATTTATAATATATCAAGTTTTATGTGTCGTTTCTCAAAAATAAAAAATGAGTTATCACTACTACTTCATTTTGCTCATGTGAAGGGGAAAGCTGGTTCAAATTCCATTCTGGTTCCTTGTATCCAGGAATATATTCTCTCAACATTTAATCAGATAATACTGACAAAACCTAACCTGGATTATAAAAATCTGGTTTCAATCCAAACAAACACTCAAAAAGGCAAAAAGCTTCAAAGTTTCTATGGCCATGGCTGCTTCTCCAGTTTTCTCCTCAACAATCCTTCCCGCCAAAACCCCAACAACAATTAGGTCAAAATCACTAACCCCCTCTGTTCCATCCTCCATTTCTTCAGCTTGGGTTTCATTTTCACAAAGCAAAAACAACTGTTTTCATCTTCAATCATCAAAAAAGAGTTATTTTAAGGTATTTTCATCGACTACTGAAGTAGTTAGAGAAACAGTAGCTAAAAAACCATCAAAGGTGTTACCTTTTAGAGTTGGCCATGGATTTGATCTTCATAGATTAGAACCTGGTTACCCTTTGATTATTGGGGGTATTAGTATTCCTCATGACCGTGGTTGTGAAGCTCATTCTGATGGTAAAATCCTGGGTTCTTAAATTTTTCTTATTTATCGTTGAAACCTCAATTTGTGGAATTTATTGAAGTTTTAGTTGAAATTTTATGGGTTTTTGTTGCAGGGGATGTGTTGCTTCACTGTGTTGTTGATGCAATTTTGGGTGCATTAGGGTTACCAGATATTGGGCAAATTTTCCCAGATAATGATCCTAAATGGAAAGGTGCTGCTTCATCTGTCTTTATCAAAGAAGCTGTAAGTTCAATCTTGTAGAGATTTCAGTTTTTGATTTTGATTTCTGAAATGAATCTGAATTTATAGTCAGGGTTTCAGTTATTATTGTGGAATTCTTTTTTGAACGAACAAGTTGCTAGGGTGCTCGCTTTTGTTGCAAGCACTCCAAGGTAGTGCCTATGTGGAGGCGGTGAATCCCTTTGGGGGTAATTGCCATGATCCCGGAGTGAACCTGGCTCGCTGCTATATTGGAGTGCTTGCAACCAGCTAGCACTAAGCGCGTGCATTCTATCATTTTCGTTGACTTGATGACCCTTTTTGGTGCTTGTATGTTTTACTGGATTTTGGTTTGCAATTTGATTGTAGAAGTCATGTTTTCAGGTGAGGCTTATGGATGAAGCTGGTTATGAGATTGGAAACTTAGATGCTACCTTGATTCTGCAAAGGCCAAAAGTGAGCCCACACAAGGAGAACATCAGGGCAAACTTGTCCGAGTTGCTTGGGGCTGATCCATCTGTTATCAATCTCAAAGCGAAAACTCATGAGAAGGTTGACAGCCTTGGAGAGAACCGTAGTATTGCAGCTCACACCGTGGTACTTCTGATGAGGAAGTAAGAGAGTTGGAATAGAGAGAATGAGAGGAGAGATAGGAGAGATTTTCTCCTCCAAAACTTGGTAGTCTTTAAGTTGTAAGAATTCTGCGATTCTCATTCTTACAGGGACCTCATTTCCCTATCACTCCAGGTGGAGAAATAGAAAGAAAAATAACGAAGGACCATGGCATTGATGGCCCGTAATGGCCTAATGTTAAAGCTCGCATGTAATGTATTGCATTTGTTGGTATAGAAAACCATTTTGGGTGTCAAGGACTACTTGTGTCTCCTCTATATATAAATATATGTAAATTTCCTGAAGATAACCTATGATATCCTAGTAATTGGGTCTTGAAATTATTGTATTGATTGATTGATGCAGTGAGTGTAAGATTAAAATCTTAAGAATGCAGGGACTATTCTGAAGAAAAATGAGCTAGCTGCTGAGGAGAACATATCACAAGAAAAATCATCCATGTTGGCTTATCTCTATGCAGCCCCTGAGCAGGTATAAACGGATTCCCAATTCATTATTACTGTTATGCCGGCTTGGTTTGTATCTTGTATTTGTCTCAACTGTTTCGAATTCAGAGGATGTAAAATTCCTTTCTGCTCTGTACATTCCATGGATTTTATTCCTTTTTGTCTTGGTTTCTCCGTATTGGTCTCCATTAACAAGTGAATTCTACCCAGAGTCCCAGACCGATTTTCTATCATCAATTAGTTCTCCTAAGGCTTTCTGGAACTCTTAATGCCAATTCCATGGAGGTCGAAAGAGAAACTGCCACAACCTTTAAAAAAACTGTCATCACAGGCTACTTTGCCATTCCGAATTGGCCATGGATTTGATATTCAGAAATTAGTGCCTGCATATCCTTGGATCATTGGCGGCCAGTATATTCGTCACAGCCTAGGATGTGAAGCTTCTCCAAAAGGTAATTGCTTTTTCTTAAGTCAAGCTACAGTTTTGGACTTCATAGTAGTACAGAGAGAATAATTTGTTCTTCCTTCTATGGTCATAGTTTAAGAATTATTATGTTATTTGAATTGGTGATTTTGGTACCATTTCAGCGGATGTGTTATACCAGAGCATAGTCGATGCAATTTTGGGTGCATTAGGGCTACCTGATGCTGAAGAAATGTTTCCATGGTTCAATCCAAAATGGGACGGTGCATCATCATTTGTTGCAGAAGCAGTAAGTTTTCACTGTCTATTTTTCTTCCTAGGCTTTCAGCTGGTGTTCCGTTTGAGTTGTTTCAGACATACATTGATTCCAAGACTGAATTTACTATCACATGAAATAGATTCACTTTATGTTCTGAACTTATTAATCAAGAAAGAACAGTTTTTATTAGCATCATCGACTCAAATTAAATAGATACAGGTCCAAAACTTATTCCATTAAGCTAGAGGCGTTTCTCAGTTGTAATATGATGACCTGTAATTTTCTTGTTTGATGGAGTTTGAATGATTCGTTAATAGAACGACTTATTCGTTGCAATTGTGATACTTACAGGTGAGGCTCATGGATGATGCTGGTTATGAGATTAGAAATTTAGATACTACTTTGATCCTGCAAGAACCATACCTACAACTCGGTGCAATCAAGGAAACCATCAAAACCAACTTATCTTGAATTTTAGGAGTTGATGTATCTGTTTTCAGTTTCAAATCAAAAGCTCATAGTGTTGTTCAGCTCACAGTGTAGTTCTTCTTGTGAGGAAGTGAGAGAGATATAGAGGTTTTAGTCACAAGAATGGTGTATTAATGTTGTAACCCTATCTATCGAAGCTTAGAATAAAACTTGAGCTGTTTGTGGTCTATCTGGCGGATTTGTTTTCTTTTATAATTCAGTTAAAGAACACTATGAATATACTGTTTGTATAAAACATCTTTATAGACAAAACACTTGGACGTCCCGTATAACTTACCAGTAGTACAAACAATAATGCAGAAGTATATTAACTCGTACCCAGTTATTGATTCTATTATGGTCATCATCCATGCATATGCATATAGCATGTTATGGAAATGCGCCTATAAGGGTTGTTAATGTGGTACTGATTTCTCATTCGAGGAATTCATAGTGCATAGTGAAATTTACTGTTTTAGCATAATAGAATAAACTGGCAAAAAAAAAAAAAAAAAAAAAACAGCTAATTCACAAAAAGAAACAGGAATTCATAGGCTGCAGTTTTGTTGGTTTGTTTATTTTTCAGGTAAAGTTAGCTTAACTTTAGGAGGGAGCTGCAATTGGAGACAAGCTGAAAATGGAAAAACTTTTCAAAAGCAACTTCAAATGCCAGCTAGCTACAAGTATATGATTCAGCAATACAAGGACTCCTTACCTGATTTTCATTGTTGAATGTCAGATGCATGCCATTTGTAGTAGCTCCAAATTCAGGTATGCTCTTGACTTGGAGTAACATCACTTTTTACAGAATTAGAATTCTCTCTTACGGTTGAAATTGCTCCACATGAATTTCTTCTTTTCACCTACTTTTGCTTTAATTTCTACCTTGCCATCTACTCACTGAAATCTCTCCTGCTAAGGCTTAAGTGAATAAGCATTCTAATTTAAAATGTTGCTAATATTTATAGAGATAATAAGTTCTTCAACAACTTCACTAATCACAAAACAAACAAGAAGTACTAGACAGTAATGGGAGTTTATCATTTCAACCACTCCCATATAAAACCATGATTAGTAGATATCAACTAAAACAATGTGCTAACTAAGATTTCAGAGGTCTATTCTTAGAATAACGTAATATTCTGGGTATTTTGAAATTCAGGAACTTGTTGTTACTATATGAAAACATCCTCAACAGATGTCACAGCATAGGTTGGGTATTGAGCATGACTAGTTGTTGAAAAGCTTTATGACTGGGGTAAAGGTTAAGAGTCATTTAAGGATTACTTAATCTGTTAAAATTTGGACTCATGCATTTGTAGTTTGTGCAATGTCTTTCATCACTTTCCATTGATACACTTTTCTTCAAAAAGCTATACTGATCTCACTTTTCCCACTAATGACCAATGGAATCACCATAAGCATGATGCTCAGATTATATAATACTCAAAACCAATCAAAGCCTGAATTCCCTCACCTTCCAATCTCTTCAGGATTGGATTTTCACTACATTTTTTTCATTTTCCAGAACACAATATTCACAGAGTTAAACCAACTGTAGTTCAAGTCCACTAAGAGTTTGTTCAAAGAAAGAACATCAATGGCAGCTAATGATGTACCATGTTGCCAATCCATGTTTTGGATATATCTTGTCATATGTGTAGCTCTTGTTTTATTTGCAGGTCTAATGTCTGGACTAACACTTGGACTAATGTCTCTAAGTCTTGTAGACCTTGAGGTTCTTAGTAAGGCTGGCAAGCCGCAAGATCGAAGAAATGCAGGTTAGTTCTTAACCCTTAATCTGCGTTACCTTTTCACTCTTCTTATCCTTGTGACTCTGTTGTTTGGTTACTGTTTGGTTCAATTTTTTCCTCTTATGTGCTGCAGCCAAAATTCTGCCAATTGTGAAGAACCAGCACTTGCTCCTTTGTACTCTCCTCATAGGAAATGCCTTGGCAATGGAGGTAATGAGTCTAATGACACGTATCTTAGTATGGGCTTGAGTTCTGTTCTGGATGACCTAATGATGTGTGTTTGTTCTTTTTAAGGCTCTTCCGATCTTTCTCGATTCAATTGCGCCAGCTTGGATTGCTATAGTTGTATCTGTAACTCTCATACTTGCCTTTGGTGAGGTAAAACAATCATAACCAAAATTTCTGTTCCATGAAGTTCATAGGTGCAATTAGTACAGAAGTATGGAATGATTGGTTTTTCTTGTTTGTAGATCGTTCCACAAGCTGTGTGTTCACATTATGGATTAAGTGTCGGAGCAAAAATGGTTCTAGTTGTTAGGTTACTTATGGTGATCTTTTTCCCAATTGCATATCCAATTAGCAAAGTAAGTTCATCTTCGTGTGGTGAAAGAAAGATACTCAACAAACATAATATAGATGGCATTTCGTATTGAACTATGCCATTTTCACTTGTGATGACATTGGAAGTGGTTTCTTCTTTGGCAGTTGTTAGATTGTCTACTTGGGAAGGGCCACTCTGTGCTTTTAAGGCGAGCTGAGCTAAAGACTTTGGTTGATATGCACGGAAATGAGGTTAGTCTCTCGTATTTCATGAATCAAGCTTTATTTTCTTCATGTTTACTGTACCTGTAATGTACTCTTTCACTTCCTTGGAGAAATCTTATTGTATACTATTGTGGTCATTGTTAGGCTGGGAAAGGTGGGGAACTGACCCACGATGAAACTACTATTATAACTGGAGCTCTGGATTTAACACAAAAAACTGCTAAAGATTCTATGACACCAATATCCGAGACATTTTCACTTGATATAGACTCCAAACTTGACGTGTAAGCCTAGAACTTGTTCAGTATTGAGCTGTTCAAAGTTTTGTGTATTTCCTTTCCAGCTGAATTTTTTTTCTGCTGTTTCTCTTTAGGCGTACGATGCGTATGATAATGAGCAAGGGGCACAGTCGTATACCAGTTTTCTCTGGCAATCCAACAAATATAGTCGGCCTAATTCTGGTACCCACTAACTAAAGATTCTTGTTTCTTCCAAGAGCTAGTGACTCAATTGTGGTGTTGTACAAACATATGAAGTGTTGCTCTTGTTTTCAGGTCAAGAATTTGATCTTCTGCAACCCTGCAGACGAGACATTAATCCGAAACACCACTATTAGAAAAATCCCGAGGTACAGATATTCCATGTCATGAAAATAAGATTAATCCTTTCTAGATTTCATTAACCGTTGTTGTAATCATAGCTAACGGTATACTTGTTATCTCTGGCAGGGTTCAGGATGATTTGCCGTTATATGAAATACTTAACGAATTCCAGATGGGTCATAGTCACATGGCAGTCGTCGTAAAATCCATGAAAAAAGATGTAGAAACCCCTGACAGTACAAAAGACAGCATATCAGATACAAGATCAGGCTTGAACAAAAAACGAACCCAACAAGACCAAAATGGTGCCGAATCATTATTCACCATTCATGTTTTTATTTATTCGCTTGGAATTGTTAAATGACGTGTTTGTTTCTGTATTCACAGCTGGACGAGTCTCTGATTCAGTTATTATGATTGATGCTGAAAAACATAGTCCTGCAACAAGGAACAGCAACACCGAACGATGCAAAGAATTGGATTCACCATTAAAGAAAAGGGAAAGAGTTGGAGAACTAGATGACATCGTCAACTATGCAGATTTGGATTCTCTCTTGGCCGACTCTGCAGATGAAGAAGTCATTGGAATCATAACTATGGAAGATGTTATAGAAGAATTACTGCAGGTAATTTTTTTTCGCAACCTTGCTATTTGAATAGCCCTTTTACTGAAGAACGCTGCCGCATCTACGGTCTACAAAACGGACCAGCTTCCCCTTACACTGCCGTATTTAACATCTTTGCCCCTCCAGTGGTGTCCATAGAAAGGGTTGTCCGAATGTCATGATTGATTAAACAATCGACTTTCTTATCTTTGTAGGAAGAAATATTTGATGAAACGGATCAGTATGTTGATGTCCAAAACAAGTAAGTAGAAACCATATTTCGCTCTTCTCTCGCACTGTTTCTAAAATGTTGGTTTTACCGACTTCCGGAGATGGGGATGATCGTCTCTGATTTCACTTGCAGGATAACTATATTACCTGCGAGAATGTCTTCATCATCATCATCATCATCGCCAAGGTCCCCAGCAGGAAGATTCTCGGTTTATCATGTTCAGAAAAGGAATCCACTAGCATCTCCACTTCATCCATATTACCAAACTCCTATACTCCATTCACCTGTTTCTCCCTACATTCAGTCCCCTGTGGTCAGACCATCTCTATGTAGCTCCCCTCTGAAGTCCCTTACGCCTTCTCCAGCTGAACATGTAACCATTAGCCAAAACTCCCCGAATCGAGTAAGCCAACCCATCTTCATACTTGCATTTTGTTTGTCTTCAAATGTCGATATCCTTTGTCTAACCAGACTTATTTGTCTTTTCTTTTTGTCAATCAGGCAGCAAGAAAACCATACGAGAAACTACGAAAACTCGAAAGCATGTAACCTGTTCCTCTTTACTATCATACCAGTAAGGTTGGTCCTGGCCTTGTGGAGGCAGCAGCAGCTTAAGAAACTCCCCATTATGGCCCTGAAAATTGTATTAGGCTTTTATTACCTTGTTATAATACATAATCATTTGCTGTTTCTTGTCCTTTAGGAACTAACTATAAGTATAGATTTGCAAGATTGCTAATAGGGGGAACTGGTTTTGCTTGGGGGTGTACCAAAATGCTAATAAGACAAAACATCATTTGCCTTGGGGTTGGTACACCCCCAAGCAAATTGGTAACCCCCATCCGCAGCCTTTTAGATTTGTGGAACATGGTTCTGCCATGGCCATACCCTAGTTAGCAATTCGTGATTCGTCAAACGTACGGAACGGCAATCGTACGAGTATTATTCGGATTTATAAATGTTGAATTCGGTCAAAAATCCGGTCAACAGATCGCGTAGCTTTACAGTAGTTCGGAACGGAGTACGTACGTGTATAATTCGTTTTGGAGATATGAAATCGGCACAGAAAATTCAGCGCGTATTTCTGCCAAAAAAAAAGATTAAATATTATGAGATAACATGTTGGGTCTCATTTTTGTATCTAATATGTGTATATATAAAATATATGTAACCATGATACCAAAAACTTGATGGCTCAGTGGAGTGAATCCCATTATGGCACCTAAATGTCGCGACTTCGAATCCCTTTGATACCTTTTTGGGGGGAAAAAGTTATAAAAGGGTACTTGGGCTTCAAAAGAGGCTCTTTAGTTAGCCCAATGTCTGCTTGAGACAATTGGGTCTATTGCACAGAGATCATATTGGGCCGAACCAATGCGCCCGTTTCTACTTCGGAACGTAAAAGACGCGCATAATTCGGAAAGCTGAGAAAGTGCGCGTCTTGACTACGGAGTTTCAGTTGTACGCCCGTATAAACCGGGAACGTTTGGTACGCAATAATTCGCGAATCATTCGCGAATGATTCGCCGAATTGCTAACTAGGGGCCATACTGGTTTCGTGTCCAAAAGAAGTAGAAGACTTTGACTTTTTCTGGGTCCAAGTCAACTTAAAATAATCTTATCTATCTTGTACCCTAAATCACATGGCCAAGACAAAAACTGAACCATCTAATCTCATGGCTGACCTTGACTTGGATTGACAAAAACTGAACCATCTAAGCCTTACAGCTTTATATTTTTTTTTCATATGTTGAAAACTAAATAAATAGAGTTCACAGGAAGCTAGTCGGCAGCCTAGCTACGTGCTGAGCGCCGACTTTTTAGTGTAGATTTGAGGAACATCCCTACTTTTTGTCTCATTATATTTTCTGCCTAAACGTGCTTTCAAAGTTGAAAATGCAGAGCTCAGTAATGAACTTAGAATTTTTCTCGTCCGAGACATTTACATTCTAGATCAATAGTGAACTTAGGGATGAGGCAACATTTTTTTGTTAACATGAAAGGCATATCGATAATATTCTTCTCTATGGGTGGATAGAAACAAGAAAAGAGATTAGGTGTACGTGATAATTAAGTCATGATGTTAACATAATCTTACATACACTATGACGCAATGAGGATTAGTCAATAAGGATGGCTCCATCAACAACCAAACAAGTTGAAATGTTAAGGGGGGGGCCAATATTAAGACCTAAACTTTTTCTTAACAATGAGACATTAGCAATAAATTGTAATATCCATCGCAAGGAGAAGAGGACTGAAATTGGACCAAGTGGTCATCAACATGACCATGGATACGTAACCAGTCTTTCATCCATTGCATCGCCAATCCCCACAACAAGAATATATCATGGACTTCGGGTTCGTTTCGATAGCTGAAAATAACTAAAATGATTTTTTTTTCCAATATGGTATCAGAGTACGTCAATTGTTGAAAAGAATTTGTTCAATATAGTATCTGAAGACGTCAGTTGTTGAAAAAAAACTGAAAATAATTTGTTCAATGTAATATTTGACCGTTGTTGAAAAGAACACGTCAATTGTTGAAAAGAATTTGTTCAGTATGGTAACAGAACACCCCAATTGTTGAAAAGAATTTGTTCAATATTGTAACACAGCACATTAATTGTTGAAAAGAATTGATTTAACATAGTATTACGTCAATTGCTAAAAAGAATTTGTTCAACATCGACCAGCATAGTGTAAAATGGGTGATGGAAAATTCTAATTTGAAGGATTATTGTGAATCTGTCTTTGTTAGTCCATTGCTTTCAGTACTTATGTTATCAAAAAATTGTTGACTCATTTAAGTTTCCTTGATAGATAATTGGTTAGCGGCCAGTAGTTTATTGAAGCTGGGCGGCTTTCAAATGTAACTCTAATTTTAATCAACGGTATAATCAAGTTTAGCCTAAGATGGTGACAACGAACTAGTTCATGTTGGGAACATGGTGGATGGTTGGTCATAACAAACGAGCAAATAAGCATTTCGACTTGGATACGATAAATTAGTAGGCCTGCTGTGTGTTTTTTTTTTCTTTACTTACAATCACTTAAACCAGGATTAAAGTCTGGGGAAAAAAAAAAATCAACAATGTTAGTACTATAATGAATAAAAAAACAAATTCGTAAATTATAAATATAACTTGGGAACATAAGTTTACACTTGATTATTTATTTGGTTTCGCCCCTACTTATCAAATTTGTAGAGAATGAAATGTTCAGATTGTTTATAGGTTTTTTACCGGGTGAATCTGGTGTGTAATTTTGCAATAAAATACATGTTTAACTAGCTTAGATATTAAATTAAATTAACTAGCTTAGATATTAAATTAAAAATGAGCACATAAATGATGAAATGTGGATTATTAAGAAGATAATTGTGATAAAAATGGAGTCCCTATCATTACTCGACATTCTTTGGACTGTAATGGATGGACAAACTGAGACTTTTCTTCATGACATTATTTAAAATGTTAATGTCTTTTCTTTTCATTTTTCCTTCCTTCCTACCATACCCTTACATTTATTTGTTATTTTTTATTTAGCCCTCCAAGTTTTTTGGATTTAGTCCACAAAAGTCCATATATTTGAACAGAAATATTTTTAGCACCCCTTAAGAAAAAATCTGGCTCTTGTATTCAAATGGTTATTTTAATCCATATTTTAATGGTATTTGATTGTCAAAATTTTTGGTTTAAGCTTGTTAAAAGTGAAAGAGTCAAAAAGGAAAAATGTTTTGAATTTTTTTTAGAACTGACTTTTTTTTTTTTTTTTTTATAAAACTCTTCATTGATAATTCAAAGTTACGGTTATAAAGAGTTCAAGTACATCAAATATTAAGAACCATAGAGAAATACCATACAACACCAGTACAACATCAAATGTCCTAACATTAAAAGAGAAAGAACACTCAAAAAAGACTAAACACATGTGCATGAGCAGAGAACCGATTGAAACGGAGGAGAAATGGTATTCGGATCAAAAGTCCACCATTTTTATTGATTATCTTCTTCTAGAAAAAGAAATGCTCCAAAATAGGAGTGATTTTCTTGAAGTTTTGACCGGAGTGATGAGGATTCCGATGTATATTCCGGTTGCCGACGATCACCTTTGATGTACTTAAAAACTAAAAACCCCAACAAAAAAACGACCATTAAAGTCGATAAAAGAAGCTCGAAGAGCATCGAAATAAACATCATGAAGATGCATAAAACTTGCCGCCGGCAAGGGAGGTTTTAACCCCAATCTAAACCTAAAAATCATTAAAACTTAACTAAAACCAAGAGAAACTAATTAAAACTGAAAGAGAAAGGGGTTATTGCTCAGATCCACTCCTAGAGGATCAGATCTGAGCAGTTGAAGCTCGCCGGAGAAGAAGAAATAGTTCGCCTGAAATCTCCTGTTGAGAGAGTGGGAGAAGAGGAAAGAGAAAAGGTTTAACCGCTTGCGAGACGTGTTGCTATCCCGAAGTGACTTCTTTTTTGTTTTCATGGTGTCTCATTTTCAAATTGAAGGAATGTTTTTTGATATTATTTTTTCTTTTTAAAACCATTACCTTGTCAGAGACTATTATCGTTATAACAACCATTTTTTTAAATATTATCACAATAATATTATTTTAAATTGTTGCAATCTATAAATCTAAATTCAAATGACTCGGATGCCTTACAATTCAAACATGAAAATATGACATTTTCATAAAACATATTTTAAAATGAAACAGAGATCAATAAATTCTGACACTGACATACTGAATACTAAACTCAAATTTAACTGTCATGTGAGATGTCAATAAATATCGACAAATACTAACGGTGTCAAAAGTAAAAGGAAAAAATTGTGCTCGATAACACTTCACATTCCACAATGTAACATTGATAACTCAATCATCCCCAACATTACCAAGTAAATACGGTCCGTTGCGCAAATTCTCACTCAAAATGGTGAAACAATGAAATGATAGAACAATGCCAGTCATTTAAATTCGCTCCATCACATAAGTTTGTGTTATTTCACTTCCACATTTCACATAACCCAGAATTAATACTAAAAACAATGACAATATACAACAAGATTTTCAATCAACAATGAGGTTTTATTTAATCCTAATTCAATGGGTTGCTTGCTCTCATCCAAAAAAAGCAAAAAAAATTACTCTTTAACAAATCACACAAGCATTAGGATTTTCTTCACAACTCTGAACATAATAACGTGGTGGATTCTGAGCTTTATAAGCACTAATATAAGCAGCTAATTGTTGTTCAGCTGTGCATTTCGGTGGCTCTTCTTTTTTGGGCTCTTCTTTTTTGGGTTCTTCCTTCTTTGGTTCTTCTTTCTTTGGTTCTTCTTTTTTCGGTGCTTCTTTCGGCCCAACTGATATTATGGTTGTATGACAATGTTTTCTCAGTTTGTTTACAACCTCAACTGGATCAACATCTCCGATTACCGTCATTTTTGATTCTTTCGAGTCCACCGCAACTGATTCAACCCCTGTAAATAAAATTTATAATCACGACTAAAATTACATTGATGATTTCAGGTTATAAAAATTAATTTTAAAATTTGAAATTAGTACCCGAAAGGCCAGAAACCGATTTCATGGCTTTTTGTTTGCATTTGTCATCGTGTAAATCCAACTTTAGTATGACTTTCTGTTACAAAAAAAGAAGCAAATTTAAGAATCAAAATTGATTACCGATGCTAATCAGATACTTAAGATATGTTAATTACATCATTAAATCAAAAGACCCGGAAAAGTGGAAACTCCTTTCTTCAAAGAGATGAGTTTTTCCATGAAAGTACAATCTAAAAGAAATTAAGAAGTGAATAATCAAGAAACCCATGAAGAATCTTGTTGCAAAACCTCAAAATCCTACATCAAAATTCAGCTCTGTTTATGTAGAAATGAATTGGAAAAATCAGACACAAAAATCTTGGTTTGACTAAGCTAATAAGAACCCAGATGAGAAAAGGTTAGCAGACAAATTCAACAAAACTGAGAGCCTGGTAAATCAAGAATCTAATGAGCAGTTAGTATGTTTTCTTACCTTCATTGTCGAAAATTGATGATGACTTGAGTTTAGTTGTGAAGATTAAGAAAAAGGATTAGTGACGGAGAGGTGTAGAGGGAGAAAGCAGAGGAAGGTGAGGGGAAGGACGTGGGATGTCAAAAATGGGAGATATTGAAGATTTTTATATAAACTGAGCGTTGAAAATTAAGGGTGGGGGCAAAATTACACGTGGCTCTGAATCATCTGCTACGCGAGTAAGATGACGTTTCCTTAGATATGCGGTAATAAAATATTTACAGGTGCAGCACCTCTAAATAATCTTTCACAACTGCTATCCGATTCGTAAGTCGACTTCCGATAGCCGCCTTTTAAACATTATTATAACCAATGACATTATTCGTAAGTCGACTTCAGAAATCACAGTTTCGTAAATCACTCAATTCACTAAGGAACTTGCCGGTAAATCACCTTCCTCAACTTCCCAACACCACCATCATCTCGATGGGTTAGAGTGGTGGGAGGTTTCAAGTTTGTTGTTTATTTCTCTTTTTCTTTGGATTCCCGGCTTGAGAATTACCTTCCTTCGTAGATAATAGGTTGTGCGCTTTACACAATTTCTCTCGTAAGTGTTGCTTTGTTTTTCTTTGTTACATTGTGTGGGTTCACCGGTGGTTTTAGACCTGGTTTGTCTTTTGAGTTCGATAGCTAAGTCAGTACGTCCATATCATGTTTGCCTTTATGTCCGAATGACGATAACAGAGAAGGAGGTATTGATCTCGCCCTTTCAAAGACTTTCATGGGTGCCCGGATGGGAGGATTGGAAGCAAGGGTTTCGCTGTCTAGTGCCCCATTTGAAGAGGGTACATCTATGCAACTCGATAGGAAGAATGCTCTTCAACAAAGCCATTGGAAGCGACCAGGATGTGTTCAAGACATTGGAAGAAACCTTGAAGACATTGAAACAATGGCTATGCTTTAACCGTATGAGTATCCAGCATGGAAAAGAGCATGTAAACATGGAGATATTGATGTTAGACCTGCAATATGTGAGGTGTCCGGGGAAGTAACATAATTGATTGTTGGAGTACCTCGGCCGGCTCTATTCTCGTACGTTGGAGGACAATGGTTTTGAGCTAACCGTTGAGACACTAGATGCGTTCTTCATGCTCATGTGAGTATTGTGAAGAGTATTCCTAAAGGGTGTAGGATGGCATTTTCCCAGGCTTTGAAAGCACCCTCTTGAAAGTGGCAAGAGAGCCTAATTCAATCCGGAATCGGGTTAGCTTATTGATACTACCTCGATGTACGTTGCGCGTCTTCATACCCAAGAATCGGACGGAACGTAGATCTGGGAGTCGTAAATCTATGCAGCAGAAGAAAATTCTAAAAGCATTGACGATGTGGGGTGAAGCTGGGGGAGTCCAAAAGCTTATTAAAGAGGTTCTACAGATGCGGCGAACTGGATGTGTTAAGTTAGAGGATGATGAAGAACCCGACAAAGAACGTACAAATATTTCTGCTTGCTTGCGCAAAGTTGCAGACGGGACATTTTATCTGCTGCAGTTAAAGCCATCAGCTCTTATGGGGTGGCGCAGTACAATGAAGATACCAAGAAAGCCCTAGAAGATAAACACCCATTCATGCCCCCTCCGCAGAAGCCTTCTATCCCGTTAACTGAGACGCCTTTACTAGATGAAGAGGGAACTGTCCTAAGCTGCATTAAATCGTTTCCTAAGGGGACTTCATGTGGCAAGGATGGCCTCCGGGCACAACACTTATTGGATGCCTTTTGTGGGGAAGGCTCTCCCGTGGTCAGCGACCTAGTCACGGCAATAACAAGGGTTATTAATCTGTGGTTGAGTGGTAGATGTCCACTTATTATGGCAGTTTATTGCGTCAAGACCATTAACTCCACTTCTTAAGCCAGATAATAGTATTCGTCCTATCGCCGTTGGGACAATTTGGCGTCGTCTTGTATCCAAGGTGGCTATGAAGGGAGTTGGCAAGGACATGGCGGCCTACTTACAGGACTTTCGGTTGGGGTGGGGGTTTCAGGAGGAGAGGAGGCCATTTTACATGCAAGTGAACATGTATGTTAGTAAGCACCATTTAGACCCTAGTCTTACTATGCTAACCGTAGACTTCACCAACGCTTTCAACCTAGTTGACCGCACATCCATGCTTCTTGCGGTTCGTAGACTTTGTCCATCTATATCCCCATGGGTGGATTATTTATATGGTCAACCGGCAAGATTATATGTGGGAGATTATCATATCTATTCCTCAACAGGGTGCAACAAGGTGACCCGTTGGGTCCTTTGTTGTTCGCTTTGGTGCTTCGTCAGCTTATATAACCAAGATAAATGAGCAAAGGCACACTATCCTTACAGTGCTTGGTATCTTGATGATGGTACTATTATTGGTGACACTGTCGAAGTAGCGCGAGCACTTATTGTCGTTCAAACAGAGGGGCCTCGGTTGGGACTTATATTGAATATTAAAAAAAACCGAAATCTTTTGGCCCTCTTGTGATGGAAGAAAGGTAAGGGATGGGATGTTTCTGCTGAAATCTCAAGGCCAGACAATGGGGTCAAACTTTTAGGGGGTGCAATCAGCCTTAATGATGAGTTTGTGAAAAGGCTTGCTATCGGGAGCAGAGAGGAAGGCAAGTGGAGTTAATGCAGATTTTGTCTAAACTACGTGATCCTCGTAGCGAGTTATTACTTCTGCGTGCATGTATGGGCATCTCTAAGTTGTTATTTGGCCTTCGAATTTGTTTCCCGGATACACTACGAGAGGGTAGATATCTTTGATAGAGGCTTAAGGGAGGAGATAGAGGAATCGTTGTGTGTGGAGGCCCTTTTTCTGGGAGATTCAATGGAGACTAGTTACACTTCCTATCGATATGGAGGCCTTGGGTTATACACGGCTAAGGAAGCATCACAATACGCCTTTCTTGCATCACGTGTGCAATCTTGGGATTGCAAGATCACATACTCGGGGATAGTGGAGTAGAAGGTATGGACGATAATTTTTATATGGCATTGAAAACCTTACAAGAAAATCTGCCCGACCAAGACTTTAGTAGTTTTACCAATAAAGACACCGCCCACTTAAAGCACAAAGCAACTTGGCGAGTGCTCTTTTGGTAAAGTTGTTAAAGATATGGGTAGGGTTTATGGGTTTTGATAGACAGAAAAGCGTTTTGAGTGTCTACAAGCAGCGCATGCGCAGGATTTTCTTCTCGCTATCCCGATTGACGGCCTTGGACGTAGATGTCCCCCTTGGAGTATCGGTGCATCCTTAAATACAGTTAATGATCCCCCTATACCCTTCTCGATTCTCGTTGCCCCGCTTGTATTACAGTGCCTAGACGCATATGGGGAACATGCCGTTTCACCGTAAGGTGGATCCTGGTTTCAAATATAGACATGATCATGTGAGAGATATCTTATATGATGTATTATGGAGGGCTTGTATTTCGGCAAAGAAAGAGGCGTCGGTCAACTTTTTGACGGATCCTCTTGAAGGCAAATCAACACTCGGCCAAAGAGATGTTCTTATTTTTGGGTGGGCCAACTGAAAACATAGGTGTGTTGATCTTACTCGGGTTTCTCCATTAGTAGGCATCGGCAAGGTTCTTTCACGAGTTGGACAAGCAGCTTTGAAAGTCGCCTTGGGTAAGATAACGAAGCATGAAAAGGCTTGTATTGATAATGGACATGCTTTTATTCCCTTTGCCTTTGACACTTTTGGGTATTTAGCTCCGGAGGCGGTTGGACTCCTAGCGAGAGTTCAAAGAGTCATGCACAGTAATGTCATGACTCCCGATTCTAGAGAGTTTGTGTTTAAGAGGATAGGTTTTGCCATTCAAAAAGGGCTTGCGGCGCAGCTTGTTGCTCGCTTGCCTTCTATGTAATAACTCGTGAATCTGTTTCAATGTTTACAAAGAATGTTATTGACTAATATGGTATTAAAATTGTTGTTATCTACCATAATGTGATTTCCTTTCAAAATAGTGAAATAATAAAACACTGCCATTCATCTAAATATGTTTTTTCAATTCCACATTACACATAACTTTGGATTAAAACTATTACTAATAAAAATAAAAAATAAAAATATACAGACCCAAGATTTTTGAATCAAATGAAACCAATCAAAGGGTTTTATTCTTATCTTAATCTTAATCCAAGGGGTTCTCTTCTCATCAAAATCCAATCTATTACTACTACTACTACTACTACCCTAACAAATAACACAAGCATTAGGATTTTCTTCACAACTCTGGACATAGTAGCGAGGAGTCATACGAGGATCATAATGATAATAAGGAGTAGCCATTTGTAAATTGTAAGCTTTATTATAAGCAGCAGCAAGATCAGCAGCTATTTGTTGTTCAGGAGTCTTTTTTGGTTCTTCTTTCTTCTTCTCTGGTTCTTTTGCTGGACCAACTGAAACGATTGATGTGTGACAGAGTTTTCTCAATTTGCTCACAATATCTATTGGATCAACATCTCCAATTACTGTTAACGTCTTGTCTTTCATGTTCACTGATACTGATTCAACACCTGTAATTAAATTCCAAAATTTTAATTAGCAAAACAGAAACTAAAATTGATTAATTTCAGATTCATTGGTTAAGAAATTGGACAGTACCTGAAAGTCCAGAAACAGATTTCATGGCTTTTTGTTTGCACTTGTCATCATGTATATCCAGAGAAACAATAACTTTCTGTTACCCAAAAAATTCAGAATCAGATTAATGCTTGATTATTAAATGTTAATTAGATGAACAACATAGATTAATTAATTACATTATTAAATTGAAAAGGAAACTGAAAAGAATCTGTTCTTTTTTGTCAAAGTGGAAATGAATCATTAAAGTAAAATTAAAATATAGAAAAAGTTAATTCTCAAAAAACCCATCAAGAATCTTATTAAAAAAATCCATGGATTAATCAAAAAAACTCAACCCCTGTTTTACAAACTCAAAAAAAAAAAAAAAAAAACAATCAAAAGTAAATAAATCTTGATTTGAAATTTGAACAGAGACCCAGATGAGAAAAAGTTGTAAAGAAACTGAGAGAAATTCAGAAATAAAAAAGAAAGAGTTAGTGTGTGTGTTTACCTTCATTGTTCTTCTTCTTCTGAGAATTTACTGAAAGTAGCCTTTGAAGAACTACTACTTCAGTAGCTCAGTAGTAGTAGTAGTGATGAAGATGAAGAAAGAATTGCAGAGAGGTTGTAAAGAGAGAGGAAGGTGAAGGTTGAATTGGTGACAAAATTGAGAGAGAGAGAGAGACGGGATTTATTTATAAAACTCCCTTGGAAACAGAGGACCCCCATCGGCCTATCCCTAATAATGGCATACCAAGAAGACGTTTCGAAGAAGGTGATGCTAAGAAATTGGACTCGTTGACTTGACTCCACTTCACTGATAAGAAATCTCCTTTTTGGAGTCTCGATGGAGGGGAAATGACACCTGATTTGGTGAATATTCTTTCCAATCCCGATACTTGAAAAGCTGAGCTGCTGCTTTACAGCTTTACGATTTCCTTTTCTTTAAATTTTAGTAAATCACTACTTGATATCCATCTTGACTTTGGTCAATAAATCTGGACAAGTCCATTCCTGTGGTCAGACATTCTTTTATCAGGCCACTCAGCTTATGGACATCTGGAGGTATTCTAGTCTGGAACCAAGAAGAAGAATTAGTCAAGTTGGAAGAAAATGCTGTTTTCGCAACATTCTTTTCTGACATTATTAATTACTGATGTCCAATTAACGTTGTTAGACTGTTCTTGCGTAACCAAAGTCATTTTATCCTTAATGTTGGGATGATGATTACGTATAGCTTCTAATTTTTATCCGTTTTTCTTCTTTCAATTTTTTTTTTTTTTGTTATTCATCATTACCTCAAACCAAACCACATCACATAATTCAGTGGCGCATTTTTTTTTTGGCTTAGTATAAACGTCGTGAGAGTGAAGTTTATTTTATTTGATGCCGACTCTGCCTACTTCTAACGTCAGGTACGGTATCAAATCAAAATTTTACTTACCACCTAAATATTTCATTTCTAAAATGATCATTTCATCGAGAAATTATTTTAATTGGTTGTACAACTTGTACTCCGTATCCGATTAATTTTTTCCAAACACCTCAAAGCTACATCACTAGAAAATACAAGAAAAACTTTCAAAAAAAATTGATAAAAAATGCAATTTTTTATTTATTTTTACTTATTTCCCATCTCCACTTTCCTTAAATCTCATCCCACCTATCCAAATCAAATTTTATATAACTCTTTTAAGGTGGGTATACAAAATATACCCTATCATAATATTCTAAAAATAACCGTCGTCTTCCTTCTTCTTCTCTCAAACCCTAGCCTATCTTTATCATTGCTGCAACCTATTTAACACGATGGTAGCATCACATCGCTGCCTATATGTACCATCGATATCCAATAATGTTCCATGAACATAAGTTTAATAAGGTTTGGCACCCATGTAACAAACCCAAAAATTACAGTGTGACCACAAAAGGGGCTATTCAATTTCTTTTCAATTAAGTTTTGATTGGAGACTTGCATTCAATTAACTCAATCTAATAATTTTTGGGCCGGCGGATCGGAGGGCCTGAAGGGAGGGAGTCCATTTTATGACCATTTTGTTGTAAATTGAAACCTAACATAAATTTGCAATTTCATAAAAAAGATTTTGGTAGTGTGCACTTGATAATACCAAAATACCCCTCAATTTTAGTCAAATTACTATAATTCCTCATGTATCCTATTCTTTTAGGGGTATAATTGAAAAGCAAACTTTAATATAAAATATCTAAAAATCCGTGTCTTGGAATTTTACAAAATTTATCTCGTTGGAAAGCTAATAAAAAAACCAATCCAATGAGCACAAACAACAATATCAAATTTAGAGTTTTTACCAAAAATTCAGAAGTGTTTATCATTTTAGGCATAATTTTAGAAAATTAAATGTATATCCATTATGCATACCACCACAAAGGATACATAATAGTTTATGTAGCTGTAGGTGTAAACTATCCACAGATCCAGGTGGAAACATCCTAGGCCTGGTGTACCCAAATACGAAGAGACGCGAAGTATAGAGCGAAGATTAACGGGCGCGAGACTTAAGGAGCCACGTGGATCGGGCGTAATGATGTCGGACAAGACTTGACCCAGACTTCTGATAAAGCTGACAAGATAAGGCGTGGAGGGTCAAACGAGGATCTATGGTCAAACGGATAAGAAGGGACGGGTCACGTCGGATAACCGTAAGGGCGACGGTCAAGATAGGCGACATCGTGTTAATAAAGCACCTGAGGAGATCGGCCCGTACGAAGGATATGCGAGGAGTCAGGATACATCGGCCACATGAGACGACGTGAGTCGACCCGATCACAGAACTGCTGAATAGATGTAACATGACCAACACCTTAATTTGGTTGTATAGAACTTCTCCTATAAATAGAGGAACTTATATTCAAGAAAGTTAGGTTGTAATTTTAAGAGAGAGAAGGAGAGAAACTCGAGTGAACACTAAGAAGAAGTAAGTGAGTAGTAAGTTCACCTTGTAAGGAAATCCAACTAAGAGCAACACCCTTGTAACACTTCGAAGTAATAAGATTCATCCTTTCACCCCCCGTGGACGTAGGTAATCATACCGAACCACGTATATCTTGTGTTCATTATGGAGTGTTTACTTTCATTTGAGATGAGTAGCACGTTTCTATCCTTTGGATGTAGTTTGTAGTAAAATGCATCTACAGTAGCCATACTTTGGTTTATGAATCAACTAATTTTCCTTTGCAACTAATAAAACGATGTACTCCCTCCGTTTCAAGAAAAGCGATACTTTTATTTTAGGCACAATTCTTGAAAATTGAATGCATAGCTATTATGCAAACCACTACAAAGGACGCATAACACATCATGCAACCATATTTTGGTTTATGAATCGACCAATTTTTCGTTTTAGAAAAAGTCATACTTTCACATTCCGTTTCGGGAAAAGTGATACTTTCACTCTGTTTTGGGAAAAGTGATATTTTCGCTCTGTTTAGGGAAAAATGATACTCTCGCTCCGTTTCGGGAAAATTGATACTCTCGCTCCATTCCAAATACTTTTTCTGGAATGGAGCGAGAGTATCACTTTTTCAGAAACTAAGCGAAATTATCACTTTTTCGGAGACGGGGCGAAAGTATCACTTTTTCTGAAACGGGGTGAAAGTATCAATTTTTTCGAAACGGAACGAAAGTATCACTTTTCTGTAAACAGAGTTCTTCGGTCGACCCTCCCACCGTGACAACGGTTGTACTAGTATATCAGTGGATTTTGTCTGTGATTGTACTACGGGAATATAAGTAAGTTTTGGTACCCAAAGTCAGAACTTGATTAAGATTGATTTGCAAACTAATTTTCAAACCCAATTAATTTGGCGACGGTGGTGAAAATTTAGGTTAATCATGTAGATTAGACAATATTTGAGTGAGTTTCATTCACCCAATTTAAACTAAGTTATACAAAATTTGATTTGGATAGTTGGGATGGGATGTAGGAAAGTGGGGATGGGAAATAAGTAAAACCAAAAATAATAAGTGTAGAATTAATGATTTCATTTTAAAAAATTATAAAGTGCTGGCCCAACACGTCCCAAAACCCAAATCCATATATTACTAACAAGCTTGGTAAAGGGGCGGCAAGAAATGGTAGAGGGGCGGCAAGTGTGATAGAAATATCCCTGTTATTGGTTAGGGGGTGTCCTATAGGGAATGTAGTTTGACTAAATTACCCTTTTCACCTCAAATTGTCTAATTTACCCTTATTTTTTTGATTGAAAAGACTGAATTGTCCTCCATCATATAAACCTAATTATGAGAAGAATCAAAATCAGTTTTTTTTTTTGCTTCATCTTCTCCACTTCCATTGTAACCGTAAGCACCACCTCCATTAAAGTTCGAAAATTCATCGTCTTCGATTAATCGGCGATTCGCAAAATTGATAATCGTTGATTGAAGTCTACATTAGAGATGACGAATAAGAAGAAGAAGAAAGTTGACGAAGATTGTAGCGATTCTAATGAAGCAAATGTTCTATTAGGTGAAGAAAAAAAATCTCAACTCCAAACCCCTCCACCGGAGAAATTAAGTGGAATGACATACATGAGGTATGTTTTGCGGAACCCATTTAGGGTTTAGTTTAATTTGTTCGTTTTAATTTCAATTTCTATCAAAAATTAGGGTTTTAGGTGAAAAATTAAATTTTATTAACCCAGTTGTTTTTTGTTAGTTACGGTTGCAATTAGTTCCATTATGAACCGTATATTAAGCTTTTGATGCTCGTACGGTTTGTAACAATTGAAAATTTATGAAATACCAACCGTATGTTCTTAGGTTTAAGTTTTTTTATCCAGTTACGGTTGCTAATTCCACGGAATTACGAACCGATTTTTTCTCTGCATGTTAAATTCTTTGCTTATGGTTCCTATTTGTATGTTAGTTACCAACCGTGTATTAGATACGGTTCATAATTGTGTACATTTCTAACCGTATATTATCCTGTGTTTGAAAATTAGGTGTCAAGTATTATTACGGTTGATAACGATAATAAAGTTACCAACCGATTTGATATACGGAGTGTTAAATTGTTCAGTTACGAACCGTATCCATGATACGGTTTGACACGATTGTCAAGTTACAAACCGTATATTGTTTTGGTCACAGTTTTTTGGTTTGTTTGTAGCACATTGTTTGTTCAACCCTTAGGAATTCATTAAAATTATTACTTGTGTAGGAATCCTGATAGGGTGAAGAAAAAGAGAGGGAATAACTTAACTCCGATTGATCATATACCCACCCCTCGTGGTGACAAGCATTTAGGGGTAGATTATAGAGGTGTCCCCAAGAATGCGAAGAATAAGAAGAATCAATTTGATATTAGGCTTAGAGAACCATTTGTAGGTAACTCTGGTGTTGAATTAGAAGGAGCTGAACCTATTGATCAAGAAATTGAAGAGGTAGGAGTTTAAAAGAACCTTGAAGAGGAGGATGAAGAAGGAAATGGTGAAGATGAGGAAGAGGAAGGAGATAATGAAGATGAGGAAGCGAAAAACTTCTTATTTCTTGGAGGTGCGAGTACTATCCATAGTCAGCGGTCATCTAGCAGCGAAGAGATGCCTTTGGAAGAGGATGTCCATGGTGTGAGTACTATCCAAAGAGGTGGTCGTGGTCGCGGTGATGGACCTCGCACTCGTGGTGGTGGTACTACCAACAAAAGAGGTCATGGTCCTCGAGGTTAATTATGGTTATGTGACATTTGATAGCAGGACAACTTCTTATTTCTTAGCTTTGTGTGGTTGTTTTTAGTTTATGGATATTATCAATTATGGTTTTTAGTCTATGTGTTACGGTTGATAACAACAAATCCTTTAGAAACCGAACATTAGTTACTGTTTTTAATGTAGCAAATTTACAAACCGTACATTACTCTGTAACTTCCAGAGTTTGATAGATCATAGTTACGGTTGGTAACAACAAATCATTTAGAAACCGTATGCTAGTTGCGGTTTGTAATGAAGCAAATTTACAAACCGTACATTACTCTGTAGCTTCCAGAGTTAGAGAGCTCATAAATACGGTTGGTAACTATAACTATAATGAACCGTAACTCTGGTATAAATAAATTTTGCAGAGTTATGGTGGGTAATTGTGCTTCGGTAAGGAATCATAACTCTGGTATATGCAATTTATACAGAGTTACGGTTGGTAAATTTACAATCATTACAAACTGTAACTCTGTTGAAAAATCAATTATATCGTCTACGATTTGAAACTTTATTTTAGTTACCAACCGTACCTTATTTATTTCTTGGGTTTTCATGACTTTATCCACTGATTTTTCATTGGTTTATTTGAAAATATAGCCGTTGAAACCGTCAACGAGTTTATTCGAAAATATAGCCGTTACACCTCCACATGAATCATCTCTTACCTTAATACTTCATATATTATCTAATTAAATAGACATGATATTGTCACTTTTAATCATATCACATTTAGTCAAAATACCAAAATACAAATTATAAAATGGGCTTCACCAAGACTTGAAAACATTTAAGCATCCTCTTCATCATCGGTCATAACTACGAATTGCTTCGGCATAGACAACATTATGGCCTTCCATAATTCAATCATTTTCTCAAATCGATTGCACCAAGTCTTAGGGAGTTCACCGTCACAACCAAATTCCCTCCACAATGGAGTTAATGGACTCCCTTCATGCAATTGGAGGCCGATGTAATGAATTCCTCTTTTTCTTTTTCTTTTTCTTTGCTACTTGAAAGGTATCCTTACTTGTAGTTGCTGGAAATCCCACACTACACCCTTGTTAAGAATTTGTAATAGCCAACTCAAATTTGAAGATTAAAAATGACACTTTATTATTTGATTTTCAGAAATGTTTACAGGAAACGTAAGAACTCAAGAATACAACTTTTCTCTCGAAGGTTCTCTCTCCTTAAGACTTTCTCAACTCTCAAAAAATACATCATCCTTTTCTGAATCTATTGGAACTCTTTATATAGGAAATGACATAATGGATGACAGCTAAGTTTTCATCTTATATCGGATCTACCCTGAGATCATATAGCGAGAGTCTTAATGTTGGTTCTCGCAAGTTTTGTAACCATCGCAGTTTAATCATGCTCTTCTCGTGTTTCTTCCATCGTCAACCATTACGTTATTCTTTTGTGTTATTCGCCAAGTATTGTTGAAGAGCTTGCGGTGACACTCATTGGGAAGTGTTGTTAATCTCGCAGAGAAATGTTGTAGCGATATTCTGGTCCTACATATTGCCTCTTCTCATGTCTTTTATGCGAAGAAGATAAGATTATGAGAACTTTCATAATGCTACAACTACTTATCTTTTCAGATTTCTCTGTTCTGACATGTTTCTGTATCCTTCGCCAGCTGTTTTCACGTATTCTATCTTCTAATAAATTTTTGAAACGTCCTCTCTA
>JAJJWX010000462.1:0-15462 GCA_023529315.1 Papaver bracteatum | reverse complement strand
TATACGTAGTGAAAGAATTGTAGGATAGTTGCTCTCTGCAATCATACGACTAAAATCATAAACCAAAAATTAAAAAAAATCAAAAAAATTTGGTTTACTCCGTGTTGTGATACTACGGTGCAGGAGCAAAAATTTGGTCGGGCGTAATCCCAAAAGTTCGCCCTTAAACTACGCCCCATTTAAATTTTTGCATTTTTTTTTTGTTATGGGACGTAACTTTGAATTACGCCCCATCAGGCGTAGTTTAAGACTACGCCCTTTTTTTTTTTTTTTTTTTTTGTAACTGGGCGTAACTGGGTATTGATTACGCCCCATCATCAAGCGTAATCAATACCTTCGCCCCATCAGGCGTAACTTTAAATTACGCCCGACTAAAACTAAACTAAAGACTAAATAATTCGGTTTTGGTTTTAGTCCCTGGTCTTTCATCTTCTCCCTTCTCATTAAATCTGGTGTTTGATCTTTACTCTGGTATTTGGTCGCCTATTACGGATGCTCTTAAGACTTTCAGTTTGACGAAATTGGGGTATATACAGATTAATTAATTGGTGTATACCTAATAAGGTTATTAGGAAGTACAATCCAAAACTTTTTAGCCACATATTTTAAGAAATAACTAATCATAGGTTAATTGGGCCGACCGACCGGAGGATCCGAAGGAAGGGAGTCCTTTTTATGGTCATTTTTTTTCTAAAATGAAACCTCACATAAATTTGCAATTTGATAAAAAAGATTTTGGTAGTGTGCACTTGATAATACTAAAATATCATTCCCTTTTAGTCCAATTACTATAACTCCTTATTATCTTATTTCTTTAGGGGTATAATTAGAAAACAAATTTTAATATAACATATCTAAAAATCCGTGTCTTGGAATTTTACAAATTTTATCTCGTTGGAAAGGTTATAAAAAAAATCTACGCAATGAGTATAAATAACAATATCAAATTTAGATTTTTTACGAAAAATCTGTAGGTGTTTATCATTTTAGGCACAATTTTAGAAAATTAAATGTACATTCATTATACAAACCACCACAAATGATACATAATACTTTATGTAGCCATATTTTGGTTTATGCATCAACTAATTTTCCATTACAACTAATAAAACGATGTGCTCACTCCATTTCAAGAAAAGTGATATTTTCACTTGTGTCTCAAAAATAACATTCCGACAAAAAATAATATATAATACGCTATGCAATCAAGAGTGTTTCGTTTTTTTCCGGTCGGCCCTCCCCAGTCCCCACCATGGAAACGATATTCTAGTCAGTTTAGTTAGTTAATTAGTTGATTAAAAGTTATGAAATTATATTTTTACTTAGATTTAACTTATGGATTATATGGGAAGATTTTTGAGAAAAAAAATTTGTTTTGAGAATATTATTTGTAAAGGAGATAAACCACAAAAAAAGGGGATTGTAAAGCTGATTATCATACTCAAAATTACTGAAGAAATCAACGCTTTTAGAACACTTCTTAATTGGGGGCCCTAAGAAACAATTAATGACCTCACACTAGAGGACAAAAAAGTTCACCCAAACCTAATTTTAGTTACCCCTTAGCCAAATATTTTAGGTAATGACTAATCTACCCTTATTTAATTAGCGATAATCTTATTTAATTAGTGTTAATATTACTTTATTAGAGGTTTTTTTTTTAAACTTTTCCAAAAAATTGTGTGCAACTTTTTTTTCTTCCAGATTTCTATGAAAAGTCGTCATGGTATTGTAGAGTTTTTATTGTTTTAATGACGACTCTAGAATAACGACACTTTAGAGTCGTCATTGAAACAATAACGACTCTTTAAAATCGTCACTAAAAAAATGGCAACACTACAATAACACTGATCAATGATGACTCCTTAGAGTCATCGTTGTTTTAGTGACGACTCCACAATGACAACCCTATAATAACAACACTTTAGAGTCGTCATTGAAATAATAACGACTCTTTAGAGTCTTCACTTAAACAATAACGACTCTACCATGTCTTTGAAGAGTCGTTATTTTAAATAAATAAAAATTAAAAAATCCCGAGCCAATTCGTCATGTCTGAAAGAGACTCTGTTTTGTGGCAATCTAACAGAATGAAACATGCGCAAGAGTACCTCTTGATCGTACCAATTAGTGGGCTTCAACAGAATATTGGGCAAAGGCAGTTTAGAGCTGTTTTGTGCTATGGACTCTGTATCCCGCATTTTCCAAAAGGTGGTTTGTGTTCCTGTTGTAAGAGAGATATGGACATTTTTGGCGATCATGTGATTCATTGCGTCAGTGAGGTCGGGCTCAAGTATCGTCATGATCTTGTTAGAGATGTTGTTGCTGATATGTGTTATAAAGATGGTGTGCATACTAGAAAGGAAGTATCCTTGGGCCTTCTTTCAAATGGAAAATCCTTGAAGCATGCAGACATCCTTGTTTATGGGTGGGAGAATGGGAAAGATGTGTGTTTTGATGTTACTGGTGTTTCACCTTTTACTACCGCATCTGGGAATGCTTTCATACCAGATCAAGCCATTTTCAATGCTGTTTCTCGTAAACGTACCAAATATTTAGACATATGCACATTTCATGGTTATGGATTGGGTGTTTTGGCTTTCACTTCCTTAGGTGAGGTTGGTGAGGATTTTGTAGTGCTTTTAAAGAGGTTTAAGAATTGCCTGACTAACCTTGATGCTAGCAGTGGTCATGGTAGTTTTCTTTTTCATAGATTAAGTTTGGTTATTCAGAAAGGTATTGGTGCCCAGCTTGTGGCTAGGCTACCAACTGCTCCTTTGTAATTCTTTCTCCCTTTTGTTTCTTAAAAATAAATAAATAAATAAAATTATTAGTAAAAATATTTAAAAAGTATTGGCGCTCAGCTTGTTGCTAGGCTACCCACAAAAACTTTGTATGAACCTCTAATGGGTTAATAAAATCCCTTTTATTTTATTAAGAAAAATAAAAATAAAAATTTATTTTATTTTATTTTAAATATTGAATTATTTTTTCATGTAGTAAAAAGAAATCATACAAAGCTTGTGGTTGGTAACCTAGATATAAGCTGGGCTCCAACACCTCTTTGAATTGCAACGCCTAATTTATAGAAAATAAAACTGCCTAAGCCGCTACTAGCATCATTGCTCATCAAGCAGTTTCGTAGGCGCTTGAAAAAAACAAGAGTGTCCTCGCCAAGTTCCCCTAAAGTAGAGAAAGCAAGAACACCTAACCCATATCCATGTGCAGCACATGGAAAAAATAAAATTTATTAAAAATAAAATAAATATTAATAGGGTTGACACGTGTCACCATCCTAAGGGTTAGGGTAATCTAGTCTTTTTGTTATTTGTATCCTCTAGTGTAAGGCCCCTAATTATTTTTTGGGCCCCCCAATTAATCCATGTTTTAGAACTGAAAGTATGAAAAGTCGTTAAGGTCGACAAAACATGAAGATAACTACTAATATCTCATGGGCTTAGACATTAGGGTTGAAAATTGTATTAAGGGACGACTAAACTTTATTCGTCAAAACAAAGCATACCGACTAAAAATAATTCTAAACACAGGAAAACCATGTTTTACTCAACTAATAGTCGGCATGGTCGATAATCTACAAATTAACAACCAACACTTAGTCGTCAAGGTATTATTCCTATAAAGTGACAACCAACAACCAAATGGTACACATGAAAAATTACTTCTAAAAGGGATTAGTCGACACGTTAGAATTTTCAAACCCTAACGACTAATAATACAACATTAGTAGTCGTCAGGATGTTAGTTTGAATATTATGACGACCCAATAAAAATGTCACTTTCCAGAAATGAAAAGTCGTCATGATATTCAACCTAAGAAGATAATGACTAAAGAAAAACATAAAAAGTCATCAGGGTCGTCGAATAAATACCCTAACGAACACATAGGCACAACTTCAGAATTTCGAATTTTTTGACCTAATTTAACATGCAAACAACAAATTGGAGTACCAAAATGAGTTTATGTAATCACTTATTTTCTCAATTTCATCATTCAATCGACGAGTTTTTTTTGTTTGTTTGTTTGTTTGTTTCAATGGTGGAGAGGGACCAATTGATCGTTATGTTGAGTAGAGGAGGAGAAGAAGATGAATAGTTTAAATTTTAATTATACTCCCTCTGTTTCTAAAAGACCGTCCTCTACTTCATTTTGGTCTGTTTCAAAAATGTGTTCAGCTTCTGTTTATAGTCATATTTTCCAATGAACTCTCTAACATACCCTTAAGTTTTCTATATTCATAAATTCTTTTTTAATGTGACCCAATCTAAAATATTAATGAAATCTATATAATTAAGGAAACAAATATATATCCTTCGTTCCTTTTCGAAGGAAAAATGCATGGCTCCAAATTAAATTCCTTTTAAAGGTTATACTCCAATATTTAGAATATCTTTTCTTTACTTTATTGGTACTGTTTCCATAAATCGATATGTTTTAGTTTTTTTTTTTATTTCCTATTTACAATCCCATAACAATTTTTGGTAGTTTTTATTACTAACATTTTTATTGTAATAAATTAGGCAAGTAATTAAGGGTTGGAATGTAAACTACTATGGTTTCCTTAATATCTTGACAAAGTCAAACCGAACTGTCTTTTCGAAACGGAATGAGTAATTGTAAAGGGCATTTTCATAACTTTATCCCTTTTGGTCACCGTTAATCTTGCTTTTAGGTCCACTTAAATTTTAGTATACCCTAATTAATCTGGATACACCCAATCTCGCCAGGTTTTTAAAAGGAAAATCTTATTCCACAATCATTGGTATACCCTGAAAACATTTTTCTAATATGGAACCTGTTTTCATACTGGAAGTATGTTTCCCCACCTAGATATGTGACCCCTCATCGCCGATAACTATTTAAAGCAACTACCAATATTTGGTTCTATTTATCCGTCTGATTTACCGTGTTATCCTCTAGTTTCCGGTCAACACATTGTTAGTTGACTGGGGCGGATATGAATTAATATGCCCATCCAATAATCTCTGTTATGGGGTGTTTTTGGGCGGAAATATTAAAATACCCTTTAAAACAAATAAAATCTAAATCGAACCTAAATATTCCCATGTCCATTTCAAATTTTATTCTCCTTCACTGTCGGCTCCTCACTTTGAAAACGATTTTTTTTTACATCACTACTGTATTTGTGATGAAGACCATGCCGGAAATGATGAAGACCATGCCGGAAGTAATGAAAACCATGCCGGAAATGATGAGGACCATGCCAAAAAATGGTGCCAACAATATTTGTTGGCATTGATTTTTTTCGGCATTTTGTATGTTGGGAATACTCATTTTTACCAAATTCCTGGTACCTAAAAAAAATCTTCTACTCTTACTCAAGTGAAGTGATTATGATTTATACTAATCATTATCAAACTAATTTATTACCTTATCTATTTATAATTAACCACTAAACATGATTAGTGAGGGGTAAATTATGAATTACATAAAATACATGGATAGGGGTGACTCTGATTTACTATTTAAATCTCTACTTTATCCTATTACCATATCCCCAATTAGTTTTCATATCCCTCAATTATGCGTTCAAAAAATGCAACCCAATATTCAACATTTCCACACTCAAAATTTACAAAGGAAATATATCTATTTAGGGTCTGAAAAACCTGGCTTGATTGGGGTATACCCAGATTAATTGGGGTATACCTAATAAGACAAAATCTAGGTCATTTTGAAGTAAAATAGGTGACCCCTTAACCATATATTTTCAAAATGGCTAATATGCCCTTGTTTAATTAACACTAAAAAACTGATTAGGTTAATTAATTGAGTTTAGATTAAAAAATTTGAAAATGAAAATTCAGTAGATTAAACCTTTAATCCTTCTTATGAGTTCGATTTCGATCAAAAAAATTGGTTTTCAAAAATGTGAAAGGTCGACGTTTGAATAAGGTGCCGGCAAGATTTAGCCGTCATGGTCTACGTTTGAATAAGATGCCGACCAAGTATAGAAGGCATGGTCCTTGGATGAAGAAAACGCCGACCATTTTTTGGCCGGAAGGGTCTTTGAATGAAGAATATGCCGACTATCTTTGGCCAGCAATTTAACGGTCGTCATGTAAATATTTCCTACAATGCCGGCTATAATATAGTCGGCATGCATATAATTTATAACACTGCCTGCTGACATGTAGCCGACATGTTAAGGATTTCTAACCCTGCCGACCTATACTTATACCAAACAGAAAACAGAATATGGGAAGATGTAATTCACTTTATTCATGCAATTTTGATTACTACATTGATTGAAACATAAAACCTAACTCCTTGTCGACGGAAAAACGAATGCACTTGGCATGTGCATCAAGCCTTCTTAGGTGATCCTAATGGACGAGTTATAGTCTCGTGAGGGTTTACATAGAGATCTACCCACAAACCCTACACTAAAACCATCAATCTTCGTTGGAGGAATCCCATTCATGTCCGGCATGCATGAGGTCTGGGGCATACTCCGGGATTTTGGAGACCATGAATTCATAGATTGCATTGAATGTGAATGCTTTCCCCTTTTCCTCCAAGTAGCGCGCTTTGACGACTTCATGCTACAAAAACAAAACACAAACTTACTTTGTTAGTGGTGTTTAGTAGGAAGATCAAACATCATAGATCACGTAAAATGAACCACAAAAATACTTACAAATTGTTCAATGGAGTAGCCAAAATGGATATCGTTCAAAATCGGTTTTTGGATATCCAAAAAAGCAAGTATCGCATGTTCTATAACTTGGTGCCTATCATGAATTTGTATAACACTTCTTCCATTTGGATTCCCAAACTCTTGCCTATATTTTTTGTATACCCTAGCCCAAAAGGTTACGACATCCACCCTTATGGAGGACTGCCTTCTAACTCTAGTTTCCGAGTACCAATCTTTGGTGATTGTCAAATCTTCATTTGAATCAAATGATGCCATTATTTTTTGTAGAGCTATTGGGTGAGTTAGATGGAGTGTATGATGGTATGAGATTTGGAGAGTATATGCAAATAATTGTATGTTGTTTTGTAGAGAAAAGTAATGTATTTATAGGATGGTGGCCAAATTTGGTCGTTGTAATGCCCAAGTACAAGTCAGTCAATGACATTGTACTTGCAAAAAAATTGAATTTTAAATTCGCCGACGAGATTTGTTTTCCCCAATATGCCGACTACGTATGTCCGGCATGGTGGTAAGTTTGTTACCATGCCGACCTTATGACTTTTTGGCATCAGGAAAACATTTTCTTCTATGTATCCGTCGGCAATGTATTTTGACCTTTGCATGCCGGATATGATAAGGTCGGCAAGGTATAAATTTTATTACCATGCCAACCTTATGATGTTTAGGCATCAGGAGTTCATGCAATTTTCTGTTAAAACGTCGGAACGGTATTTTTTCACTAGCGTGTCGGCTATGATGTGGTCGGCAAGGAACATAATTTATAACCATGCCGCACTTATGATGATTTTATGCATCATGAGAAGGTATTTTTGGCAAAAAATGGCTGGAAGGGTCGATAACATAATACACTTCTGGTTGTATCATAGCCGGCTTGGTATTTATCTGATTACCTTGCCGACTCTGGTATGAAAGCATTTTCTGCTGTCAGGGCCAGCAGTCTAACACTTCAAAACCTTGCCGGCCCTGGTTTTGTTGGCAATGTAACTTAAAAAAAACATGTCGGCATAGGTATTGAAACTTTACGTAGCTAAACAAACCATACATTCAATAACTAGAAATCCAACACCTGTTGTTTAAAATACGAAAACATGTCCCATAAACCTTAAAAAAACATTTGTCCAACCATTAACCTTAACATTTGTCCAACACAACATAAAGAAATAAACTAGAAAAGCATTCATTCACCACCAAGACCAAGACCACGGCCCCGTTTAGGAACGCCACCACTACTTCTACTACCTTCACCACCATGACCACTACGATCCCTCATTTTTTCAGCATTCATCTTGGCTTGTGCTTCCCTCCTAGATTTTTCTGCCATCTTTACATCAGCATCAGCTTGCTTAAACAACGCATAGGCATCCTCATTGTCAATATTGCAAGAATAGTCAATGTGCTTTCTTTGCTCTTCAATCGACAAAGGCTCTCCTCTATCTTTCGCGCAACACAACACCTTCACAAACGTCTTCAAATGCTCTTTCTATTTTCAATCAAACAACAAACAATTAATAGAATAATTCGATAATGTAATCCTAAAATAGTAAGAGCATCTCTAAAATACTTACAAAGAATTTAAGACTTGTTGATGGGTGTGTCGATGCCATCTTCCTCTTACGAGCCAATTCTTTAGTAGTCATTTCCCTAATCACAGTAGGACAATCCCAACCCAAGTACCACTCCATGTATTTCTCACTAGCTTCATGACCGGTGGTCACCTCGTCCAAAAGACTCACATCGATGTGACGGCCACGTCTATCGTCCCAATATTCTTGAGATGGCGCTGGATTGTAATAGAAGTTAACAGGTTTTTGGGACGTGGTGCAGTCATCCATGTTCACAGTAAAGAACGGCTTCTCTTCATCGAAATGAGGTTCTTCTTGGACGTAACCCAATTGTCGCATTACGTGATGTGGATTGTACATTGAATATCCATGGGTGCACATCAACAAGGGTCCATCGTATGCTTCATCTATCCTTTGGATTAAACCTTGATTTCTAGCATCCCGATACAGATCAAATATCACCTCCTCCGCAGTCAATTTATCGATGGCCATTCGGATTTTTATAAGATTTTTCGGCATTTCCTTATCCTGAGTACCCTTAAAATTGTACCTTTGCGCTTTTGGCTTATCAAGAGCAACATTCGCATCCACTTTGATGTAGGAGTTGGATTTCACCAAAGTAGGGAAGTGCTCATATATCCAAACCTATGCAAAAAAAAAAGTTAAGTAAGAATCTTATCTTACGAGAATTTTGCAAATATAAATGATTTAGACAATACAATTACCTGGAAGAGACATATGTTTCCGTTAACTTACGCAGTGAATGCCCTAGAATCCTTTGTCAACTCATTGTTCAATAAGGCGACCACCGCAGTACCCCAAGAATACTCACGCATCTTATCTAAGGGATCCAATATTTGCATATAACTGGCATCTACCAAGATTCTGGAACTGTCGGGAAAGATACATTTGCCCAGGACGTATAGAAAATAAGCTGACGCAGTAGCATTGATTCGCATCGGGTTCACCCTTCTTTCCCTATCAAAGATTTTCTTGGTGTCACATAATGTGTCCCTCAACCGCTTCAGATTAAACTTCTTTGCTAGAAGACCATCCTTCTCCACAAGCATAGACTTCGTTTCAATATGATTCCAACCGAACAATTTATGGCTCAATTTGTAAATATCCTTCAAAGAAAACTCATTATTGAAGCCCTCACTGACTGCTTTTCCCTCAACCTCGAGGACTAGAATTTGATGAGCATCATCGGGAGTTATCGCCATCTCACTGAATGGGAATATCATTGTATCATTCTCTTCGTAGAAACTCTAACAGAATGCAGATACGGTAACTCTATCATGCTCAATATTTGAACTCTCCACCACAGGACACAACCTGGAGTTCTTGACAATCACTTTCACCTCCTCACATTCATCCTCAAGATCCCAAGTCTTAGTAACTGAAAATGAAGTTTGGCGCCTCATGAGACGGACGACATGCTTGTGATCCTAAATACCAGAAAAACAAAATGAAAAGAAATACAAACATTTGACGCAAATTTAAGATACATACACACTTAAATAAAAAACAAAGACGAATTGAGATTACTTATGATAGTATTATGGATCGTACATGCCCATGAGTCTTTGTATCCAAAAATAACATATCCACCATCTGCTGGGGTCCCCCTTTGAGGCTCACCTGGTTTCAGCCTAACCATCAAGTCACTACAAGAAAACTTGGCTTTAGCGACTATTTTCTTACTAACTACAGTTGGTGGAATTCTTCAGCAACAATTATTTGTAACTAAAAACAACTATGGTTGGCAGAAATGTCTAACCACCAGTTTTTCAGCAACGATAGTGGGTGGAAGGATTTAGCATGAACAACTAAACAACCGAAATATCGTATGTGTTGTTATTAGCCTCCAACCATCATGTTTGGGCAACCAAACCGTACCCTAAAAGGTACATATCTTTTTCCACGCATCTTACCCACGAAATAACCTGTTGGTAGACACCTCAACCAACCATCAAATTATCACGTTGTTAGTATCTTTCAGCCACGGGAGTTTAACAACTACAAAGTACACTAGAAGGTAAATACTTCAAGACACTATGTGTAGCCACCAATTCAATCTTTTGGTAGACACTTGTACCAAGACATTAGTTTGTTGATGTGGTTAGTAGCTTTCAGCCACCAGGATATGATAACTACCAAGTTTCGTGGTTTATTAAATAAGTACGCAAAGATGATACAATTTTTCTTGGCGAGTTTATCGCTAGAGCATCGTATCGATTGAAAAGTTTCATCTTTTGAAACAAAATTTGTCTTGGCGAGTTTATCGCTAGAGAATCTAGATGATATAAATGCATCACCTTACTTTACTACACCAAAACTAGGATCTTCTCACAATGTAACCTGTCACAGATTATTTTTCAGTCACTGAAACACCTGTGATAAGTCCTGCAACAATTATAACTGTTGTTAAATTTTGTATTCGTGATAATGATTAGGTATATTAAATTCTTTTATTAGCAACAATAATATTTGTTGACAATTATCCAGACAATCACAATTATAACCTAAAATGATGTTTCCACCCTAATTAAAATGTCACCACATCTAAGGGTAGTATGGTCATTTTCACTGTCTCCATAAGATTTATTGCATCTATTTAAGGGTAATATGGTCATTTTCACAGTCTGTAATTATTATTTTACTTATTTCTGATAAGGGTAGTATGGTCATTTTCACAGTCTCCATAATATTTGTTGCACTTTTTTCCAATAAGGGTAATATGGTTATTTTCATAGTCTGTAAGAATTACTTTACTTATTTCCGATAAGGGTAGTATGGTCATTTTCAGGTCTCCATAATATTTATTGCACTTTTTCCAATAAGGGTAAAATGGTCATTTTTATAGTCTGTAACATTTACTTTACTTGTTTTCGATAAGGGTAGTATGGTCATTTTCACAGTCTAAATATATTTCACCCTTGTGAGTGTGAGTTTCATACAACCGATGTGATGGTGAGACTACTTAATCGAATATGTTATGTTAATCGGGGCAGATGGTTACCCATGGATGTCGTTATCTCTTCACTGTGAAGATGGTGTGTATGTACCACCTTGCAGATAGTTTTCCCATTCTCCGACACTGTCAAGAGAGACAGAATATGGTAAAACTCCATTATTTGTTGTTCTGTTTCTATAATTTTTTAATTTTAGCTTAATATAAGTTATGAGTTTGATAAATTCCAATTTGAATTATAGTTCTTCTACAAATAGTATAATTACCGCAAAATATCATACTTCTGTTCAGCTCTATACTTGACATATTGATGAGAGTGTCATTTACACTGACATATTGATGAGAGTGGCATGGGAAAGACCTTGATTTGAAACAGTTTAGCGCGATAATTTACATTCACAGTTTTACTCTATAATTTGCTCATGTGTTTAAAAATACTTGTTTATTTAAGTGATACTGGTACTTAGGATAATAGTTTAATAATCACATATTTGAGGATGAAAAGTTAGGTGTACATTGTATGACATGAGTACCTAGAACGTAGATTTTCTTATGAGACATTGGGTTTGAAAATGATTGTGTGATTTGAACAATAATATAGAGGGAAATGGATATTTAAGATTATTTTTTTGACTAATCGTCATATTTAACTATTGTTGATGCATTGTGTGAGTTGAACAATAATATAAGACCCAAGTTAGCTCAATTACTGATTGAAATGCCATGTGGAATAGTGACTTAACATTAGATTGAGTCTTTTGGGATCGGTGGATTCTCGAAGCCATGTTTAATTGCATGTGTTGTTATCTCTTTCTTTATCTGTCTAATATTTAGCTAGTAACCAAATATACTATCATTGGTTTAGCAATAAGAAAGAAACATTGTGTACTATGGCTGATTATTGGGGATCCATTTTATTGGTTGTTAACTTATCGGTGATGAATCCAATCATTAGTGCTCAAGGAAAACCAATATTTGATATATTGCGGTTATACATATCTTAATCTGATGATGCTTTTCACTTCGCATACACTTTTTATTGCTATGATTCTCAATTAGCTGACTTGAAATGTTGCTTTTGACCAGGACATAAATCGAGAAAATCATGTCGTTGAAATCCACATATTACGGCACGCTTTAAAATGCGGATGCTCAATACTCTAACAAGGATGGGGTAATTGTTCGGGTATGTGTAACTTGAAGGACAAAGTAGGAAGGAAGTTCACACAGTCATTTTCCCGGCACCACAAGAGAAGGGTTATTATGTTAGAATGATTTTTTAGGTACGAGTCAAGTGCAGCCAAGCCCGATTGTTGCTTGAACAAGTGTAAGCATTACGAATAACTCAAGAACTTGGATGGTCTCGTTATTTTATTATTCTTTCTCCTCTTTGTTACGATAATGGGACTTGAATATTTCTTTTCTTTTTGAAAACCTCTCATGTCCCTAATTTCGTGCCGTACTACAACACTTATTAAGGAGGACCCGACTAATGGTGTTGAGGAGGTAGTTGTGCAGGAAGAGGTAACTTAAGCACACGGTGCACTTCATGGGGGTGTATGTGCATTATTTAAACCAATGTCTGAGTGAGTGACCCATCATATTGTTGTTGCATATGATATTGGAGTTGATGATCCCCACTCCATGGAAAGGTATTCCTTCAGGTACCCTAGATCCAATCATTTCCGTAGTGAGAGCATAGCCAAGTAAAGATCCAGACTTCAGTTGTTGCTCAATCACCGCTTAGGTCCATTTTTCCTCTATATATATTGTAGTTTGATGTTTTGTTTGGGATGTTTTGAATGTTAGTGAGTTGAATTTTATTAAAGTTTGCATTTAGTTTTTCATGATATAGTCTCGAGAAACCACTCTCTAGTAACTCAAATCTGTAGAGGGACAAGCCTTTAACCAACAATAATAACATCTTGACCGACTAATTTGTAATGGCTCAAACCCATAAGTAGCTAAAGTAAGCATGTGTGTGTAACTTTTCACCAACTCAGAGCTAGCACTTGGTCCAACCATAAAACTGGTGTCTAGAAACCTTGACCAACAAAAAGTTGGTGGCATAACCCTTAAGCCAACTGCAAAAACAGCGGTTGAGCTTCTCATCCAACAAACATTACGGAAGTTTAAATTATTGAGCAACTAAAATTCAATGGAAGGAAACTCTCTTCCATCGAGAAATATAGCGGCTTCAACCCTTCATCAGCACCCCCAATGTCGCTCCTTAGCCAGCCGACTATTCTGATGCTAGAATCCATCTGCCAACAAAGATCTAGTTGATAAAACTCTTGACCGTCAATACATTCAGAGATAAAATTGTTTGACCAACGATATCAAACACCTCCACCATCCATCCAACTATTCTGCTGCTAGAACCCCTTTACCAACAAAGATCTAGTTGATAAAACTCTTGACCGTCAAAACATTCGGTGATAAAATTGCTTGGCCAACGACATCAAACACCTCCACCAACTGAAAAATCAGTAAGTTATGATCTTTAGCATCTTACAACGTTTTATAACATCCTAACTCTACCAACGATGTATTAGTCTTCATCAACAACATATTTTGAGGGTGAAATGTTTCAGCAACAAATGTTTATGCTTCTAACAACGATAGTTAATAGTTATTGGAAAGTTGTGTCGACTAAAACTTTCGTCGTTTCATTTAGTTGTGATGATATCTCTTTCACGACATGGTTGTTCCGTGTCTTTAGCAAAGAAGCATGTAGTCACCGAGGATATCTGTTACCAGGTTGGTTGCTGCAGAGCTCCATTCGCCGAAAACGACCATGTACTAACTGAATCAAGGTAGTCGCTAAATCCTAATTTTCTTGTAGTGAGTGAGGGGGAGGCATGTGGGAATCAGCTGGTTTAGTGATAACCCTCTTCTTATTTCCGGTTTTAGTTGAAGTTGAAGCTTCGGTTTGTTGAATATCATCTTGAGTTTGTTCCCCAACTTCTTCTTCTTCCTCTTCCTATTCAACAATTTCATCTTCTCTACCCTTGCCATTATCTCCATCATCATCATCATCATCATCATTACCTCCTCCAACAGGTGGCATGTCTTGATCACCATCATCATTGTTACCTCCTCCAGCAGCCGGAGTTCTTTCATCAACATCATCACCTATTATACCAGATGGAATTGATTGGTCTTCATCTGGAGTTTCATATGAATCATTTGGTTCTGGTGGTTGAGAAACATTCCGTACACGGATCTTAAGCGTTCCAGGTTCAATGAATTCCCCTCGATGTGTTGCAGTCAAGAGTTTATCACCAACACGAGGAGGTCTTGAAGGAGGACTAAGAGATTTCATAGCTTTCTTCTTTGGCTTTTGCAAACTGAACAGGAACGATTAATAAAAAAAAAGGTCGGCAGGGTCGACATATATAACTAATCCGATGGATCATTGGTCGGAAGGGTCGATATCTAAATTACATGTCGGTTAAACAGAATCCGGCAGGGTAAGATTCACATAACCTGCCGGCTTATAACAAATATGAACACAGTAGATACAAGGATTTTTCACCCAACCCAGTCGGCAAGGTCCATTACCATACATTGCCGGCTAACAAACAACCTACATGGTTTTATCCAAATACCATTCCGGTTTTAAAATTCAAAGCATCAGGAGGCTCAAAAACTTGAAATACAGCCGGCAAGGTAAAAATTTATAACCAACCCGGTTAACAAAAAAAAAGCTGTCGGGTGGTCGAGGTTGAATAACTTGTCGACCTCGCAAGTACCAAATCTGGAGTATTCAACAATGGATGATCTTCAACCTAAGAACCTTCCGGCCAAACCCTAACTATGAAAAGCCGACAAGGTCGATAACATAATACCTTGCCGGCGAAAATAACTGAAAATCAAAGAATCGATTTTCTGACCTAATTTGACATGCAAACATGAAATTGAAGTACTGAAGTGAGTTTAAGCAGGCCCTTACTTTCTTAATCGCATCATTTCTTCGTTTTGAGCGGGTTCAATTTCTTCTTCTTCAACTGCTTTTTCTTCACTTTTTGTTGAACTAGTTTTTGCAATTAGGGGTTGTATTGATTGGGTTTTCTAATAGCATCTTTCATCATGACTTTCCTAGGTCTTGGCAAGGATCCATTGATGAAGATTAATCGATTTTCGCTATTGACGATGCTAATCTAATTAATCGGCGAGTTTTAATATGGGGATGGATGAGAAGGTAATGTGTTTGAGGAGGAGG
>JAJJWX010000461.1:600000-1009341 GCA_023529315.1 Papaver bracteatum | reverse complement strand
AATGGGAAACAATTTGAAGGGTATAATATAGAAATGTTACTCAATGCATTCAAGATAAAGTGTGTAAAATCCACCCCTCTATATCCACAGGACAATGGACAAGCTGAAGCAACAAATAAAACAATCGTAGACATATTGAAGAAAAAGTTAGAAGGACATCATAAATCATGGTGCGAACAGGTACATAATGCAGTTTGGGCTTACAACACAACTAGGCGAGAAGCCACAAGAATGTCATCTTTCTGTCTGACATATGGAGTTGAGGCAGTGTTACCAACATAAATTGCTATACCCACAACAAAGAGGGAGGCTTGGGAGAAGAATCTTAGTGCTGGCATGATCCTAAACAAACTTGATGAGCTAGAAGATAAGAGAGAAAGAGCTTTACAACATATGGATAATTATCAGCGAAGATTAGCCCGAGAATATATATCAAACGTGCTCAAAGCACGTGAATTTCAACTGGAGGATTTAGTTCTTCGAGATGCCAATTTACCAGCTGAGAAGGTGGTGGGAATCTAGCAAAGAAATGGGATGGACCTTACATTATAAAAGAGATAATTGGAACAAGGGCATACAAGTTGATGGATCCATAGGGTAGAGATGTTGGTCAAAGACTTGATAGACCATGGAATAGGCTAAGTATTTAAGAGATATTACCCGTGAGAACTTTGAGAACCCTTAGATGATGAAATAATGTATGATGCAACAAAATAAGTATGGAACAAAAACTTTTTATGAAAGAGCTAGTTATGAGATTGTTCAAGATCGAATAAAATGAGAATATGCAAAAATTTCAAAGAAAATCATAAAATAATGACATAATAGAATGGGACGAGACCTTTATGACGGTTACCTCTAGTTCGCGTAACAAAATCTTGCAAGAGGCAATGTAAGACCTTAAGTACATCATGATGAAGGTTATATGTTGCATGGACTCACCGATAAGGTTACACCCCATCTGAACTCGAGTCATGGAGATTTGGGGTCAATGAAGCCCATCCAGGAGAGGCACCTTGGATTCTCAACTCGAGCATATGATCGTGTTGAGGCGACTACGGTAATAAGAACTCTCCTAAGAGTGCAGAGTATGACCATGGATCCTGGGTACACGGTTGAGCCATGAGTGCCCGAAGCATGAAACTACCTGGCATTCTTGGAAAGTCTTGTGCTATGATGTACTCGGCCCAAAGAAAACCCCACTTCGGTGATCTCGTAACCATAAGCCATATAGGCAAAAGGGATAAGAGTGCTAAAAATAACAGTTGTTATTAAGCACCAGATGGAGGATCTAGTCTTGTAGGAAAGTACATCTCCTTGAAAGGCAACCAGTGGGAAAGATAAGCGGCACCCTACATTAAGGAGCTGATAAGTGTCTTAAGACGCAAGATGTCATGAGGTTTACTCATGGGAGTATTATAGATCACGCATATTTGTGCAACAGTCACAGAGTCAATGTACAAATTAAAGAGAAGATAAGATCGATGATCAATGGGTCATTGCATGCAAGTGTAAAGACGTCCTATCGATTTAGCGTCGTAAGACGGCAATGTCATGGTCTTTAGTTTCGAAGAAAATTTAGAGCTCATCATATTGTCGCAAAAAATACAAAAGAAAAAAAGTTTTAGGCAAGATCAATGGGTTTCTACATGAAAGTGTAAAAATGTCCTGCGATTTTGTTCTAAAGAAAAAGATGGCAAAATAAGACCTTTACTTGGAAGGAAAAATAAGACCACATGATAAAACAAATTTTTTATAAAGTACTAATCATTTTTCATGCAGATCATATATCACAAGAAAGATAATAAGAGGCAAGTATGGGAATTAATAAACAAGATGTCATTATCTTTCTCGCGAGTGCTTAAAATACCAAAAGTATAACTGAATTCAAAAGTGGTCCAAAGTACACCGTTCACAAGAAGAGAAAGAGTAACTCAATAAAATAAAACTAGAACTCAGAATTCAATATCCTCTTCGCCACTGATCGGTTGTCAGCCGACACAAAAATAATTCACTTCCTTACTCAATAATATTTTAATGAAGTATAAAGTAAGCAAGAGTTCGTATCCACAGAGAGGCAATTGTAGTTATCGAAAGTCTAGTTTCTAGGTAACCAAGGGGGATTTACATGTTTTTGTAAAATAAAAGTAAAATAAAAGCAAAGTAAATGGTTGGAAATAATCAATGGAGAAAGATATTGGTCAAGGAATTCATCTTCAATCTAGACATGTGCTTGCATGCATGATTAGAATTACAATTTAATCTCTTTTATTATCAAAAGCCTAGAAAATCAAGAGAGCAAGATAATCTGAAAATTTCCTAAGTTCATCAACACACACATTAGAGCTGCGATGTGAATTCTACCTAAAGAATAACCTAACGCCTTGCGCTAATCAAGTTCAATTCCCAGAGCATTAAGTTTTGGAAATAGGCTAATCAATGCAATTGTCATACATTGCGCATAACAATTCGGACAATGGTCATACTCTACATATGATTATAAGAGTGTATCACTACAAACTATAATCATATCATGCTACTTGTATTTGGGGTTATCGCTCGATGAAAACCCTAAAATAGCTATGGATAAGATGCAAGTTCAATTAATTGGCCACTTAACTAATCAAACATCTATATCCTACCACAATACATCATTCATGTGATTATAAAAACAGTAGAGATATGAACGAAAACAAAGAGAGAAAACTAATACATTAATCAAGCACAAGTTATAGATATAGGACTACATCCTTAACCAATAATAAGAAATTTAGCTACTCATAGCTATGGAGTTCATCATAATCAATAATCAAATAAAGGAGATGAATATTAAATACAAAAGCAAACCCTAGTTGTAGTTTCAGCTGCTCTCCTCTGCTCCAAGAATAAGACGTTATCCTTTGTTGTAGAAACTCTCTTTTTATAGCCCTTTGCTTTCCAAAAATAGGTCAAAGTCTTCAAAATCTTCAAGTCCACGTCCATCTACAAGTCCACCAAGCCCATGTGTGAAAAATATATCTCTCGGAATTTTCGGTCCAAAACGGGTCACCGGAGTGTCGACGCTCATCACTGGATCCAGCATCTGTTGCGTAATCCGGTCACTCGAAAACTTTCTCCGATCACTTGAACCATTGAAGACGTCACCAGGGTTAACACACTTTCAGACATGTCAACTGTCCTTCCCTGCGATTCATACATTCACCAAAAATCCATTTAAGCTTAACTCCCAATCTTGCGAAAACGTACTCAAAGCGTGTCGCCAAACTCATATATCCGGCCACCAACTCTTTCGTTCGACTCATACTCGCCTCACGATTCATCGAAATATTATGATTAACACTCTCGGTTCGTAAATCCGACAACCTGAGGCTAGTACCATCGGCGCGCTCATTTTCGCTGCTTATCAGACTGCTTACGTAGCCTCAAAATCCATTCCGCAATAATATACTCTCTCTAGCTACCATTCACCTTAGTTTCTCAGGCACTGAACCCCTGCTAATCACATATTGCTCTTGCTTTGAGTCTAGTTGCTTCAAGCATACTCCATTCCTTGCTCCATCTTGCCTAGCCATTTGCCTCTCACCGTCGCATTCTGCAACTTCTTCGTAATCCACCTGCAAATTCAATTGCACCAAAACTACCAAACTGCAGCTGTGACTACTCTATATAGCGCCACCTTCTTTGCAACTCATAACCACCATATCTGAATACCATTAGCATTACCCTCTTCACAAGCATCAACAACATCATCACCTTGTAATAGCAACGATTAGCTCAACCATCTGCATAACCCATTGTCACAACAATTTAGCTGCACCAATACTACCTGCTCCTACATACTGGTCTCGAATCGCAGCTGCAGTTATCATCTCAAGCAACAGCACCACAACTACAATATCACCTGTACCCTTTTGCAATACTACCACATCGCCATAACCTCTCGGCAGCAGCATCACCGAAACGCACCTTCAACTCCACCACTGCAGCTCCTCTCCAAATTCATCCACCAACTACTCAAATTACAGAACCACTTCCCGAGTTCACAACCTCGCAGTAAGAACTCCTTGTTCTCACCAACCAATAAAGCAGATCAGCTTCATAATACATCGCTTCACCAAAGACACCATCTCAGCCTTAGCACCTCGCATTAACCACCACCTTCATGGAAACACTATCCCCACTCCAAGAACTCCACCAAAACCTGATCAAAGCCACCATATTTCAACAGATAACACAAACATATTCCATCTGACATTGAGCCTAAAACTACCATGAATTAAACCATTTCATTTTCAAACCAAATAGACTCTATCATTTACCAAACCATTTAATTCATGGTTACATATCCCCTTTATTGCTCATCTCTAATTCACAAATTTGACCCAAAATCCATTCACTTCCTCATCTCTTTCGATCACTTCAATTACACGACCCAGCTTTTTATAAATCGAGTTAGACCATAACCATCTTCACCATGTAAATCATGATTCAATTTTACCATAAACCCAACTCCAAATTCATCAAGTCATATTTCTTGATCTCCATCTGAATTAAATCTCAGATCCCTTTTCTATTCCATCTCCAAGAACACCAACAAGATGTCACTTACGTCATCGTAATTCAGCCTTAAATTCAGCAGCATCACCTATATTCTGACCTAAACCTTCTATTTCTCATGTTCTTTATATAGCTTTAATTCCTCTATTGTTTTCAGTGAGATGTAAAAGTTAATGAGAAGAGAAATAAAGAACTAAAGTTGTCCGAGAGTCGCACTCTAGTTGAGCTCAATAAAGACAGACTTGATATTGGCACCGTTAAGATGGATACAGACGCCACAACTCATATATGGCTTGTCAGTTCGAATAATCGACAACCTAATTCTCTGTTCAACTTAATCGTCAGTTATGAGGAACTGACAGTTCATTCTTCACCTCCTCGCCAACATTAGCCCGCTCCACGTATCGCGCACATGTAAATTGACCGCTTGCCCTTTATGCTTCAAATGAACGCTTCCTTTCGCCTTCCACCAACAACAGCCGTCTTCTTTATCCTCTTTGCCAATGTTTTCCTTATTCTGGTCGATTCCAGTTTCCTCCTCGTTTGGCTTATCACCAGCAGTTGTTTCATTACCAGTAGCTCCTTCTTTAAGAGGGATTTCTTCTTCTTCTTCTTCTAAATCTTCTTGAGAAACACCATCTTCACCACAAATTTCATAATCAAGGTCACTATCGGTATCACGAGGAGTTTCATCTTCATTTACTTCCAGATGTTTGATTGATACAGGAGAAAGAGATTGGGATAGAAAAATATCATTCACAAGAACTTCAGCACAAAGATGAGCCTGGCGAAGGAAATCCCTATCACGGTTTCTAATCTCCATGTCTTTGAAATAAGCAAGGTAGTCATATTTTCTTTCTGCTCGATCGTGAGAACGGACAAGGTGAGAAGCAAGTGATCCATTTTATTTGCGAAGCTTGGCAAGTTTAGAATCCAAAGTAAAATAGAAGAATGAAGCTTTCTTTCAGATTCTGTGAAAAGTAAGAACAAATATTATTTGGGCGAATACTTCGCAAGAGAATATTGCAAGGAAATTTAACAAAGAAAAAATAGTTGAGGAAGTCAAAATAGTTCCTTCCTTTTGCAAAATTAGATTTTGAATTAATGCCAAGCAAGTATTCTCCCAATGATTCATTGCATCATCAAATTTATCTCTAACTAAACCCTTCAGTCGAGATTTTAAATTCTTTTCTTTAGAAATGAGAAAAGTGTTTTCCTTCGCAAGAGAAGAATAAGATTCTTCTAATTTGGAATATTATTCTTGGAGTTCATTTGCTTTTACACTTAAAATTATCCTACCCTGCATAAGTGTATTTTTCTCAGCAATAGATGATTCAGTTACTTCTTTAAGTTCATTTTTCAGCGAGCGAAGAGATTGTTCTTGATTATCACACACTTTTTGAAGGACAATTAATTTCTGCGAAGAGATCACCACCATATTTAAGAGAGCTCGCTTCTCCTGAGATAGAGTTTTGTTTTCATCTGATAAAGTTTATTTCTCTAAGTTAGCTTTAGTCAAAGAATAAGAGAGGCGAGATATTTCGCTACTTAATGAGTTTTGCTCCTGAACTAATTGAGTATTCTCTTTGGTAAGATTATCTATTTGATCAACCGAATATGTATGAAGATTATCTAATTGGTTATATTGATCCATCCAAATATCTATATCAACGCGAATTTCTTCAGCGGCAGATTCAGACTGATATATTTCCATTATTCGTTTCTGGTTTAAAGCTTAACAAGAGAAAAAGGATTTTAAGAATAAACAACATGGAAAGAACAAATTTGCTAAGAGGCAAGTTAAGGATGAAGATAAGAAGCTCATACCTTTTAATTCATCATTCTTCTTGCGAAGAATTTCGCAGTCCAAAGAAATGTTTTGAAATTTCTGATATTCAAAGAGAAGAGTGTTACATTCTAAAGTCTTAGCTTGAAGATTCTCCTTCAAAACTTCAAATTTTTTCTCTAAGGATGTTTGAGAAACTATCCTATCAGAACCAAAATATTTACCTAAAATTTCGTAGACACCAGATTTGACAGGGTCCACAGATGATTTTTTGACATCATCTAAAATATCAGATAAAACCTTGAAGGCAATATACATTCCGTCTACAGTTTCCTTAGAAAAAGGGAGAGACTCAGATGGAGCAGTAGCAATAACAGAAAGTTGATAATCATCGTTCTTTGTTAAAGAGATGTCATTTGAGGGTAAAGTTTGAGGCAGATCAATGGTTGAGATCATGGTGGAATTAATTTGAGAAGTATTGGTCACAGGGGAAGAAGAAATTTCATTCGCAACAGACTTTTCAGTGGGAATTTCATCCATAGAAAGATTAGTTAAAATATCAAAACTTATTGCGATGTTTACGTAGACAGGAAGTAGAAGTTCAGTTTGCGAAGAAGAAGCTAAAAGAGCAATTTTTGGAAAGGAAATAGAAGTTTCAACAATTTTAGGTTCGAGAGATTTTTTTGTAGGTTTAGTGGCATCTCCATCAACATGCGAATCAAAACTCAGATAAGAAACATAGGCAACAATATTGTTATTTAAAAAAAAAATGTGTTTCTTACTACCTTGTCATTCGCAGACTTTCTTTTCCTCGTAGGAACTTTGAGTTGTGAACTTTTGGGAGCATTAGGGTTTTGAACTGTAAATTTAGTATTGGAAGTACTTTTGCTGAAACAGAAACAGTATGGGAATTACACACAAAGAACAAACAAGATAATTTCAGTAAAACAAAATCAGTTTCAGCAAAATCAAAAGAAGAAAAAACTAACCTTTGTGATTCCATGAAAGCAGAAAATAACAGTAGCAGGAAGATGAATTCGATAAAAAAAAAAAAATTACAGACGATGAAGATTTGCAAAGAATATGAAGATGGAGAAGATAAAGACGAAGTAAAAGAAGAAGATTATCTTTCCACTAGATTCCTCTTTAAATAGGCAAAAGAAGATGATAAGTTAATGTTAAATATGTTGGTGAGTGAAGGAATATTCAACACGTGTAGACAATTATACTTAATTCACGGAGCCTTGCCGGTAGAAAAAGATGAAGAATGAGAAGATGAACAGCTGCGGCATTTTGAAAAATAATTTCTCATGACATTCCCCCCTTGGCAGAGAATACATGAGAAGAAGCAAGATGTAGGATTAGAATATAGCAAGAAGGACCCATTTGCGAAGTTTGATCAACAACACACTCCGAGCGTCGTAGGATGATTTGAAGAATGACGTAATAGATGACGATTGCAGAAACATGAGAAAAGTGTGATGAAACTGCAATGTTTAGAGCGTTTGCGAAAATTAACAATAGAACTCTTGCGAGAATATCGCAAGACATGTCCGAAATTAAAGGACAGATTAGCTGTCATCCACCATGTAATTTCCTATATAAATAGTTGAACAGGCGTAAGGAAGGGGAGAGATCTTTTTCGAGTGTTGAGCAAGTCATTAGGAGAGAGAAAGTCCAGAGCATTTTTTAATTTCTTAGTTTCATTTCTTTCCTTTCTTGTAAAATTTAGAAGATTCATCAATAAAAATTGTGATTGTTCATCTTAAAATGACTTAATTGTATGAATTCTTGTGAGGGGTATAGTGTGGCATTTCCTGCTACTACTAACCTCTTGCATGATTGAAAAAGATTGCAATAACAAAAGTGATACCTATCTGAAGATCGTTCTAACCGCAAATAACAAGTAAAAAATATAGTTGATTATTAATCAAGTCAACTAGATGGAGGAATACATCTCCATGTCCCTGGTAGAGACCCACTTGTAAGTACGTAGAAATCGAATAAAATAGGCCAACTGTTGGCCCTGATATGCTTCATAAGAGCCTTTAATAACTTCCTTGCTCCACCACTTGGATCCTCATAAAAAGTATTTCCTCATTCAGCTAGCTTCCTTTCCTGCATCGAAAAAGTATTTCTTCATTAGGTATCTAGATGACAGATAATCAGAGACAACATGAATTCATTCTTGACGACTAAGTATTCAGTTTACATTGTGAAAACGCAAAGAGAAGTAACCAACCTGATTTTGATTGTTCATGCAGAGAGAAGTGACTTCTTCGGCCAATTTTACACTTCAGTCATTCCAACTTTGTTTTATTGAGTTCAAGTCTCAGTTCAATATTTCAGCGGCTTGTATCTTTGAACGCGTCCTTGTGGCATCAAAACTGTAGAAAAAACAGAAAACAAGTTGAAGTGCTAGTGGATGCTTTGTAAATCCAAATAAGACAATGATACAATGATCTTGATATACATCTAATATGAACTTAAGGAAAAGAATAAGGCATTGGGTTTCGCCTCAAGTCCAACCTAATTTCAGTTCCCATGAAAACAGTATAAAATATGTGTTTGGCGAACTCTTTGCTATCGGTTGGATACTGTCAGTCAATAGTAGCTTCAGTACGAGTGGCCACTATTTTAAAGACACTCCATTAAATTAACCAAATGAAGGTATATTAATCCAGAATATTATACCGGCAAGTTTTAAGAAATGTGAAACCAAATCTTACTACATCCCAATTCAACTTCACCAACCAACACCTCGACATCCTTTAAAGAAAATTTAGACCCTTGAGTAACCACATCCCCATTAACAACTCTTGCCACATATTTCATTAAATTAGGTGTCCGCTCAAATAGCCAAGTCATATTTACTACCGCATTAAAAATGAGCACCATCACATACTCTGTGATTATACGTATAAACCCCTCCACCAGTATGGGTAGCTTCCACTTGCATTAAAAAAAAAAAACTTCAACACCAGATGCTAACTCAGATACACAAAACATCTAAAATTCTAGATCAAACATATTTGACAAAATAAATTCAAAAATAATACAAGCAATTCCAGCAATCAAACCCTAAATCAGCAATACGCATTAACCAAAATCTAAAAATGTCCCATTTTTCTATATTCCAAACAAACAAAAACACAAAATCCAAAACTCCATAAAAACATAAGATCAACAATAAATATTAAATTATTAGTTTGTATAAACCCTTGTATACAGTTCTAAACAAAATAAACAACCCCATTTTTTTAATTTTCGCAAGGATTACAAATAAACCTAAATCCATATTACATAAAAAAAGCATCTACGAAGCATATGGACTGAAAAGTCTCCTGTAAACCAAACATATATAGAAGACATTGACTAGACAAGAGTAAACAAAAATATACTTTCTAATTAATCAGTAGTAATGAATGGATCGTTTAAGAACAACAAGTTCAGTATCATCTCAATATCATCTCTCTGTAGGGAAACTCTAGCAACCAATCTTCCGAATCCTACATATCAAACCAACACCAAAACCAAAATAAAACCATATCATACCAACACATACACATCGATCGAAAGAAACACAAAAAACACTATGAACACTGTTAAATTGATCAATACCAAGAGAATCATGAAACTAACACCGATCTATGAAGCAATTAAACCCTTCTTTAAGTTGCAGATGATTTCCTCAACCTGAAAGACTAAAAAAAAGATAGACGAAAAAATAAATAATTAGGGTTATTTTTATTTTCAAAATCAGATTTAGGGGTGGTAAATAGAAAACGGAAAACCTTACTGCATAAATCAGAGAAGAAATTGAAATTGTTAAGAATACTAAAAGTCTATCAAATTTATGAAATTAGAAGAAGATTATTACTACCTTGATGATATTGGGAGAAAAATAAACAGATCTTGGGGTTTTCTTTTGATTTCTGCTCATACATGGGTTTTGATTTTGAGGTAGGGTTTTCGATTTCTCCTGAAAGATTGGGTTGTTTGGTTTGCTTTTGATTTAGGCTCGCGATTCATGTGAACAGATATTGGATTATGGTTTCATATCATAAATCAAATGAAAGACGAGAACTCTGAGAGATGGGGAGAGAGAGAGAGAAGATTGTTTGGGTAGAGAGGCGGGGATAGAAAATGAACGAAGTGATAATTCTTGGACCATGTAAAAGGTCATCTATTTTTTACTGAAATACCCACCAGTATTAAGTCTTTCGCAATAGCTCGATTTACTTTTCCGTCTGAAACGTCTTCCTTTGAAAGCCCAATCTATTAAGAGAGCCCTTGGTAGTCGTTTATATAAATCCCAAGTAGACTCAATAAATTCATTTTCCACTAGTGGAGCCCACATGTCCTTGTAGCCAAATATAAATTCCGGATTGGGAGATTCACCCCAAATTCTACCACGAGCAAGGTCAGGTATCTTGTCATCAACATGAGGAAGATGTGAACCTTTAACATTTACTTTGCCCTTGCCTTTGGCTTTGCCTAGTGTCGGTTGTTGACTTAGCCCACCAACTTCTCTTTGGCTTGCAAATTAAGTTGGAGGAACCTCGTTATCTTCCTCCTCACTTTCTTCTTCATATTTCTCATCGTGTTCAACTGTTGTAGTAGGTTCATGGATTACATGTCGACTACGGTCACCACCACTCTCCCAAATTATCCCTCTTGTATCAGCCCCCAAATACATTTTGCGACATTCATATTTCCCTCGAGGAGGCAGAGACTGAGGAGTATCAAAACCGTCTTTCCTTCTTCTCTTAATGACATGACCTTTAGTTTTTATTTTGTTAGCTTCCTTGGCTTTTGACCTATATCATAAGCACACAAAATTAATATAAGATAACTCACTTTCAGTTTCCGTACCGGCATAGAAACATAGCAAATAATTAATGTCGGTACATGGTTCCGGCAGTTAACATTAACTATCGACAATGCCGATAGTCATAAGTAATTCTCCTGGATACCAAAAGATGACTACCGACACTCTCGAAAAAATCATTTCCATTCTGTAACATGGTACCGGCATAAAATGAAAAATAAAACATATGCCAGTGAAAATGCGGGGGTATAACAACCACACCCAATATTTAGGTTAGCAATATGTATGGAAAAACTCCAATATAATTTCTAGAGAATCAACTAGAAAGTCAGACTCAATCTAGATAAAAAGTATATCAAAGAGTTTTTATATCTCTATCTCCCGATTTAAATCTTAGTGAAGAAAACTGCGAGTCTCAATTTAAATACAAGAGAGATAAACTTGGATGTTACCAAAGACCAATATCCAAGTGTCAATCAATTTAAATCAACAACCAAAAGGTCGGATATTCTAATTGATTGAACAACGCACAACCTGTATTATTTCTATTATATAACAAAATATAATGCGGAAAAGAAATAACACAAAAACTAGAATTTTGTTAACGAGGAAACCACAAATGTAGAAAAACCCCGGGACCTAGTCCAGATTAAATATACACTATATTAAGCTGCTACAGACACTAGCCTACTCCAAGCTAACTTCGGTCTGGACTGTAGTTGAACCCTAATAAATCTCACACTGATCCAAGGTACAGTTATGCTCCTACGTCTCTGATTCCAGCAGGATACTACGTACTTGATTCCCTTAGCTGATCTCACCCACAACAAAGAGTTGCTACGACCCAAAGTTGAAGACTTTAATAAACAAATCTGTATCACACAGAAAAGTTTACAGTAATAGATAAATCCGTCTCTCACGAATATACCTACAAGTTTTGTTCAGTCTTTTGATAAATCAAGGTGAACATGAACCAATCAATAAAACTAGACTTTTATTCCCGAAGAACAGCTCAGTGTTATTAATTACCTCACAATAATCTTAATCGACACAACAAAAAAAGATATTGTGGAATCGCAAACGATGAGACGAAATGTTTGTGACTACTTTTATATCTTTCCTATCGGAGATAGAAATCTCAAGCTAATTATTACAATTGTACTCGTACGATAGAAACAACAAGATCATATCACACAACTATAATTACACTACACCATTTTAAGGAATTTGCAACCCGGATTTGCAACGGTAGTAGGTCAATTGCGAAACTGCTGTTGCTAATCCTCGTTGCTAATTTTTCGCAACGGCTTGGATGTGTTGCGAATTTTGCAACCTCGGAGGCAAGGTTGAGAATTGCAACTACGCTTTGCTCAAGCATGTGAAGAGCGTGTGCGGTCGGAACACTAGATCTGATAAACACTCCCCAGTTAAACTTTGGTCAAGAGTTCTTTTTTTTCCACCCTTAATCTCAATCTAGCCTATATCCTTCCCCTTAGTCGATTTCGTCTTCATTTTTTCTCCGCCACAAACCACAGACTCGGCCTCACCTCTCCTCACCTCTCCATCTCCATCTCGATCTGCTCAGCTGAGCTCCTTATTCTCTTCTCAATCTCTGAAATCTATCATCAGGTATAATATTTCACTTAATTTTTAAGGTTTACAGATTTTGATATATAGGGTTTCAGTTGTGATTTCAGTTTTCCGATTTCATTTGTGAATCTATTTTTTTTTCAATTTCAATTTTTCAATTTCTTCTTTATCTTTCGGTTTTAGGGTTTCATATGTGAATCTAATCGATTCTAGGGTTTCAGCCCTATTTTTAGGGTTTCAGCTGATTCTATTTTTCGATTTTATTGATTTAAGTTTATGTTTTATCAAATCCTAGGGTTTCATTGGAATGTTGGAGTTGTATGAATTTGTTTAGATTTGGTCTTATTGCAGTAAAATAGGATGAATTGGTTTAGATTTGGTCTTATTGTAGTAAAATATGAATTGGGTGTCCGACCTTGTTATATTGTTTAACCCCTAATGATTATTGTCTATAAAAATTGTTGCGTAACTCAGTAACCCATCTGTTATATAATTTGCATCATGTTTCTGTTGTTAATGTTAGTTATAGTTTTTGTTTTTCAATTTGTAGTTCATCTGTAACTTTGCTGTTGTAGTATAGCGTAGTTGGTCATTTTTATTTTTACATGCCCTGCATCCCTGTTAAAAGATGTCTGTCATTCCTTGCTGTATATTTTAGTTATTGTAACCCTGTAATTTTTCATATCGTCTTAATTTCTGTATACTATTAGGTGTTGTATAATTGTTGTTCTTTTTATTGTGTCAGCATAATCTTAATTTAAGTTAGAGAGTATGTAGTTGTTTTTCACATAGCTTGTCTGTAATTATAGCATGCATCTTAGTGTTAGATGTAACTCTTAATCTCAGTCATCCACTTTTAGTACATATTTGCATCTATTTTGGTTTTAATTTTCTCAGTTTACTACATATTGAATTATGTAGCTTTGTTGTACTTCATTAGGATTCTTTTGTTTTGAAAATTTAAGACATATTGCCATCTGTGTATATCCATCAATAAGTTTAGTCACATAGGAATCTGTAGGATCATAGTGTTTAACTGTTCATTAGCACTTTATTAACACCTGCTATTTCATTTAGCATTTGGCCTCACCTAAAATCAATCCCGCGGACCTGAATTGCATCCATCTTAGCTGCATTGCAGCATCCATCCTGAACTTTCTGCACTTTTCATTGTGTTGGCTGAATCATGAGTATCAATAGGTGTTACATAGTTGTTGTTTTAGTGTAAAAATTGTATTGTGTCAGCATAAGTAGAGTTAGAATTTAAAACATGTGGCTGTTCACGCATAATATTTTTGTAGTTACAATATGCATTTTAGTTTTGCATTATTAGATGTAACTTCTCATTTTTAAGGACGTCATTCTCTGTCACATAATTGTCTCTCAGTTTTCTCCTTTGTCCTGTATCATACCATTTATGTAAGTCAAGTCAGTTGCGTGTATTATTAGTTTACATAGTCATGTAAATATATCAAGTGGTTCATTGTCACTATCACCTTGTATAACATCCATTCCATCATTCAGCATAACCTCTGTACTTTTTACAATTTTATCTTGTCCATAATTTCTGTTCCATTCTGTCCTACAATTGGATCTTTCAATTGGATATAGCTCAGTTTTTCAGTAATTCATTATTGCAGTTCACAACACTCGTCCTACAATTCTAGTTGTTGGCTATCAGTGATCTACGATTACTTTCCGTGTTTTTGTGTTGTTGTTGTACAACTTATTGTACTGATAATCTCTTTGAGCAAACAGGTGCTTGTGATACTTCACTACGATTACACCAAAGAAGAAGTACAATGGTATGCTGGTAAGAGGGTGGCTTACATCTACAAGGCTAAGGTCAAGACTAATAGTTCTCACTATCGATGTATTTGGGGAAAATTTATCAAGCCTCACGGTAACAGTGGTGTTGTTCGTGCTAAATTAACCTCCAACTTTCCACCTAAATCCATGGTATGGCAAAAAGAAACCTCAATTTGTTTTGAATAAGAGACTCCAGTTTGTTGCTTTGTACATTAAGTACTTTTTTTCTAAATAGGGTTCGAATCATAACTTATGTTTCTGTGTGTATGCAGGGAATGAGAGTTAGAGCGTTCATGTACCCCAAGCAACATCTAAGGTACTAATACTTGTCTCTGAAGATTGAGTTTATCTTTTTGATGTTCGGTAATTTGTCCATGTTGTGTGTTATTAATTATGAAGGCTTCAAATTTGTTTGTAGGAATGTAGCATAAAATCAGTTTCTCCATGAGTTCGTAGAACTGTTATATAGTGAAGAATACATTTCGTGTAATGATCAACACATACTTGTTTCTAACTAGTATATGCCTAGTTTTCTCATGTTGCTTAGATTTTTTTTTCCTCTAGCAGTTGGTCTTCGTTTTCATTAGCAATTTGTCTCATAACTCAATAATCATAATTTGAAAGCCTGCTTTTTGGTAGCATATAGGCTGCTTACTGGTAATAACCCTCTAGAGTGTTTAGTCATAGGTTACTTTCTTACTGAATTCTTTTCCCTGCTATCTGTACCCATTATGTAGCCTGAACTAATCTAGATCAACATTACATGTATCTGTTCTTTTATGTTGACATTAAATTACACATTCTTATTATTCATTAAAATTAAAAATTACCTTATTGTGAACACAATGGCAACATTGGGTAGACATTCCAAATTATACCTTATTGTGAACACAATGGAAAACATTGGGTACACATTCTTATTATTCATTAAAATTAAAAATTACCTTATTGTGAACACAATGGCAACATTGGGTACACATTCCAAATTATAACTTATTGTGAACACAATGGAAAACATTGGGTACACATTCTTATTATTCATTAAAATTAAAAATTACTTTTTTTTTTTTTTTTTTGATTGGTAAAGAATGTTATGTTAATGTTAGTTTGTTAGTGTTTGAGCGGAGACTCGAACCGCTGACCTCTTGTTTGAGAGTCAGGCTCCTGGCCTACTGGGGTAACACCAGATGGTTAAATTAAAAATTACCTTATTGTGAACACAATGACAACATTGGGTACACATTACAAATTATATCTTATTGTGAACATAATGTTAACCAATTAGGTACACATTATTCTAAATATAAAAAGAATTTTAGTATTGTGCACACAATGTTTAACAATGGGAACACATTTCATCAATTAAAATATTAATTAAGATGACACTATTTCGAAAAAGATTTTCAAATAATAATAAAAAAATAGAATGTGGAGGACTTAATGGTCAAAATAATTTTAATTCAAGGGTAAAATAGGAAAAAATAATTCCATAAAATATTTTTAGGAATTTAGAAAAAAATGAACATTTTTGGTAATTAGAATTCAAATATGAGCACTTTAGGGCATTGACCCTCTTCAATAACTTCCCCCAACCTGTGGCTCTACACATCATCAGTATCTACCTCCCGGACACAAGCCAAAAAGACAAACTTATCTGGCCTTTTCAAAACATGAAAACTACACGGCAAAATCAGGCTACATTCAATTCAATAACCACACCACAACAACCCAAAACAACCAAAACCAAACCCAAAACCCTGTAGATTTCAAAGCAATATGGAAACTACAATGTCCACCAAAAGTTAGGCAATTTCTTGTGGAAATCCACCAACAAAGGTCTACCAACCTTCAAAAAACTTCACCGATTCCAAATCACAAACACCAGCACTTTTCCTATTTGTAACACACATGAAGAATCAGAGGAGCACTTACTCTTCGACTGCACCAACTCAAGAGCAGTTTGGCAACTAATCATCACGCACCTTGCAAGAAGTACGAATCGAAGGCTACAACAACAACAACAATGAGGTACCGGAGGAGATCAAAATCAGCGCTGGCATCAACAACATTCAACAACCACAATTCAACGGCCAACTTACTTTCAGGAGATCTTATCAAATGCGAACAAACCCGATATTAAGGCATTATTTGGATTCACAATATGGCACATATGGCTGGCTAGGAATGCGAAGGTGTACAAGAGACATCAACAAACACCCATGCAAACGTACCAGATCATTAAAGTCATGTTCGAGGAATACCAATGGGCACAACGACACTCGGCACCGATAATGGCAAATGGACCAACAACAACTCGTCAACAACGACCAAGTTCTAGAACAACAACTATTTACGTGGTATGGAAGGCACCGTCTATACAATGGATTAAAATAAACACCGATGGAGCTTCAAAAGGAAACCCCGGACCGGCAGGAGCAGGAATAACTAGCAGAGATAGCGATGGCAATGTACTGAGAGCTATGGCGGCACCTTTAGGAATCACCACATCAATGTTAGCGGAAACATGGGGTTTACAGATAGCGGTACGAATGGCACATGAACATCAATGGCCTAACATCTGGTTTGAGGTGGACTCACAAGCGTTGGAGTCTCTACTTAAGTCGCAACAACCACAACCATGGAATCTCACTCAGCTGATCCATGAGATACAACGACTCCTATTGACTATTCCAAACTACAAGATCACACATACTTTGAGAGAGGCAAATCAGGCGGCGGATGCACTGGCCAACAAAGCCATTGAAGACCAAGCACACCGCACAACGCCAACAACAACAACTAATTGGGATCACACTTGCCCAACCTTTCTGCAGCAAATTGTGTTCTTTGATAAAATAGGAGTTATGCTCCCTAGATCTGTAACCAATTTTTAATACTTAAACAATGGTTACCTTCAAAAAAAAAAGAAGGGAATATTGGGGATATGCCCCAAAATCGATTGTCATCTTGGGGATATGCTCCAGGATTCCATTTTTTGGGAATATGCCCCAGCCGTCCAAAATTCCATCCAAAACCGTTAAGTAGTCAAGATTCGCACACACTTGAGATCACATATGCGAATTAAAAGGTAGATTTTCGATATATTAACACCTTTACAAAGTTCGCGAACATATTCAGACGAAAAAATCTCGAACAATTAGAGCGAAAAAATCTCGAAACAATCGTTTGCGTGCATCATGCATTACGACTGCACCAAGTTGCATATATTGTTCCTTTTGGGAAGTGGTTCCTACAATCTGGACTTCAGTTAGTTCTGTACCCTCTCAGGCCGAACTAGTGACTGATGCGAAATACAGGTATGTAAAGAAAGAAACAGTAGATTATCGAAATACAGGCAAGTGTAACCCCTACTTCGTAGAATTTACCATGTCTTTACTGGCCGTTGGAGTTCAAACGTTTTGGTTTTGCAAAAGGAATCCTCTATAAAGAATTCCAAGTCAATGGTGACATAAGTCAAATAGCGTCAAGCTTTCTTTTCTTTCGTTCCTTTGCATATAATCTAATAGCAGTAAACATCCCTGACTGCCCCATATCTAATTCTTTAAGAGCTTTGTGAACTTCGTGCTCCATGACTTGCCGCTAGGATATCCATGCTACATTTCCCTTTTCACGTTTCTGAAATATCAACCATAAGGTTCAAGCCGTGGAGGCATAGCGCGTGCAACTCCACAACTTATACATGAAGATTTTTATCACACTTTTCTAATTCCTTCGTGGCTTCGCTGCTATTTTTGTTAATGGTCCAGTTATTAAGTAAGTTGGTTCCAATTAAATGAGCATATGGCCTCTCTTTGGTTCCTACTTTCTTAGAGAATCCAGTAATATTAGTAAACTGAAAAAGGGCCTGTCAGTGTTAGCTTTCATTTTAGTAGAAAACTGTACGACTAGCAGCACCCTATAGTTGTGGCATAAACGCCTATTAGTGTCGCGATAACCTATGTAGCAAGAAGTCCTTTTTGCAGCATCAATTTTATTGCTGCAGCAAGAGGTTATACTTTTTTACCACACTCTTTTTATATTGTTGTCACAGTTGTGTGGCAAAAGTTTCATTATGCAGCACTAAATTATATCTTTTAGCTGCAACTAAAAAGTACCGTTACTAGAAATTTGCTTTTGCAACACCTATATTAAAGGTGTGGCAATATATGGTGTAGCAATAGCTATATTTTCTTATAGTGAGAACATTCTTTACAAGAAAATATTGGGTTTCCAGGGCAACTAACTGGTTGGTCAATCTTTAAAAAGGTTACATCAGTTTGAAGATTTTCATTTAGAGTTTCTTTAAGAAAATTTTCACTTAGAGAGGGCGAAATTTGCAAAAAATTTGGAGCAAATTGTTCCAGGTGAAAAGATACTTTTTTTTTTTTTTTTTAATCTTTTTAATCTTCAAACAAGGACCCAGGTAGAAATCTAGTGCTGTAGGTTCAAAAAGTAGAGGGGGTTGGCTGTTTTCCACTTTCGCCAATCATAATGGGTGACCTAACAGTCACCTTAATTAATATCACATGCATAAGAGAAGACCATTAGATTGCAATTCATTTCATATCCTCATGAGTAACTCTCTCTATCTGATTGATCAAAAATAAAACTTTCTCTATCTAGAGTTATAAACTGTTGGATTTTCGCAAAACACGCTATGCAAGGAGAATCTAAGGTTCTTTTTACTCATTTCATATCCGCAGACGCGTAGACTGTTCTACTCCACAAGTTGTAAATGAAATTATGTTTATCATACTTCCCGAATTCCTTCACTTCTAGTATTTTTTTTTGTTTTTTTTTGTTAGGGGTCCAGTTATTAAGCAAGTTGGTTGCAATTAAATGGGCATATTATATAAATTTACAACTTCAGCACATAATTCTGTGCAACTCCCTCTCTCCCTTTCTCTCTATCTGATCTGATCACTAGTTGATCATTATTTCAATGGCTACTTCAACTCCATTGAATATGGAAACACTGGATATTCTAGGAATGACCCAAAATGAAGATTCAGAAACTCAAATAGAAAAACCAACCAAAACCAAAAACTGGCTGATGATCATCATAAACTGTGCGTTTGTTACTATTGGTCTAGTAGGAGGTCCTCTCTTAATAAGACTATACTATCTTCATGGTGGTAATCGTAAATGGCTTACTAGTTGTATACAATCTGCTGGTTTTCCCGTTCTCATATTCCCTCTCACGTTTCTCCTCATTCAATCGAAATTATCCACCGAGTCGCCATCTTTTTGGTTGGAACCGAAGCTTTGTCTGTGGAGTGCCATAATCGGGATTTTGTTTGGTCTTATTAATTTTATGTATTCGTTAGGTTTATCCTATATTCCTGTATCAACTTCATCCCTTCTCTTGGCAACTCAACTATGTTTTGTTGCATTTTTTTCATGGTTGTTTGTGAAGCAAAAGTTTACAGCATTTATCATAAATGCAGTGGTTGTGTTGACACTTGGATCTGTTTTGCTGGGTATTAATACGGATGGGGACAGGCCAGTTGGTGTATCAAAAGTTCAGTATTTGACAGGGTTTCTTATGACGTTGGGTGCTGCTGCCTTAGCTGGGTTAATGATGCCTCTCATCGAACTTGGTTTCACCAAAGCAGTTAGAGACATTAATTATTCAAGTTTGTTGCAGTTTCAGTTCATTTTTTCCTCTTTTGCAACCATCTTTTGCGTCATTGGGATGCTAGTAAACAAGGATTTCCAGGTACACAAAAATACATTTGCTGTGTGAATCTTTTATCAAGAAATTCCCCATACTAATTTATGCATTTGGATGATTGATATCCCAGGTCATACCAAGAGAAGCAAATGAGTTTGAACTTGGCAAAGCCATGTATTATATCATAATGGTCTTGACAGCAATAACATGGCAGTTGTTAAATGTTGGAATAGTCGGTGTAATCTCATATACGAGTGCTCTTTTTTATGGCATACTCACATCAGTCCTGGTACCATTTACAGGAGTAGCAGCCGTAATATTTTACCATGAAAGTTTTACTGGATTAAAAGGAATGGCATTGGCGTTATGTCTTTGGGGTTTCTGTTCTTACTTCTATGGAGAGTACAAGATGATGTCGAAGAAGGTAATTAATAATGGAAACCCGGAGACAATTGAAATAGACGAAAATGAGCTAAAAAGATTGAATGATCATGGACAACCATAAACTGTTCGAGTACATGGTACTGTAAAATTATTTAGTAAACATGGTACTGTAAAATTATTTGGTCTTGTGATAAATGATCACAACAGGACCAATATTAGATTGTAGAATTTAATGATCTATTGCGGATAACTCTCTCTATCAAGACAAATAGTGAGCACGTGTATTTTAGTTCGGCATGCTATTTTTCCTATTTTGCAAATAATTTGGTGGTGATTCGACACCATATGTTATACTTCATCCGTTTCTGGAAAAGAGTTAATATAACTTTTTTTAATTTGGCGTATTTTTAAAATAAATTAAAAAAAAGTTATAATACTATTTTTTCAGAAATCGGGAAGTACTTTTTATTTAAAAATTAATCGTTGTTTTTTATTATGTACTTGTGAAACAATCAATTTTCTTATAGATTTTTTCTATTTATTCTTAAGCCATGTATAATTTTTAAGGAGAAATATTTATTCTTAAGCCATGTATAATTTTTAAGGAGAAAACATACAAAATTTAGGGAAACATAAAAAAAACTGAAAAATAAAAATTTGATATCATTATTTGTGCTTATGGCATGGATAACTCAAAGAGTTTTCCAAATATATAAATTTCACAAAAATCCAACATATAATTTGAAAGATATAAGGTTTTTAAATACAGAAAATTGGTCATTTGACCAGAAAAGTACTATTCCCGGTTCAGATGGACGAGTAAATTTTCCGCCGGGGTGAAATGGACAGAAGATTTTTAAAATTGTAAATACTTGTCTAAATTTCATTTATTTGTGTTTAGGTTTTTAGTGATTAGTGTGCAATAGAGTAAACAGTAGGTCATTGCATTTTTACTAGAAAAATAGGTGGTCATTGTGTTGCCATCATCTTTTGAATACAAAAGATTTAGTAGTTCTAATTTTATGTTTCGCATAATTAGGTTGCACAGTAATTCAAGTGGCTTAACAAAGCATGATTTTTTCGCAGGTTGGCGAGACGAGGTACAGAGAATTGCACTTGAGGGCTCTAATCATAAATTTCATTGACAAGGGTAAAGAGTTAGAACCATCATCCGGGCCGTACAAGAAGATTTTGGAGCATACATCTTAACAACCGTATCCTATGGTTCCTTATAAGGGGTGTTCTAGAGAGAGTTAAGTTACTGAGATACCCTTAACTCTTTGGAATTACACTAATACCCTTCCTTATCCATCTTTCTCTTCTTCTTTTTTTAAATAAATAATTTTTTCTGAAATATTATTTTTTAATTAAAATCATTTATTTTTTTAAATAAAAATGATTTTTTCAAAAGTATTATTTTTTGATAAAAAATGGTTTTTCTCAAAACTTTTATTTTTTCAATTTTCGTTTTCTTTAAGTTTTTTTTTTCATTTTTTCTATATATACATTTTCTTACAAAGAAAATATTTACAAAACATGCATAGGTTCGGCTAACTCAAACCTAGGGTGTTCCTCGTATATGAAGAATATTGAGAGGTTCGGCTGATAACCTGTCAGCTGAACCTAAGCTTTTTGAAAATATTCATAAGTTTGGCTGAAAAGTTATCAGCCGAACTTAAATCTGGAACTGCCAAACTTAGGTTCGGCAGATTCGATAAAAAAATTGGACAACCAAGCTTTTGCATTGTTCTTTATAATGTGAATTTAGGCTAACAATTTGGTTTTTAATTGTCATCCGAACTGTTCATCAACACCTTCAGAATGAAGAACTATGAGAGGTTCGGTTGATAACTTCTTCAATTTTCAGTCGAACCTCATTCTGTAGCTGTCGTAAAATCATGAATTTTTCGATTCAATCATGATCTCTTCGATTCAAATACAAGAAAGTAAGATTTTGGATTGTGGGAAATACTTTCTCTGGTACATTAATTGTACGAGAGAAGAAAGAATGAAAGCATAAAAAAAGTTTTAAGAAATAATAATTTAAAAAAAAAGTGAAAAAATTTTAAATAAAATTAAAATTAAAAAATCTATTTTTCATAGGTTGGGTGTAGCTATTCAGAAAGGAGTTGGTGCCCAACTTGTAGCTCGGTTACCAACTAAAAGTGTAAAATTTTAATTATATTTAAATTATATAAAATTTATTTTTGTATCTAAAAAAAAATTAAAAACTAAAAAAATAATAATTAACTAATCAAGGATGTCAAATTAAATTACCACTAATCATCAATATTAAGCACTAATCAAATAAGGGCATTGTTGCCATTATGAAAAATGGTTGGATATATGGGGCACTATAGATACACTATTTACCATCCAAGTTTTGTCATATTCTATATGCCCCAATGACGGTTCAAGAGTCAGGGGCGGAACCATGCCCGGACTAGGGCTGGCTCAAGCCAGCCCTAGCCAAAATTTTTTTGCATACTAAGTAGTAAAAGTCAAGCCCAATTTGAAACAAATTCAATCCAAGCCAGCCCAAGAAAATTCAATCCAAGCCAGCCCAAGCAAATTCAATCCAAGTCAGTCCTAGTCTTTACTTGTGTGCAGAAATTTTTTTTTTAAGCCACCCCTTGTCTCAAATCCTAGTTCCGCCCCTGTCAAGAGTTAACCAAGGCAGAGAAGTAAGTTAGCTGATACTGGGTCCGTCGGAGATGTAAAATAATCCACCCAATTGGTAAGAAGTTGTGGCCTCTTTTACCAGCTGCCATTTGCTGGACTATCTGGAAGTCCAGGAATGCTTTGGTTTTCGAGAACATTAATTTTAACGCGACTGATGTCATTAAGAAGGTGAAGATACAAGCTTACGGTTGGGCTCGCAATGATGAAATTATGAAGGGTCTTACTCTTGATTTCATCATCACCAATTGGAGTTCTTATTTTAGTTCTTAATGTAACTTTTGAGGCTTCATCTTTTGGGGTTTTTTGGGTTTTGTCAAGAGCGTGTTCCTCTGTTTTGGTAGGGTTGTCAGTTTGTAGCTCTTGAGCTTGTTTACCTACTCCTTGTAGGTCTTTAATATATTCTTTACCTTTGCCGATCAAAAAAAAAAAAAAAAAAAAAACTCAATCGACGAATCGATAAGCTACTTAAGGTACAAAAGTCAAAACACTCTACACCAAGGAAAGTAGCTCATTATTTGGCTACTGGATGTGCTGCTATACTGAATCCCTCGAAGATAGCATCTGTATAAGGTTGTTATCATTGTGTTTTCGTAGATGTCCATCGTTTTAATTTCTTATAGTCTTTCCCTTTTACTTTTATTTCCAGGACTTATTTGGAGTTGGGCGAGGTTTGAAGAGAAGCAGGTCTTCCTCCGGGCGTGCTGCTCCTTTGGCATGTCATCCACATGTGGACAAGGTTCTGTTCTGCATCAATATTTGGTGTTTTATTTCTGCGTTTCTGGAATTATTGATTTCATGTTGAATAAGCACTTAGAAAATCTGGCCCTCAACCAGGTTGCATTTACTGGAAATTCTGCAACTGGTTCTAAGGTGATGGCCTCTGCAGCTCAATTGGTCAAGGTATGTTATAGCGCTTTACCTTGGAATTATGTTTTAATTTGTATTTTTTTTTTTTTTTGAGCTTTCTCATTGGTTTTGTGATTGTGGCATCCTGTCTCCATGGAACTTGGTGGTAAAAGTCCAACTGTAGTTTTTGAGATACAGACCTTGGTAAAGGTTAGTTCCAATGACCTAGAAGCCTTTTTCATGTCGAATTTCCCTTACTCTAAAGAAGTATATACAATAACTTTCATTTTGGATCTTAACTTCCAAAAATTCCTTTATCAATTCTTAACGGGATATTTTGACTTAAGTGCCCATAAAATGGTACGCCTTTGCGTTTGGTGCCTAACTTTGTCCAACTTTGAGTTAGGTGCCCAATGGGTCCCACTCAAACGGTTGACTTAACAGATGACCAGTTGACCGTCAACCACTGGGCACCTAACTCAAAGTTGAACAAAGTTAGGCACCAAACGCAAAGTCATACCATTTTATGGGTACCTAAGTCAAAATATCTCATTTTCATATTATTGTTTGGATTTCGTCTCATGTCAATCGGGAAATTGCACCTGATAAGTTTCTCAACATTAACTGTTTATTTCGGGTTGCTGTATGGCGTTATTAATTGTTTATTTTCTTTGCTCATAAGCTTGTGTTGTGTTTTTAACAGCTGCCGAGTGGACTATTTTCGGCTGCTTTTGGACAAATGACCAAATCTATTGTGCAACATCTCGTCTTCTTTTGCATGTAAGTTGAAGAAATGAAAGCATTTGTTTTGGCTTGACCTTTATCTCTTGTGCCAACTTTGGATTTTTTTTTCCCTGGAACCATTTGGATAGTTTAGTTTGTCTTTCCAATTTATCCAACGTTAGCAATAACTGACCCGTCTCTACGTATTAAGTCAGAATTAAGGAAAGCAAAAGAAGGAAGTTTCCCGGTGATGTTATAATGGACGTCTAATCCGGTGTAGTATGTAACCACCATGTTCCAGTAGGACTAGTACACTTCGGTTCATAATGATTTACTTTTTAACTAAATCTATAATATTATGAGTTGTATAACTTTTTTGAAGTTATTTTAGATAGCACCTCATGTCGTATATTGTTCTCTATCTTCCAAATTTCTTTCTTATGATCTAAGCATTACATTAATGTTTCCGGAAAGCATTGCAGAAGCATTTTTACAGAGACTAGTCAGTTGGAGAAAAAACATACTAATCGTGCAATCTGTTGTGCGTATGTTTTACTTAAAATCCTAATCGTCCAATTGCCATCTTCAAATTCTCTCCACTAGCATTAATTGGAAGTCATAAAATAGCCACTAGCTTCTTTTTATTTTGAATCGGAAGAGGTTATGATTTCGTCTTAGTACATACATTAATTTCCACACATTCAGTATTTGTATCGAAAAAATATGTCGTCTCTAGTTGTTGCCAAAAGTGGCGTGATTACTGTTCAAGGTTATTGTTCATAAGTAGTAGATTAGAAGTATTTTTTTAAGGACATTTCAGGCAAAAAAATATATAGTTTATTTACATTTTTCTGGCGGATTACCCAATATGGATAGTTAAAAAGTATTTTTTTAATTTCTGGGCAATTAAACAGTATCAAATTTTGCATATCTTTTTCACTCAGGAATTGTTGTTTTAGAACGCGCAATTGGGGGATATAGATTACTTCCCACAACCCAAGGTGTCTGCTAAGGGGTGACTTTTGGGTATGAAAATACTAAAATACACTTTGGTTAATTATAAAAAACATTATGAAAAGACTCTTATACCCTTTCTCCTAAAACATTAAAATCAACAACCAAATTCATATATCCCCCATTCTCAAATCAGTTTCGGCAGTGCTCTAGGTTTAGGTTTTTGAATATATTTTTTTCTTCATCGTTCTTCATCCATTCTTCGTCGATTCAAAAATTTCTTCGTCGATTAACCTACTCGGATCATAAAAATGCCTCCACGAAAGAAACCAAATGCCCAATCGAACTCAAAATTGATTGGTGAACAGAAATTAAAACAAATACTTGCTTTGATTGCTCAAGAGCAACAAGAAGAAGAAGCAGCGAACTCGGACAATCAACCTCTCGCGAAAATGGTTTCTGTGAGAAGGTAAGTGATTTTAAACTACTTTATGAGTGTTTAAATCGATTTATATCAATGGGTTTAGGTTAGAATCGCGAACCCTAACTCAGACAGTTGAGTTGCAAAGAGTACTGGCACTGAAATATGTATGCATACAATGCCGGTACTGTGTTACAGCAATCGATCTAGAATGAATTCAATGCCGTTTTTGAGTTACGGATTAGATGTTAGCATGAATGCAATGCCGTTTCCAAACCCAGAGTCGCTGGAAACTGAATGTTATGTACCGGCATAGAAATAGGGTTGAATATTATGTCGGGTTTAGGTTACGGCATCCCTTTATTAATATTCTAGTATGCCGGTTGTGGACTTAAAACTTACAGGAAAACCTTTGAAACTGTCACCAGTACCGGTTGTTAGAGCATTACTCGGTCGAACTCGCATGTGTTGCTATCTCAAGCATGTTTGTCAATGTTCGTTATCAAAACTATAAAGTCTTGATTTCTAGTCTGCTATATCTAAGGTCTCGGACTAGGATATAAAGTGTAGTTGAGCTCAAGAACTCCATGGCAATCATCATACAAGACGAAGGACTACTCAAGAAACCAGTGGATCTTCATCGACTAAAAGATATGTGGAGAGTTGAACTTATTTATCACTCAAAAGTATATCTACTCTATCTCCTATCTTGAGACAAAAGTCGTATTACTATATAGACTAAGATTATACACATGTGGTATTTCGAGATGAGTATATCTCGCTTATCTATTTCTCGAAATGTGTGTTGGTAAAGCTTTCGCTTTATCCAAGTTCATCTTTACCTAGTGACGAAAGTCATGATAAGTTTCAATCACTTTGGAAATTGCTCTGACGAAAAATAGTTCGTGAATAACAACTATATAACGCCCTCTGATAATGTTTCAATGATTGAAATGAGAGTTTAGACAATATAACCATTGGAGGATATAAGAATTGTGGTGGAAACACATATATGTATAAGTCCTTATTGCTTGAACCAAAGTTTGCGAACTTTTTTGATCAAGTGAAACTGGAAGTGCGTGAGCTTCAGTCCGCGAACTGGTGGAAGTTCTCAACTCGAGAATTTCTGCTGGAGTTTGTGAACTCCTTCCAGGAACTTAAGTCCGCGAACTTGAGTAGGTTTTGTCTAAAAACGATATTTGTGAACTTATCGTAATAAACTAAGTAATGCTATTGCAAACTGTGGCTTTATAGTTCATGAATCGATTAGAGTGAATCACATCATTTTTGATTCGATTGTATCTTGTGTAGTACACAAGATTTCCTTGCAATTGAACAACTCTCTAACTAGTTCATTTGAGTCATTTGAACTAGTTATGGTGAAGATGAATATGGTTGATATGAAAGTTATCATATGGCTAACCATTTGGTTAACTATTGTTGAACCAACTAATATACAAGTTTGGGTACGGTTACACAAGCCTAGAAATGTGCATTACATGTGTGTGTAACAAGCTATGTTTTCGATCTAACGGTTGATAAATATTAGCTTGAATCTAATCAGGTTTTCATGTAACGGTGAATATAAGGGAGAACTCTAGCAACTGGGAAACCTAATCCCCACATATTCTGTGTGATACTAGTTGTGCTAATCTAGAGTCTAATCTCCTTTAACCTTTGGTTTTCTTCTTATAAAACCAGGTTAACGACTTAAAGACTTCATTGGGATTGTGAAGCTAGATCGATACTACTTTTCTTGTAGTTGTGTGATCTGATCTTGCTATTTCTATCCTACGGGTACAATTGTAATAATTATCTTGAGATTTCTATCTCCGATATGCAAGATATAAAAGTATTCACAAACACTTCGTCTCATCGTTTGTGATTCCACAATATCTTTTTTCGCCGCGTCGATTAAGATTATTGTGAGGTGATTAATAAAATTGAGTTGTTCTTCGGGAATATAAGTCTGGTTTTATTGATTGGTTCACGTTCACCTTGATTTATCAAAAGGCGGAACAAAACTTGTAGGTATATTCGTGGGAGACGGATTTATCTATTACTGTAGACTTTTCTTTGTGATACATATTTGGTTATTAAAGTCTTCGACTTTGGGTCGTAGCAACTCTTGGTTGTGGGTGAGATCAGCTAAGAGAATCAAGTATGTAGTATCCTGCTGGGATCAGAGACGTAGGAGCATAACTGTACCTTGGATCATTGTGAGATTGATTGGGGTTCAACTACAGTCCATACCGAAGTAAGCTTGGAGTAGGCTAGTGTCTATAGCGGCTTAATACAATGTATGTTTAATCTGGACTTGGTCCTGGGGTTTTTCTGCATTTGCGGTTTCCTCGTTAACAAAATTCTGGTATCTGTGTTATTTCTTTTCCGCGTTATATTTTGTTATATAATAGAAATAATACATGTTTAGTGTTGTTCAATCAATTATAATATCCGACCTTTTGGTTGTTGATTTATATTGATTGACACTTGGATATTGGTCTTTGGAACCATCCAAGTTTATCTCTCTTGTATTTAAATTGAGACTCACAGTTTTCTTGAGTAAGATTTAAATCGAGAGATAGAGATATAAAAACTCTTTGATATACTTTTTATCTAGATTGAGTCTGACTATCTAGTTGATTCTCTATAAAGTATATTGTAGTCTTTCCATACAGATTGCTAATCGAAATATTGGATGTGGTTGTTAGACCCTTGCCTTTTCAATTGGTATCAGAGCAGGAAAACACGTTCAAGACCCTACAAGTCTATGTTTGTAGCGATCTGAATCTATGAACAAGAGTAGTATCTCTGATAAACGCATCACCAAAATTAAAAACTTTGTCTCGTCTATTGCTATTAAAGAGAATGATTCTTCAATCTCGAACATAGACGAACCTTGTGTTCAAACTAGACAGACAGGTTTTGACATGTGTTGTCCCGATTATACTTCAAATGAATCTATTTCTCAAAATAAAAGGGAAACAGCTGAAGAGAGTGATTTGATTCTAAATCTTTTTAGAATCCAAGCTGATAGATTCAATCGGTTGAAACAACATGTCATTGTTCTTCTTGGTGTATTAAGAAACTGCAAATTCAAAGAAAATACTGAGGATCATCCTTCATGTATGACTCTTGAGGAAAGCCTTAAAAATGATGTGTTGGAAATAGAACATCGTTTGAATAAACTTTCTATTCAAGGATGTTCTAAGCAGTCCAATATACCAACTACTTCTGCTGTAACTGAAAGTGTTCCAGCACCGGAAGTAAAATCGGAGTCCCTTCCAATTAAGAAAGATGTGTTAGTCTCCACTGATCAAGGAAATTCCACACCACATGGAAGGAAGAAATCTCCTGACGAAAATGTTAAGACTAAACTACCTAATCACTCATGTGATCAGAAAGTATGTCTCTTTTGTGAAGCAAAAGCTTATTTTAAACAAAAGAGAAACTCTAGGTTGAATAAAAATTATCTTGTTCAAATTCAACACACCTTATACTTAATCATCAAAGGTGTAACTAACATTCGTATGTCGAAACCCATTGGTTTTCATATGTACCCTGTGTTTGTTACCAGGAAGGTCAGTTCAATGAGTTCCTCAAATGCTCGAAAGCAGAACAGAAGTCTCAATAAGAATCGTCTAACGAAAGACCAAGTTGTTTTTTCTGAAAATAACGTATCCCTTTATTTGAAAGAAATTCCAAGAGAAAGAAGGAAAATTGATGATATGAGAAAAAACCTGATAAAGATAATTCAAGGATACAAAGAAATTGTCAACAGGTTGCCATCCTCCTCAAGTCTAGACTCCTTTGGTAAGAACTCAAACTATGTCTCATATTTTGATGACAATAAGTTTTATGATAATTTCTCAAATCAAAAGGCATCCCTCTCAAAATTCTAGAGAAAAATGAGACTTGATCATAAACACAACTTTTTGAATGAGCTCAGAGCTCATACTTGCTCATAAAAATCCTGTTAGGCAAGATGTGTAAAAGTCAGGTGTACTTTGGCAATTTGCGTTTTTCCTATTTGATCTATTCTCTTATCGTTTATAGCTAAACTAGTGCCAACAGACAATATTGCCTAAAAGTATTTGCAATGTCTTTTATTGTTTCCCTGTTTTATTGTCTTGTGTTTTTCCTTGTGGGAGGTACCGTGCTTGGATGTGTACACGGGTTACTATATCGAGTCTACATCTTGAAAACCCTTAAAACCTTCCTTCCTAAGAAACCTTTAAGTAGCCGACCTATTGAGTTACATAAGTCACGTACGCATACTCTAGGTTATTTTCTAAGTTTTCAAGAATGTCCTATTCTTCATCTCTCCATGGTGATTTTGCAAAGGGATTTCTTGAAAAAGGTTTTGGTTTTGAATCAAGGAAGGAAGAAAAGAACTCTTGTGGAAGATAGTGCACCTAATACCTCATGCTACTATGCCTACTCATATCAAGATGTTGAGAATGAGTATATGGTTTATGCTGAAGTGGTTCATGACTTTCTTAAATACTTTGAGAAAGCAAAACTGCAACTTGTTGGTACAATGAAGGATCTTGATGTGGTTAGAAGTGATTTAAAAAGGGTTACTACTGACCTTGGTCTCATGAAGTCACATGTTAAATAACATCTCAATAAGGATATCTTCTCTGAAGACGCAATTGATAATATGAATCACAAACTCAAAGGTCTTGAAACCCGTGAAGATGTCGAACTTTAGCTTGTGATCGGTTTCTAGTAGACATGTTTGAGTTTATTTCCTAGTAAATCTTCTATTTTCGTGTTTTGTTTAGAAGAATAACTAGTGTTTGGAATAGCCATTATTGTAATTACATATAGCTATGTCCAAAGTTTTCATCTTCTTGTTTTTATATATTTATTGGTTTAAATTCTAAACTTGTTTGGAAGATGATTTTTGCATTATTAATCTTTATGGTTTTATATATTGCAATATTGTTATGGGATAAGTGTGTTTACGTCCGTGAACTTAATTGTCCCATACTTTGTCAAAAGTAAAGTCGTTTGTGAATTGATATGCAAGTATTGATAAAAGAATGAATAGACTTTTGACAAACACAAAAGTTAAGCCTATATTGTCAATTTTTGATGTAAGATAGGTTAAAATCTTTTGCGATTCAAGGATTATGTCTATATAATGTCATTTTGTAAATGGTTATGGGAAATAGAATGAATCCTTTATTATTCCACGGTATAAGGTCGATCTCCGATCCATAATTTTTTGTGTAAATAATGTGTTGTTCCATAAGGTGTCTTATGTTGAGCTTTATCAACTTAGTCATTGTTTTGACATAGTTATTGTTCCATGAGATACTTTGTGTTGAGCATGACCAATTAAATTGATTACTTTTGTGATTAGTTTGATTGTGTACTTAGATTAGATTAATTATGGGTTCTCTTGTGATTAATCTAATTGATTTCTTAAGTCTCCATAAGTTTACTTGTGTTGAGCATATTCGGTTACTTTTGTAATTGAATATTTTTGGATTCAAATTCATACTTGTATGTGATTTGTTGTCCAAAGAAATCCTTCTTTTCTTTTGAAATTAAGGTCGCTCTTGTTGTTCCTTCGAGAATGACATATTATGGGGGAGAGTTCTTTTGAACTTGTGCTTAATTGCCAAATCTTTGTGGGGAGTGCGGCTGTGGAATATTATAGGGGTTATCTTGTATCTTTATAAAATCCTTGATGAATGCATTTAGCTTCGGCTTTATGATTGCATATAAACAAGATGATATGCATTAACTCTTGGTCATGAAATGTCTCTTACGGAAATTTCATTAGGATCCCGTTCTTGTACCTTTGCCAATCTTATTGACAAAAAGGGGGAGAATTAATATGTAGTTCACACTACAAATACATATGGTTTTCGGATCATTATTTAAGGGGGAGTGGTTTCCATGTGAGATGGAGTATTGACTAAGGGGGAGTGACGTATCACCATAGTATTGTTGTTAAAGTTGTGATGCATTTGTACTTTGACGATGTGTAATGATACTATTACATTGTATAACAATGATTGAGAAATCTTGTTTTCTCATTGTTATAGCTATGAATTTTCAACAACGATGATGCTAAACTTACAACCTATGGATCATTGGAGTACTTGGAAGTGACGAAGATTTCGAGTAATGTTGAAGATTGGACATGTGGAATAGGAGCTACAAAAGTTTATTTATATATTTTTTTGTATTCCATATACACAACGCCAGAAATCACCTTTTTCGACGGGCCATATCTGTCGAAAATGAAGATTATTGACAGACCTTGCCCGTCGGACGACCTGTCATTTTTTGTGGTGTCGAAAATCTTAATTGATAGTCACCTACTTTCAATAATTATCAATAATTTTGTGGTGTCAAAAATCTTAATTGATAGTTACCTACTGTCAATAATTATCAATAAAAAACGACGATCTCTGGATGTCGATAATATTTGACGGGCATTTCTTGTCAATTCATTTTGAAATTGAATTACCAGCATTTTCTTTCTTTTTTCAAATATTTTTAATTTCTTCAAAAACAGCAAATAAAAGTAATATGACAAACTAAGAAGATTTTTAACCTCAATAAAGTGACATATATTGCAAAAACTCAATCTCATACATATTCTTTGTCCAAATAACATCCTAGAGAGAAGACCCCAAATCACATTGCTAAAGATAAAAATAACAATGCCGAAAACGCTCAACACCTGGTTTGGCTAATTGATCACCTGCCGATCATAATATCTCCAAGCTTTCTGTCTTCATCTAATTCCACAACAGTAACAAGCTAGCAAGCTTGACTAATCAAATTCCTACATCAATCAAAACCAACAATGGACACTTAGTAATGCAAAATAAACAATGTTAAATAATCTCAAACAGTAAGTAAAGTTATGTGATTGACAAAGGAAAATATGAGGGAGGAAAGCCAATATACGAACATCTTCTGTTTCCTATTGTTCATGCTCTACTCAAATCAGGACCTACAATACTAGTGGTTCCATTAAGTACACTAGATCAAGGTCCATAAACCGATGACAAAGCTATACTAGCATGTATAAATTTGAGCTAATGTAAAGATCCGATCAAGTCAAATTAGACTTAAGGAAAGAATATGCTAAGATTGGAAGTAGAACTGAAAACTTATCTGTGCGGGTGGCAAACAAGGAGTTTATTTCTTCCAGTTTCCTGGTAGTACTCTCTAGATCCCCTGCAACATAATATAAACAATGAATTCAAGTATCCTAACCATAAATAAAGTTGCTCTGAATGCTGAAGATGCAACAAAGATTGCAATAAACTTTCCTGATATGAAGAACCATCTTACTTTGTCCCTATTCTCTTGAGAGCTCCAATGCCAGTACTGATTAAATAATGCAGGCAATTGGGACGAATAATTACAACCTGAAGAAATAACCATGTTCAGTGTTCAGGGAAAAAACAGGAAACAGTATAATCGCGAGTACTACTGTAAAATTGAAAATTATAAGAACATGTTTATTTATATATCACTACGACACGAAGAATAATACCTTGGATAAGGTTAAAATCATAGGACTTTCTGCTAAGAGATTCTCACTTATGAAGTCACACGTTATCTATAATCTCATTCTTTAATGAAATTGTCTACCTTGCTAAGTTGTTAGTCACCTCTTCGCAGGTGTCGTTGCCCTCCCTTTATCGCTACTTTTACAGAAATCATGAGAGGTATCAGTAGAAAATTTGGCAAGGGATCTTTGTGATACCATAAATGGATGTTCTGTGATTAGGATGTACCAAAATGTACTAATAAAATGACTTACTCCAAGTCCTAAACCATATGTTGCAAGGATAAATGACATCACAAGCCCTGTTTCAAGAGAAGAAAAATTAGGATCTGGACACAGGATAAAAACCAGTTTCTGTAGAGTTTTATTTATGCTACCGCATGAGATCATGGCCAAAGCACATAATCCTGAACTTAAATATGGTGGATTAAGCCAATTTCTTGGGAGAACGAAAACATCACCATAGGATGCACAAAAACAGTTTTAGACCTTGGATAAAACCTTGGTAATCTAAAAAATTAAGGAACTTAAGGTAGAAGCTGGAGCATAATTCTTATTACCTGATCCAAATAATACGCAGAAACCAGCTGGGAACATCAATCTCCGAGTGCTCCTCCCTGAAACCCGTATCAAAACCAAAATTCAATCACAAATTACAAAGTTAAAACGGATCAAACTTATCACAGATTCACAGTACACATACTTCATTACTTCATGGTTTTTATAAGTTTACCTCTTTCAACCACAGAAATGAAAACATCAACAAGAAAAGTGGAAAAGAAACTACATGAAAAAGAGTAAGAAACACCTACAGAAACATTCGTCACACAACGAACTACAACAGTGATGCATAACTCCAGACCAAAGAAACCTATAATTTTCATTCATGTAAATGGTAGACCTTAAACCTACATATTTAACAGTCTAATTTCTGATGATTGCATCAAAAAAACAATGATTGTTAAGATGAGATAGCCACAGTTATCTAGAAATAGTAGAAACAACTTTTTGACAATTACCGACCTCATGTAGTATCATCTTGGACTGAGAGTTACTGGAAACAAAGTATTGTGTGCATGACATCATATATAAATGTGTCGTAAGATGCTAACCATGTGTATCTGACAAGAACATGTTTCGGTCAGTCACTACAAGAAAATTAGGATTTAGCGACTACCTTGATTCAGTTGGTACAGGGCCATTTTCGGCGGATGGAGCTCTGCAGCAACCAACTTGGCAACAGTTATGCTCGGTGACTACAGGCTTCTTTGCTAAAGACTTGGACCAACCATGCTGCTGGAAGAGATATCTGTCAACTAAATGAAACGACGAAATTTTTAGTCAACACAAGTTTCCAATAACCATTAACTATCGTTGTTAGAAGCATAAACATTTGTTGCTGAAACATTTCACCCGCAAACTATGTTGTTGATGAAGACTAATACATCGTTGATAGAGGTAGGATGTTATAAAATGTTGTAAGCTGCTAAAGATCATAACTTACTGATTTTTCAGTTGGTGGAGGTGTTTGATGTCGTTGGTCAAGCAATTTTATCACCGAATGTTTTGACGGTCAAGAGTTTTATCAACTTGATCTTTGTTGGTAAAGGGGTTCTAGAAGCATAATAGTTGGATGGCTGGTGGAGGTGTTTGATGTCGTTGGTCAAGTAATTTTATCACTGAATGTATTGACGGTCAAGAGTTTTATCAACTAGATCTTTGTTGGCAGAGGGATTCTAGCAGCAGAATAGTCAGATGGCTAAGGAGCGAAGCCGCTATATTTCTCGATGGAAGAGAGTTTCCTTCCATTTAATTTTAGTTTCTCAAGAATTTAAACTTCCGTAATGTTTGTTGGATGAGAATCTCAGCCGCTGTTTTTGCAGTTGGCTCAAGGGTTATGCCACCAATTTTTTGTTGGTCAAGGTTTCTAGACACCAGTTGCTAGCTCTAAGTTGGTGAAAAGTTATACACACATGGTTACTTTAGATACTTATGGGTTTGAGCCATTACAAATCAGTTGGTCAAGATGTTATTATTGTTGGTTAAAGGCTTATCCCTCTACAGATTTGAGTTACTAGAGAGTGGTTTCTCGAGACTATCATGAAAAACTAAATGTAAACTTTAATAAAATTTAACTCATTAACATTCAAACATCCCAAACAAAACATTAAACTACAATATATACATAGGACAAATGGACCTAAGCGGTGATTGAGCAACAACTGAAGTTTGGATCTTTACTTGGCTATGCTCTCACTACGAAAATGATTGGATCTAGGGTACCTAAAGTAACACCTTCCCATGGAGTGGGGATCATCAGGTCCAATATCATCTGCAACAGCAATATGATGGGTCACTCACTCAGGCATTGGTTTAAAGAATATGACTAGCTAAATTCACTATAACCAATAAGAACAATGTGTAGATCCACATCTGGGCAGATTGTTTTCACCTTTTGTCCATTATTTTGTGCCAAAGCTTGTTTATCCATGTATTCACGTTTAAGACGAACCTACCATACAAAAATCAGGTTAAGTCGTTAAGAAATCCATTAAAGCATGACCTCATGCACATGAAGAGGTAATATGAGATAACACAATTTTTATTGAAGAAAACAGAATATCCAAATAAAGATAGTGCCTGGTTCAGTGTCACAGAATGAATATAAAACAAATATTCACCAAACAGTGGATACACCATAACCCAAGTTTGTAATTGCAGAACCCATGAGCAAAAATTCTATGGAATCCTCAGAACGCCAATATGCATACACTATGGATATTTCACCTTACAAACTTAAAGTCAATAACACAGGTTTATTGCGTAAAAATATTGATAAACCCATGGTCACATTTTTCAGATGCTCCTGAAACTTCAATCTTTTGTCAGGTTTAGCAATCCACGAAACAAAAGGAAGACTTGAAGAGTAGTCAGAAACCAAACAAGTATAAAGCCTAAAAAAATATACAAATTAGAAGCTACACAGTGAAAGATATTTAGGTGAAGCAGACAACTTACATGGTCTACCAAGCTAGGAACTGCATCTGTTGGCTCCAAATAAAGCTTATAAATAAAAGATAATTGGTTGAAGTGAGGTGATGTTTATGGAAGCTTATCCTTGGTTGCAGAAGAACGATGCTTCACACCTTGCTCCATCTATGTAAGCCTACAATACAACATATAGTACGTTGCATAAACATTAACTTCTTAGGAACACCATTAAATATGAAAGAGTAGAGAGCTGGTTCATTTCTAGTTTCCATTAATCTCAGTTAATTGGAGTACCCTCCCACTAAGAGGGGCCTAAAAATGTTTGTCAGGTTTCCAAGTTGGTTCCATGAATCTTTAAATAATCAAGAACTTATACGAAGAAGCTTACCTTCCCTCCTCTAACAACAACTACTACTGCAAAATGTTGGTACTCTAGTCTGTACTCATAGAAGTAGTAATTCCTGGAACAGATCAAGAATTTGTCACATGATATTAAAATAGTTGTACAATAATACAAGGAAGGAATAAAACAATGAAATTTTGTGATTAAACTGCATAACTTGACATTAGTATTTTCAATTTGGACCTAAACTTTACCCGATACCTTCTTCCTCCTTAATTTTGACTATCTGTGCAGAATACAAAGTTCCCCACCTGCATTTGACATTTGACAACAATTCAAAAGAAATATAAGTAACCGCTTCTAACTGTAAAGAAATCTTAAAAACCTTAAATTCTAATAAACTAAGCCATGGATCATATAAAACATCTGGGATATGAAAAAAACTTTTACTTTTAGAATCAAGATCCTTAAGCCATATTAAAACTAGACGAAGAACTAGACGAAGAAGGCCTTTGCTGCATATTAAAACTAGACGAAGAACTACCACCACCTGGAGTAGAAGGACGAGATGAATTAGATGAACTAACTACAGACGGCAGCTACAATGAAGTTTGTCCAGGTACGCCTTGTACATATGGTAGTGGTGGTGGTTCTTGTGGACCCCTGCAAATCAAAAACAAGAATATTAGCTTCAAATTTTAGCACAGAAACAAGATACCATTGAACTAATAAAAAAATCTATGAATCACACATGCCATTTTAGATATAATTACGGTTTAAACAACTAATCATGTAGACACCAAGTAGTAATACAGACAGTTGATATTTTCACTAGTACCACAGGTAAGAACATATATCCCAAATTTCACCAAATTGATCATCTTTGAAACTTGTTATCAATAAGGGTTATTCCTACGCTGAACTAAGCATGGTAATGGTACATAAAGCCACATTACAGTGCTATTAGCAACAAAAACAATCTCATAAGGACTAAAGTAAGAAAGTAGTAATAGAAATAGTGAAATACTAAATGTACCTTTGTTCATTGTGATTACCACCCATCCAAAGTAACGGAAAGAAGCTTCCACCATTGTTTACACTCTCACCACCAGTGTGTTTATTGATGTCAAGGTTGATATCTATGAGGATGATGAAGGCAACACTGAATGGATACTAGTATGGATTTCCACAGGCTTTCTTGAACCGGCTGCGTTGTTCTTGCGTTTGTGCATCTGGCGTTAGAAGTATTTAGAATCAGGGAATGCATCTTTTGCACACCTCCATTTCTTACCATATCTTCTCCTACATATACCTGGTTATGGATCTAACTTTTTTCCATAATATCCTCCCACTACATTGAACACCAGAAGAAATCATTAAAAACTTCCATAAACATCAATTACAAAAATCTCAAAACATCAATTACAAAAATCTAATAACCAATTGGACAGAGAAGATCAAAATAATATATTGTATATGCGGAATTGCATTATTTCCAGTAGCAATTGCTTCTCTGTGGCTGTGCATTGCTATCTTATTATGCTTTTCTGAACTCAGCCATGGAAAACCCATGTTCCTATTTATCTTGATTCTCGTTCAGTCAAACAAATTCAGACTTATTCAGTCAAACAAATTCAGACTTATTCAGTCAAACAAATTCAGACTTATGACACATAAATTGAAAACCCTTGATACACACTATGAACTCAACCTGAACAAATCAAAAAAAAAAGAGAGAGAAAATCCCTCAAATCATGAAATCGTTCACTCCAAAAACGTACATATGCGAATAAAGAAGCAAACAATCAAAACCACCACTGAAATTTTCAGATATGAACAATACCTATTTACTCAGAAAAAAAAACGAATTAATTGGAAGAAAAAAAAAATTCTTAGAATCAATCAATCATTTGATGAAAACAACAAACTCAACAAAACCTAATCTATCTCATTCTCTCAACAAGAACAAAACAAGATATAACGGGAGAACTTCGATTTTAAGAGAGTTTGAAGTTAACAGCAAATAAGAAAAGAAGAAAATGGTTCAGGAAAAATGAATCTTACCTCCTTGCTTTGTTTTGTGATTACAAGATTGGGTTCACGGGAGAACTTCGATTTTGTGCAGGAGATGAAGAATACGGAGAAAGTGGTTAGGTTGGGGATAAATGATTTTAGTAATTTATTTTGATTTTTTATGATTTCTTTCAGTTTTCGGTTCGATGGTAAGAAGACGGAGAAGTGAGGCTGAGAGAGAAAAGAGGGAGAGAACAGAGAAGAGAGTGAAAGGAGGAGAATGAGTGGGCGATTTCTCTCTCTCCAATTTAGTGTGGATAAGGTAAACAAATTTGGACGGTGTAGATTCTCTTTGGTATTCTCATACGGATTGAAGAAATTATCGGACGGTGTAAATTCACTTTAAGATAATTATACGGATTAGGAAATCTTGTGTGTTTATTTTTGTGCTAGTACAAACTCGTGTATTAGGTTTTATTATCAACTTTCGATATGAAAAAAATCCAAAAAATATATTAATAAATTTAAGATATTATTATGAACTTTCGGTAATAAAAAAATTCTGAAATATATATGGGATTGTTGCTGGGAAAAAAATAAATGAATTCGATAATTGGTGTGTTTCTTTGTATTTTTGTGCTTTCTCCTTGTGCTTCCGGTTTGAATTTCGACTAGTCACATAGTTCATGAAGTCATTTCGACTAGTCGAATTTTGTATAACAACAAACAAACTATGAACCATGAAGCTCTGGGTGGGTTCTGACTTCAAACTTAGCAAGATACTCATCGAAATCGATAAATATGAAGCTCAATGTCGATTTGAACTTCAAATTCAGTATAACGACAAACAAACTATGAACCAAGAAGATCTGCGATGGTTCTAACTTCAAACTTAGCATGATACATCATCGAAATCGATAAATATGAAGCTCGGTGTTGATTCGAACTTCAAATTCGGTATAAAGACAAACAAACTATGAACCATGAAGCTTTGGGTGGGTTATTTCTTCAAACCCTCTTCTGGAAACTTCGAGGCACAACCTGGCTTCGAGATCGAAACCTGGTCGTGATTGGATCACTATAAGACGGAAACTTAGTTCGTTGGATTATAAACAATTACAATAAGACTATTATAGGAATAAACGTACTTTAAATTCTAGTGACTTAATTAGAAAGAATAATACCTTTTAGAGGTAAGATTTCATTCCAAGATCGAATCCACCCGTAAGAACGGAAACTTAGTTCGTTGGACCATTATAAGTCGGAAACTTCATAAGAACGATGAAGCCACCCATCTACTGGTAAGATTCCATCAAAATATTTCCCGAAACCTTAAACACACCCCTTTTCGTCAACTTCGATATTGAACCTCGCTCCAAGATCGAAACCTGGCCGGGAGAGGACTACTATAAGTCAGTGTAGGTACCAAATATCACAAGGCATTAACTTACGAACATCGTGACAAATATAAGAGGAAAGAGTTACAAAACAATACGAAGATAGAGGAAGCACAGGGAAGTATGAAGATTTGCGAAGATAGAATAATCGTACGAAGATGTGTTGCGATACTTCGCAACACATATACAGCTGTACAAAGTTCATTATAAATAGGAGTTCAAATGTAAAATTCGAGAGGCTCTTTTGGTGAGTATTAGAAATTATCTTAAGAAAGAGAATAGAGAAAGTTGTAACTATTCTAGTTCCATTTAGATACTTCTTTGTAATCAATTGAGAGAATTAATAAAAAAAGTTGTCATTCAACATCAAGAACTTCTCAAGTTTTACTAATTCTACTGAGGGTGTAGTTGTAGGTTATTCTGCAACTACATAATTGGCGCTAGAAACAGGGAGAGAGTAATGGATTTATCCTTCCTGTAACTTGTTAGTTCAAGAAATTTCCATGAAGATTAGTTATTGTTCACATTTTTCTAGATCTACAAATTTTAGGTTCAAAAATGGAAATTTCATGGAATAAGATACACTTTCAGGGAGTAACCATCATCAACAATTCAAAGATATGAAAAGAATAAGAGAAAAAAATTAGTTGTTGTGGTGAAATTCAAGGGAAAAATGGAAGTTTTAGTTGAGGAATTCTGTGTTCAGAAGAAGAAGATAATACGCAGATGCAGCGATTTCTATCACGAACAGAAGTTCGCAAAGATGGTTCAAGGCTAAATGAGTAACAGAGAGGTCGCAGGTTCGATTATGCTTGCGAGCATAATTTTCTTCTTTTTTACAAAGAGCCATATTACTTAATTAGTTCGCAATATTACTTCATTATTTCACAAACAGAAGTTAGCCCAAGTGGTCAGCTACGAAGAGGAGAAGTTTAACATCGCATGTTCGAGTCTCCCCACACACAAATCATTTTTCGCAGATTTTTGATATACACATAGCGATTAAAAGAGAGTAACTTGTATGAATCTCACAACCTCAACGCAAATAGCAGCCATCACAGATGGTCATGAGAAAAAGCTAGGGAACTCAGCATCGCGTGTTCAAATCTCTCATCTCGCAACACTTTTAATATTTTTTCACGAATGAAGTACAATTGCTAAGAAGTAGATCATAGTAAGTTCGCTGATTGAGGACTTTCTATCACAACTTAACGTTAGAACAGATGGTCATGTGTGTAGTCAAAAAACATGAAGATGTGGGTTCGAATCTCCCCAATGCAAAGAGTTTTTGTTCCTCGCAAATGTTTACCTTGCGAACGTTCGCAGCACCAATACTTCTACTCTTTGCACTTCGCAAATGTTTACTTTGCGAACATTCGCAGCATAGACAAATACTTCTTATACATGATTACTTCGCAGAGATATTTCGCAAGCAACAAATAGCACAGATGGTCAAGAAGGAAGTATGCGAACTAGAGGACATGAGATCGATTCCCCCTGCGAGCAAATAATTTTTTACTTCGCAAAAATTCATCTCGCGGAATTAGAATATGATTACTTCGCAAGAACTTTGATTATTTCTCAAGATCTGCTTAGCACAGTTGGTATGTCACGAGAAAATCCAAGAAGCAGGTCAAGGGTTCAAGTCTCACTACTCACACTTGTTTTTGCGACTCACATGAAAGCTAAGTACCACTTTCCTTGAACATTTTACTTTTACAGAAAATAAAAGATTTTTGATTTGATTTATAAAGAAACGATTCAATCACACAATTACAAAGATTACAGAACTACAAAGATTTCACAATTACAAAAGAAATTGAGAAAAATCTCGCACAAATAAATTTATATATTTCTCTTGAAAAATTTACTTTATTTCAAATGATGTGATATTCAACATGGAGAGTAGTAGCTGGCAAACCTTTATGGCGTACACTCGCGAAACAACATTCGCAAGAGGAAAAGAACCTCAGTGCGTCATATGAGGGGGTACCTATTAGGATCATTTCCATGGAAAAATATTTGTCAAATGAGATGAAATAAATCATACAAAGGAAATCAAAACAAAGAAAAACGATTTGAACTTGCAATTAAATGGATATTTTGATAAAAGAAATGTTGAATACTAATCTAAATTTTTATTTGAATTACAGCATAGAATGAGGCAAAGAACATGGAGTGAGAGTTTCGCATGATGGGTTCGCAATATTTCTTACATTTAGAGGATTAAGTACTTCTTAAGGATACTTCATACTTCTTATATATTTCGAGGATTAAGTACTTCTTATACTTCTTCAAGGATTGATATTTTTTACTTCGCAACATTCAAGAACTTCACGAAAGAATAGAGGAAAGTACGTACTTTTCAAGTCAAGTATTCTTTCGCTCGTTCTTTCATCAACAAGATCAAAGACTACTACAACAACGGATTTTTTCTTAAAGATCGCTCTTCAAGCAATATTCAAGAAAAAGAGGCAAAATGTAGGAGCGGAATATCGCAACAATATTCACTTGCGAATAATTATCAAAATAGGTTTGCGAAGTGAAGTTGCGAAGGTTCGCAGGATAGTTCTCAAGTCCGAAGTTGAAGGACAGATTAGTTGTTAACATTTTGTAAAATCCTATAAATAGCCATTTAGGCATGAGAGGAAAGGAGAGACATATTTTGAGAGAGAGGATAATTTTAGGAGGAGAGAGAAAATTTTAGGAGAGATTTATTTTCTTTATCATCTTCTTCCCCAAAAAACTAGAGCTCCAAATATTCATTAATGGAGTCTCAATTGTAAAATCATGTAATCACATACAATCACTAGTGAAGCACCGTGGATGTAGATCACATTGATCGAACCACGTAAAAATCTTTGTGTCTCTTTTTATAATTATAGTACTTTAATTCTTAGTTTCATATCAAATTAATTAGATTTAGGAATCATTTTAATGGATTCTTATGAGGGTGTAGTTGTGAGATAATCCGCAACTACATAATTGCGGATTATAAGCATGGCTCAGGGACACCGGAACACCACCAAGGCACCTGAGTACATAGAACTTTACGGGGTACAACCCAATAACGGGGTACCTATCCGGGTTAGACACCTTGGATTCTCACCTAATCTTGCGACATTACGCAATATTATGCGGTGTAACATGATTTAGGTTAGGCGACTAAGGCATACTGTCTTTCCCAAGAAGTGCAGAAAATGATCAAGGCGCCGAGGTACACGGTTGAGTCAAGAGTGCCGGGTGAGCTTGAATCACATCTTCCATTTTTGACAAGTCTTGGCAAATGATGCACTTGGCCCAAAGATACCCCATAGGGTGCAACCTCGTAACTATAAGCCCTATAGGCAAAAAGGATAAGAGGTTGCGATCAAAAGTTGGTTGTTTGCAGAACCAGATGGGAAGAGCTAACCTTGTATGGTCGATGTACGCTTCCTTGAAGGGGCATCCAAGGGGAAGATAAAGGGCAGCACCCTCCATTAGGGAGCTGATACGTTCTATAAGACGCAAATGTCATGAGGCTTCTTATTTGCAAAAACATAAAGGCTTGTCGTATTTGTGCAACAACTGAATTTCTGCGAGCATTCTAAAAAATAATATATATATATATATATATATACAAAGAGAACTCGCAGAACATAACAAACAAGTTAAGATGAGATCAATGGGTTATTACATGAAAGTGTAAAAACGTCCTGCGATTTCATCGCAAGATGATAATGTCACGAGGTTGTATATTCGCAAGAATGTTCAAACTTGTCATATTATCGCAAATACAAAAATATTATCACAAAAGAGGTGGCAAAATAAGACCTTTACTTAGGAAGGCATGATAAGACCACAGCAATTAATGAAAATTATTCCATCAATATCATTGGAGAATTTTTACAAGAGTATATATATCATGAAATTCTGACAAAGAAGACAGCTCCGTCAATATCATTGAAGAATTTTTAAAAGAATATAAATCATGAAGTCATAAAAAAGAAGACAGCCCTATTGAAGAATTTTCATGAAGATATAACAAAAGATGCGATTTTGCTCGCAATCAAAAACAGATAGTTCGTATTTATTAAATTTTACGAGAATTACATACTTCTTCATATACTGAATATTTCTCCACAACTTGAATACTTCTTATAATTCTTCAAGAACGTCTCATATTCATTATACTTCTTCAATGGATACTTCATTTTGCGAAGGTTAAGTACTTATTATACTTCTTCATACATTGAGTAATTCTTCATACATTGGATAATTCTTTACGGATTGAATACTTCTAATAATTCTTTAAAGATATTTTATACTTCTTATACTTCTTAAGGATATTTCATACCTCGTATTTCTTATACTTCAAAGGGAGGATTTCTTGTTCACAATCGCAACAAGATGAAGCTTCGTAAGTTGAATTAGGGCAGATATTCTAATACTTCCAACAATGTTTAATCATCTGAAGAGCAATAATAGGGGGAAAGGAGATACTAAACTATATTCTTTGAGTTATATTATTTCTCTTCATATGATCAAATGATGCAAATAAGGAAAGCATTCAATTTAAGAAAGGTCAAATTAAGAAAGGTCAAATCACCTTCGCAAAATATCAAATGTACTTCTTAAAAGAACAAAAATAGTAGGCATAATTGTTTGCAAAAAGAAAACCAACAGTAGCTGAAAGAAGGAGTTTAAAGGAAAGGAGAATAAGAAAATAAATGATAATTTGAGAAAGAATATTATTATGATTCATCAACACTCTGTGCTGGATCTTTAAGATGAGCAGGGTCATTAGAAACTTTCGACTTTTGCGAAATATCATCCTTTGAAGAATCTGCAACAGGAACATCTCCTTGAGGAATAGATTCTTTTTCATCATCAAGTCCTTCATCATCACTCTCATAATCAAAATCACTATCAGGCTCACGAACAACTTCATCGTCAGATATTTTCAGAGGAGTCATTTTCACAGGAGGCAAGGCTCTTGATAAGAGAATGTTATTCGCAAAGACTTGAGCTTTCAGATGACTTTCACGAAGTATAGCTTTCTGATGGTTGGTATCTTCGATATCTTTGGAATAAGCAAGATAGTTGAATCTCCGAGTAGCACGATCACGAGAGTTGATTAAGCGAGTAGAAAGCAAAGCATTTTTCTTACGAAGCTCAGAACAGGAGGCTTCTAATCCATCCTTAGCATTGCGAAGGTTGTTCTCAGATTCTGCGAGTAAAATAAAATTTAAAGGATCAAATTTGCGAATATAACAAAATTTAAAGATACATCAGAGGCAGTCAAATTTTAATGACTACCTTCTCTTTGAGAAATAAGAGATTGATCTAAAGATAGACAACAATTCTTCATCGGATCCATCGCATTATCAAAACCATCACCAACTAATCCTTTAAGTCTAGATTGAAGATTCTGATCTTTAGAAAGAAGAAAATTTTTATCCTTCGCAAGTTTGGTATTAAGACTTTTTAGTTCAGAATAATCTTCTTCAAGTTGATTCTTCTTAGTACTTAAGATTATATTCTTATTAATAAGGGACTTCTTCTCAACGTCAAAAGAACTTCTCTCTGCATCTGAAGACTTCTTTAATTCCTCAAGTTCACCTTTTAACAAAGAAAGAAGATTTTCTTGATCGCAACATTTATTCTGAAGAGTATCTAATTTTTGCGAAGAAACGATCATTGTATTCAAATACGAGCATTTCTCTTCTGATAAGGTTTTGTTCTCTTCTAATAAGGTTTCTACTCTCAAGCCGGCTTTAGTTAAAGAAGAAGTAAGTTGAGATATGTCATCATTTAAAAAAATTTGGTCGTAAATCAGTTGGTTATTCTCTTGAAAAAGGGCATCAAAATTATCAAGAGCACACAAATAAAGATTAGATAAATGGGAGAATTGGTTCAAGAGGCTTTCATGATTGGCTTGATATTCGGTTGCATCTGATTCATGGCGAAGTACCAATCTTCTACATTTCTGGATGGATTCTATAAAGGGGAATGGGTTTTAATGGGTGTTTCAAACATATGAAGAACAAAAGTAAACAAAAGGGGAAAATATGAATATAGTAATCATACCTTTCAATTCATCATTCCTTTTGCGAAGGATCGCACAATCAAGAGAATCATTCTGAAGCTGATAATTCTCTTTGCGGAGATTCTCACATTCTGCTCTTGAAGACTTTAGAGATTGGCGAAGCAATTCAACTTATTTTTCCAAGGATTGGCGTGAAGTAGAAATATCAGGATTGATGAAATTATTTAGTGCTTCGCAAAACTCATATTGCGAACGAACATTAGTAGACTTCGCAGTATTATTCAAAACCTCAGATAACATTCGAAAAGTTGAGTAAATTCCATCTCGAATTTCTTGAGGAAGAGGAGAAGAATTTGAAGGAATAAGAGCAAGTTATAAATTGTCTGGAGCAATAGCACTCAAAGGATTAGGAGTCAAGATAGGCTTTTCAAGATAAGATGTTGAAGAAGTATTTTGCGAGGGTTGATATTGAAGAAGTGTTGATAAATTGACATTGGTGGGAGATTGAAAACTGGGTAATGGAGTAGAGGCAGGAGTTTTCGAATAAGTATTTTCACGAGGAGGAGAGGGAAATTCCTTATCCATCTCAGGAAGGAAGTCATCAATTGAAATTATTGGTGTGGGTTTAATCACTTGATATCTCTTGTTGGGATTGGATTTTTCACCAGCCTACAAATCAAAATGTAGATTAAAAACTGAGGCAACAATATATTGTTCAAGAAAGAAGACAGAGTATTTTAACTACCTTTTGATTCTCGGATTTTCTTCTTCGAAGATGAGGGCTTGAATTTCTGGGTGGAGATTTCACCTGAGGAATAGTTTTGCTGAAATAAACCAAAATCAAACAATAAATTATACAGAAATCAAAGAGGAAAACAAGTGAAAAACATGAAGATAGAAGAAAATTACCTTGGAGAACTCATGATGATATGAACAGGAGGAAAAAATGGTAATGGAGAGTGTGATAAGAAGACAAAATTGCAGAAGTAAAAAGAGAAAATAAGAAGAAGAAAAGGAAGAGAATATAAAAGAGTTTATATAAGGGAATAACTAGAAAAGAACGGTTACAAAAGACATGTCCAAATTCTAAAAGACTAAGTAACGGTTATGTTCTCACGATCATTTCTTCTTCGCAGAATTGACATAAGAAGAGGCAAGATGTAGGTACCGAATATCACAAGGCATTAACTTACGAACATCGTGACAAATATAAGAGGAAAGAGTTACAAAACAATACGAAGATAGAGGAAGCACAGGGAAGTATGAAGATTTGCGAAGATAGAATAATCGTACGAAGATGTGTTGCGATACTTCGCAACACATATACAGCTGTACAAAGTTCATTATAAATAGGAGTTCAAATGTAAAATTCGAGAGGTTCTTTTGGTGAGTATTAGAAATTATCTTAGGAAAGAAAATAGAGAAAGTTGTAACTATTCTAGTTCCATTTAGATACTTCTTTGTAATCAATTAAGAGAATTAATAAAAAAAAGTTGTCATTCAACATCAAGAACTTCTCAAGTTTTACTAATTCTACTGAGGGTGTAGTTGTAGGTTATTCTGCAACTACAGTCAGAAACTTCGTAAGAACGATGAATCCACATATCGAAAGGTAAGATTCCATCAGAATATTCCCCGAGACCTTAAACACACCCATTTTCGTCAACTTCGATACTGAACATGGATCCAAGCTTGACACCTTGACGAGAGTGAACTATTATAAGTCAGAAACTTTGTAAGAACAACAAATCCACCCATCTATAGATAAGCTTCCACTGGAATATTCCCTGAAACCTTAAACACACCCCTTTCGTCAACTTCGATATTGAACCTGGCTCCGAGATCGAAACCTAGCCGTGAGTTGACTATTATAAGCCGTAAACTTGGTAAGAACGATGAATCCATCCATTTACATGTAAGATTCTTTCGGAATATTCCCCGAAAATTTAAACAAACCATATTCTGACATATTGCATGCATACCCTAGCTCCGAGATCGAAACCTGGCCGTGAGTGGACTACTATAAGTCGGAAACTTGGTAAGAACGATGAATCCTTCCATTTACTGGTTAGATTCTTTCGAAATATTCCCCGAAAATTTAAACAAACCCTATTATGGCATATTGCATGCATACCCTGGCTCCGAGATCGAAACCTGGCCGTGAGTGGACTACTATAAGTCGGAAACTTGGTAAGAACGATGAATCCATCCATTTACAGGTAAGATTCTTTCGGAATATTCCCCGAAACCTTAAACAAACCGGAATATTCTTTCGGAAATTTATCAGATTTGAACATCACAGGTTCAAATATTACTAGAGTTGGACCTCAGTTTCTCATTCGGATGAACTGAAGATGAAATTTATCATATTTGAACATCCACGGTTCGAAGATTACTAGAGTTCGATCTGAGTTTCTCATTCGGGTGAACTGAAGATAAAATTTATCATATTTGAACATCCCGGGTTCAAAGATTACTAGAGTTGGACCTGAATTTCTCATTCGGGTGAACTGAAGATAAAATTTATCTGATTTGAACATCCCGGGCTCAAATATTACTAGAGTTCGACCTGAGTTTCTCATTCGGATGAACTGAATATGAAATTTATCATATTTGAACATCACAGGTTCAAAGATTATTATAGTTGGACCTGAGTTTCTCATTTAGGTGAACTGAAGATGAAATTTATCTGATTTGAACATCCCGGGTTCAAAGATTACTACAGTTCGACCTGAGTTTCTCATTCGGATGAACTGAATATGAAATTTATCAGATTTGAACATCACGGGTTCAAAGATTACTAGAGTTAGACCTGAGTTTCTCATTCGAATGATCTGAATATGAAATTTATCAGATTTAAAAATCACCGGTTCAAAGATTACTAGAGTTCGGCCCGAGTTTCTCATTCAGGTGAACTGAAGATGAAATTTATCAGATTTGGTGCATTAAATATTATGGAGACTATGAAAATGACCAGACTACCCTTATCGGAAATAAGTAATGTAAAACAGACTTTGAAAATGAGACCATATTACCCTTGATGGAAATAAGTGCAATAAATATTATGGAGACTGTGAAAATGACCATATTACCCTTATTAGAAAAAAGTGCAATAAATATTATGGAGAATGTGAAAATGACCATACTACCCTAATCGAAAATAAATAAAGTAATTCTTACAGACTGTGAAAATGACCATATTACTCTTATTGGAAATAAGTTCAATAAATATTATGGAGATTGTTGGAATGACCATACTACCCTTATCGAAAATAAATATTATGGAGACTGTAAAAATGACCATACTACCCTTATCAAAAACAAATAAAGTAAATGTTACAGACTGTGAAAATGACCATATTACCCTTATTGGAAAAAAGTGCCATAAATATTATGTAGGCGGTGAAAATGACCAAACTACCCTTATTGGAAATAAATAAAGTAAATATTACATACTGTGAAAATGACCATATTACCCTTATTGGAAAAAGTGCAATAAATATTATGGGGACTGTGAAAAATGACCAGACTACCCTTATCAAAAATACGTAAAGTAAATATTACAGACTGTGAAAATGACCATATTACCCTTATTAGAAAAAAGTGCAATAAATATTATTACCGATTGTGAAAATGACCATATTACCCTTGTTGTAAATAAGTGGAATAAATATTATGGAGACTGTAAAAATGATCAAACTACCCTTATCGGAAATAGGTAGAGTAAATATTACAGACTGTGAAAATGACCATATTACCCTTACTGGAAATTATTGCAATAAATATTGTGCAGACTGTGAAAATGACCAGACTACCCTTATCGGAAATAAGTAAAGTAAATATTACGGATTATGAAAATGACCATATTACCCTTGTTGGAAATAAGTGGAATAAATATTATGGATACAGGTGAGTCCAGTCTGTAAGGGTAGTCTTGTCATTTTCACAGTCTCCATAATATTTATTCCACTTATTTCCAACAAGGGTAATATGGTCATTTTCACAGTCGGTAATATTTATTTTACTTATTACCGATAAGGGTAGTCTGGTCATTTTCACTGTCTCCATAATATTTATGGCATTTATTTCCAATAAGGGTAATATGGTCATTTTCATAGTCTGTAATATTTACTTTACTTATTTTCAATAAGGGTAGTTTGGTCATTTTCACAGTCTCCATAATATTTATTGCACTTATTTCCAACAAGGGTAATATGGTCATTTTCACAATATGTAATATTTACTTTATTTATTTTCAATAAGGGTACTTAATTAATAAACCATGAAACTTGGTAGTTATCATATCCTAGTGGCTGAAAGCTACTAACCACACCAACAAACTAATGTCTTGGTACAAGTGTCTACCAAAAGCTTGAATTGGTGGCTGCACATAGTGTCTTGAAGTATTTACCTTCTAGTGTACTTTGTAGTTGTCAAATTCTCGTGGTTCAAAGCTACTAACAACGCCAATAATTTGATGGTTGGTTGAGGTGTCTACCAACAGGTTGTTTCGTGGGTAAGATAAGTGGCAAAAGATATGTACCTTTTAGGGTACGTTTTGGTTGCCCAAACATCATGGTTGGAGGCTAATAACAACAAATACGATATTTCGGTTGTTGAGTTGTTCATGCTAAAGCTTTCCACCCACTATCGTTGTTGAGAAACTAGTGGTTAGACATTTCCGCCCACCATAATTGGTTTTCGTTACAAACAATAGTTGCTGAAGAATTCCACCAACTGTAGTTGGTAAGAAATAGTCGCTAAAGCCAAGTTTTCTTGTAGTGAGTGCTCTGGACTCCAACATTGAGTATGCATATTGGGATGAACTTCAACATATGCATAAAACAAGAAAGAAAGTTTTTTTTTTGTAACTAACTCGATCCACATTAAGCAAAGTTTTCTTGGACTAGGAAACGTAAACAATCTATTATGCTACCAATAAGGAGTCTATTATGCTACCAATAAGGTGCACTGAGAATGAATAACTCTGCTGGTAGCGGAACCTAGATTGATGACTCGCTTCAACACAAAATACCAAAATATAAGATGAAGAAATTAACAACTGCAGCAACAGTTTAAAGCAAAATAAAGAGACAATGGTGTGTGGAATCAAGAAGAAGAAGTTGAAGCAAGTTATGGCTTATTGGCAATAGTTATTAAAGAGCACGTGGTTTATAAATGAATGATAGACTGCAAGGCCAATTAAATCACTTTAGGAGATATGAAAGCATATAAGTCACTTACAATGATGAGGCATGTCTAGAACTTTAGCCGTGACACTAAGTAAATCATTTCCCAAATACCTCTGTGTGACATCAAAATTCAATAGTAAGATAAACAGGTTGAAACTCATAACTACTAGTTATAGTAACCTTTAAAATCTATACGTTAAGGAATAGGCTTATCTCAACCCCTTGGAAATCTTCTTGACTTCCGAAGCTAGTCTCTAGCCAAACACCCTAATTGTAGTGACACTCGTGTTTCAACCTAAACCTACCACGACGTAACCATATGTTTACACAAAAACACTAATATGAAATGTGTTAAACCAACTAAAGCAGGAGCAAATTTTGGAAAGCCATCCTAATCGGCCTTACAGAAGTATTACAAACATAGGCTTTCCCCATTTTCTTCATGACCAACGATAAGAAGTGAAACCAAAAGGCCGAGAGTGTGGAGAACCTAGGGGCAGTCACTGTTCGAATTTTAGAGCAACTTTCTAGCATGTATTTTGAACGTTTAACACGTGTACCTTGTAGTTGCAAAAAATCTTACAACTACACCCTCAGTAGAATTCTATTAATTTGATTTGATGATCTAATTTATTTGATATGAAAATGAAGATTAAAGTACTAAAATTGTAAAGGAGACACAAGAATTTTTACATGGTTCGATCATTGTGATCTACATCCATGGTTCTTCACTAGTGATTGTATGTAATTACATAATTTTACAATTGAGACTCCATTAAAGAATATTTGGAGCCCTAGATTTTTTGGGGAGGAAGATGATAAAGAAAATAAATCTCTCCTAAAAATTTCTCTTTCCTACTAAGATTATTCCCCTCCTTCTAAAAAGACCTCTCCCTTCTTCCCATGCCTAAATGGCTATTTATATGATCTTATAAAATGTTGACAACTAAATTATCCCTCAACTTCGGACTTGAGGATTTACATTGCGAAGCTTCACAATCTACTTCGCAAATATCTTGAACCTTCGCAAACTGCTCACGCTTTCCTCATGATTTTGTTATCGTCACCTATTGCGTCACTTATAATACACTTCTGTGAAATATTATTGTTGCGTCGTTAATTGTTCGCAAGCATAATAATGCTGCGAGATTCTGCTCCTACATACCTAAAACAGTAAGGAATTACATAAATAAAGGAAAAATAATGATTTAACGCATGTACCTAAAACATCATTTTTATAGGTTTCGCCATCTCCCAAGCATATAAACTTTGAAGTTTTAAAACAGTGCCATGGATATCATCCATCTAAGTCAGTGTGGTAATTTCACAAAGTCTAGGAATCAAATCTACGTCTGAGCCAAATAATCATGTATAAGTGTGAAACAAATAAAGAACCATTCACTATACTATCCTTTTAGTAGGATAACATACTCTATTTCCCAGTTATGAGCCAATTCCTATTGCATTTCCTTTGTAACGCATAAAAAGCCATCATCCATCTTACCATTGTGCTTCTCAATCCTGAAATGTTTTAAATAAACATACAGTGAATGCAAAGCCAAGAAGGATAATTAGTGCAGTCATTTTGTATTATACGGAAGCATCTTTGTATACAAAATTGTGATGATAACAAAAGTGACTAAGCACGTTTGTTTCTTCATCGTCCTCCCACTGTGGCAACGGCCATGCCAAATCACTAATCTGTTTGATGTAAAAATAATATCACAAATAGCATTAGCTCAATAAATATTCAAGACAAATTAATCTTTAATCCGCTTCTATAAATTTTAAAATCTCAGTGAGACATTTCCTCATACAATTAAAAGAGAACTGTCAAACACTTTCTGAGATCCTAAAATTCGTCTAATAACCTTTATACAATATTAGAATCACATCCATTACACTGAATAGGTTGCCAAATTAAACACGATTACAATATTATCCACATTCATCAACCTAAAATTCCCAAATAGAGCCTTTGAATGGATTAAGCTAATTAAACATTAATAAACCTCAAATCTAAACCGCATAGTTCAGTGAACAGACCTTAACAAAACAAAATTTAACAAAAAATATACCTGATCGCTTAGAATTTCCTTCGGAATTCCAGTTCAATAACCTGATTGCTTCATCTTATATATGGTTCAAATCGAACAAAACATATACCGATCAAAATCCTTAGTAACAAATCTCGATTTGTAGATCTCGAAGGTGGATTCGTAATCTCTGTTAAATAATCGAAACCATATAAGAGACTAGAGAGAACAAGCAAACGCGAGTAGAGAAATTAAATCTAGGTTTCATTTTTCTTCGAGAGAAGAGAGAGAAATAAAATTAGAAATGAATCGATTTTTTTTCTTTACCATGCTGGTTAAGGTTTACATTGGGTATGCCTGTCGATAATTGAAGCCTGGTGGTCGCTCGATTGAATTGATAGCTTTGGCCCGTCAAAAATGAATTGACATGCCTTCCCTATCAAATTTCTCAAAGGGTCCCCGTCAAATAAACCCAATTTTGGCATAGTGATGTATTAATAGTTTTGTCACTAAAATTGACAAAGGGAGAGATTGTTAGAGCATTGCTCGGTCGAAATCGCATGTGTTTCTATCTCAAGCATGTTTGTCAATTTTAGTGATCAAAACTATAAAGTCTTGATTTCTAGTCTACTATAGATAAGGTCTCGGACTAGGATAGAAACTGTAGTTGAGCTCAAGAACTCCATGGAAATCATCATACAAGACGAAAGACTACTCAAGGAACCAGTGGATCTTCATCGACTAAAAGGTATGTGGAGACTTGAACATATCTATCACTCAAAAGTTTATCTACTCTATCTCCTATCTTGAGACAAAAGTCGTATAACAATATAGATTAAGATTATACACATGTGGTATTTCGAGCGGAGTATATCTCGCTTATCTATTTCTCGAAATATGTGTTGGTAAAGCTTTCTCTTTATCCAAGTTCATCTTTACCTAGTGACGAAAGTCATGATAAGTTTCAATCACTTTGGAAATTGCTCTGACGAAAAATAGTTTGTGAATAACAACTATATAACGCCCTCTTAGAATGTTTCAATGATTGAAATGAGAGTTCAGACAATATAACCATTGGAGGATATAATCATTGTTGTGGAAATACATATATGTATAAGTCCTTATTGCTTGAACCAAAGTTTGCGAACTTTGTTGATCAAGTGAAGCTGAAAGTGCATGAGCTTCAGTCCGCGAACTGGAAGAAGTTCTCGACCCGAGAATTTTTGCTGGAGTTTATGGACTCCTTCCAGGAACTTAAGTCCGCGAACCCAGTCCGCGAACTTGAGTAGGTTATGTCTAAAAACTATTTTTGTGAACTTATCTCAATAAACTAAGGATTGTTATTGCAAACCGTGGATTTATAGTTTATGAATCAATTCAAGTGAATCACATCGTTTTTTCTTCGATTGTGTCTTGTGTAGTACATAAGATTTCCTTGCAATTGAACAACTCTCTAACTAGTTCATTTGAGTCATTTGAACTAGTTATGGTGAAGAAGAATATGGTTGATATGAAATTTATCATATGGCTAACCATTTTGTTAACTATTGTTTAACCAACTAATGTACAAGTTTGGTTACGGTTATACAAGCCTAGAAACGTGCATTACATGTGTGTGTAACAATCTTTGTTTTTGATCTAACGGTTGATAAATATTAGCTTGAATCTAATCAGGTTTTCATCTAACGGTGAATATTGAATGCTTTGTTACTAAGCTAATATTGATTGCAAACCCTGATTTGAAAGACTATATAAGGGAGAACTCTAGCAACTGGGAAACCTAATCCCCACACATTCTGTTTGATACTAGTTGTGCTAAGCTAGATTCGATTCTCCTTTAACCTTTGGTTTTCTTCTTATAAAACTAGGTTAACGACTTAAAGACGTCATTGGGATTGTGAAGCCAGACTGATACTACTTTTCTTACACTACACCATTTTTAAGGATTAGCAACGGCCCCTGGATGTTGCTGACTGGGGTTGCAATGGCATATCCCTGTTGCAAAACCACGTGTTGTAATTTTTCGCAACAGCATAAGCTCCGTTGCGACTCTTGGTCAGGAACAGGGATTCGCAACGGCAACTGCCGTTGCAAACTTGTTCATTCACAACAGAAGTCTGCCATTGCTAAGTTGTTGATAATTACAGGAATACCCCTACCCGGAACTAAATGTTATTGGTTCTGGTTCTAATTTATTGTTTCTGGTTCTAATTTAGCAATAGAATAAAGACGTTGCTAATTTTTTGCAACAGCAAAAAAAAAGAGTTAAGTCTTCATTGACCTGGTCAAAATACATTCCCCCCACATTTACCCCCTGTAGTAACCCAGTTCCCCATATTTAACATTCCACAGATATATGAACCATGACACATTAATTCACTTTTATTTCTACATTAAGCATTATGAAAAAAGAATTATTCAATCGAAGTTAAAAAGTATGAGTATTTGATACAAACTATGTCATTCATTTAATGGACATACACAAAAACATACTTAGTTCCTAAGTTCAGTTTGTATAAAGTTCTGAAATTCCTAAGTTCTTCTAACTTAAATCTCTATAAAGAGATATTACATTATAACTTACAAATCTTGCAGCTGCTAAGGGACCTAATGACTGCTGCTTTGTTCTCCAACCTTTCTGATCTCATGAGCATCATTCAATTAACCTGCGAACAAAGCATCACAAATTCTTCTAATCAGATATCCAGTATGCTTATAAAGATTGAGTCGAAGACTAATAGGCTATATAATCAAATCAAAAGAACCCACATACTTCACACTATCAAGTAGCTTAGCAGCATCAATATCACCCTGATAAAGTAGCAGCATCAATATCAGCCTGACACAATTTCACTGTCTAGGGTACATAACATAAGACAACATATATTTCATTTGTACAACCACTCTAAGGACTTATTCTTCCTAAAAACTAAAAGATGAAACACTAGCAAGCTCGTCCACCAAATGCATATGGTTGTCCTGCATGACTAAAGAAATACAAACTTGCATGTTTAGCACGGCTTTGTCAAATAGATAAAAAAACAAATGTGTATGTGTAACATCCATGTACTTATGAGGGCTAAATTCTATAAAAGTCGTGGTATATGGGGTTTGTAGTTATAATGACCTACAAATTCACGCTATAGTAACATTTGAATATCAAAAAGTACTTTCATTATCTATACCTCTTAGGTCGGATTCTATCTTCCTCGTAGTCCATCACTCCACCTGGTTCAGCATAGCAGATATCCTCTTGACCTCGAAACTATGGGTATGTACTCTTAATTAGTGTTCCAGCAATGACAAGCGCACCACCAAGAAGAGAAGCCGACCCACCTAGAAATGATTTCAATTAGTACCCGGACAATTGAACAAAAAATATTTCTTAATGCGATATTTCAATCATTGAAGTTGCTATAAAATCTATTCACTTGCTCACTTAATCAACTGAACTGAACTAAGAAAATAAATTCTCTAATGATCCACCACCGACCGAATCCGAAAAGAGCACCAAACGAAGACCCACCACACACATATCTGCACCAAAGAACTGACATATACTATATCTAGTCCATATGAATATCCATGTTAAGATCATAATCCATGGTGTTGTCTAGCAGTCCAATAATGTGACACTCATAATCAACGAATATTGATATGCCTTAATCACTTCAAATCAAAACACATTCCAAATTTAGTACCAATGATTACACCAAAAGACACCCAAATTTCAATTTTGCTACTTATTTATACCAATAAAACATAAATTCTTCTACTACTTACCCAAAAAATTGGCTTGAACATCGATAAAAACAAATAAGATATACCAATACCAAGGTACCTGCAAAACCAGATATTCAATTTTTATTTAAAAAAATTGACAAATTGATACTGAGTTGATAAACTGAACCACCCAACTGTTCTTACCATCAATTTCTGTCGACGGAACCAAATATAATGGCTATCAAGATCATAAGAATCTTGCAATACACATAAGAGACACATTAACAATGGAAACTATGGAATGACTAGTAGTAAAAATGGTACACCGACACATTTAAGCACAAAGAAAAATTAATGCTTCATATACAACATTGTGCAATAAAAAGACTTACCAATCCAAAATCAAGAGGAACAATACGGAAACCGGAAGGTAAGAGAGGTGCATCAGGGTTGAGAAACATAAGTAAGCATTATTTCAACAGTCACGACAAATATTTAAGACAAACTTCGAGTTTTAGAATACAATATCGCCAGTATAAAACAAGCATCAGCACAAAATTTGTCCTCAAGCGTACAATAATTCCCAATTTGTTTCCCAACTACAAAAAAAAAGAGGGTTTCTAAATAAGAAAACTGAAACCAAGTACCAAAGAGAGGATCTATATATCATAATGCTTATAACTTCACCACCACATAAAGTAATCTTCACCCTGCAATCCAAATCACAAATATGAGAAATTGAAAACAAGACATACCCACACAAAACATTATGTCATACATAGCAAGAATCAAGTCCTCAATTTAAAGGTAAGTAATTACTATCAACATAAAAGAACATATACACATAATGTTGAGTTAGATGTAGCCTGAATGGGTACAGCAAGAAGGGCATGGAATTCGGCAAGAAAGTAACCTATAACTAAATACTCCAGAGAGTTACTACTAGCTATTCAAGCAATATACTACGAAAAAGCAGGCTTTGAAATTATGATTATGATTATGATTATGATTATCGAGTTATGAGACCAATTGAATCAATTACCAAAAGGAAACAAATTGCTTAACCAACATTATGCCATCCATAATAGAAATCAAGTCCCCAATTTAATGTCAACATAAAAGAACAGATACATGTAATGTTGAGATAGATTAGTTCAGGCTACAGAATGGGTACATATAGCAGGGAAAAGAATTCAGTAAGAAAGTAACCTATGACTAAACACTCTAGAGGGTTATTACCAGTAAGCAGCCTATATGCTACCAAAAAGCAGTCTTTCAAATTATGATTATTGAGTTATGAGACAAATTGCTAATGAAAACGAAGACCAACTGCTAGAGGAAAAAAAAATCTAAGCAACATGAGAAAACTAGGCATATACTAGTTAGAAACAAGTATGTGTTGATCATTACACGAAATGTATTCTTCACTATATAACAGTTCTACGAACTCATGGAGAAACTGATTTTATTCTACATTCCTACAAACAAATTTGAAGCCTTCATAATTAATAACACACAACATGGAAAAATTACCGAACATCAAAAAGATAAACTCAATCTTCAGAGACAAGTATTAGTACCTTAGATGTTGCTTGGGGTACATGAACGCTCTAAATCTCATTCCCTGCATACACACAGAAACATAAGTTATGGTTCGAACCCTATTTAGAAAAAAATACTTAATGTACAAAGCAACAAACTGGAGTCTCTTATTCAAAAAAAATTGAGGTTTCTTTTTGCCATACCATGGATTTAGGTGGAAAGTTGGAGGTGAATTTAGCACGAACAACACCACTGTTACCGTGAGGCTTGATAAATTTTCCCCAAATACATCGATAGTGAGAACTATTAGTCTTGACCTTAGCCTTGTAGATGTAAGCCACCCTCTTACCAGCATACCATTGTACTTCTTCTTTGGTGTAATCGTAGTGCAGTATCACAAGCACCTGGTTGCTCAAAGAGATTATCAATAAAATAAGTTGTACAACAACAACACAAAAACATAGAAAGTAATCGTAGATCACTGATAGCCAACAACTAGAATTGTAGGACAAGTGTTGTGAATAGCAATAATGAATTACTGAAAAACTGAGCTATATCCAATTGAAAGATCCAATTGTAGGACAGAATGGAACAGAAATTATGGACAAGATGAAATTGTAAAAAGTACAAAGGTTATGCTGAATGATGGAATGGATGTTATACAAGGTGATAGTGACAATGAACCACTTGATATAGTTACAGGACTATGTAAACTAATAATCTGTAACACGCAACTGACTTGACTTACAGATTTGGTATGATACAGGACAAAGGAGAAAACTGAGAGACAATTATGTGACAGAGAATGACGTCCTTAAAAATGAGAAGTTACAGCTAATAATGCAAAACTAAAATGCATATTGTAACTACAAAAAGATTATGCGTGAACAGCCACATGTTTTAAATTCTAACTCTACTTATGCTGACACAATACAATTTTTACACTAAAACAACAACTATGTAACACCTATTGATACTCATGATTCAGCCAACACAATGAAAATTGCAGAAAGTTCAGGATGGATGCTGCAATGTAGCTAAGATGGATGCAATTCAGGTCCGCATGATTGATTTTAGGTGAGGCCAAATGCTAAATGAAATAGTAGGTGTTAAGAAAGTGCTAATGAACAGTTAAACACTATGATCCTACAGATTCCTATGTGACTAAACTTATTGATGGATATACACAGATGGCAATATGTCTTAAATTTTCAAAACAAAAGAATCCTAATGAAGTACAACAAAGCTACATAACGCAATATGCAGTAAACTGAGAAAATTAAAACCAAAATAGATGCAAATATGTACTGAAAGTGGATGACTGAGATTAAGAGTTACATATAACACTAAGATGCATGCTATAATTACAGACAAGCTATGTGAAAAACAACTACATACTCTATAACTTAAATTAAGATTATGCTGACACAATAAAAAGAAAAACAGTTATACAACACCTAATAGTATACAGAAATTAAGACGATATGAAAAATTACAGGGTTACAATAACTAAAATCTACAGCAAGGAATGACATACATCTTTTAACAGGGATGTAGGGCATGTAAAAAGAAAAATGACCAACTAAGCTATACTACAACAGCAAAGTTACAGATGAACTACAAATTGAAAAACAAAAACTATAACTAACATTAACAACAGAAACATGATGCAAATTATATAACATATGGGTTACTGAGTTACGCCACAATTTTTATAGACAATAATCATTAAGGGTTAAACAATATAACAAGGTCGGACACCCAATTCATATTTTACTACAATAAGACCAAATCTAAACCAATTCATCCTATTTTACTGCAATAAGACCAAATCTAAACAAATTCATACAACTCCAACATTCCAATGAAACCCTAGGATTCGATAAAACATAAACTTAAATCAATAAAATCAAAAAATAGAATCAGCTGAAACCCTAAAAATAGAGCTGAAACCCTAGAATCTATTAGATTCACATATGAAACCCTAAAACCGAAAGAGAATGAAGAAATTTAAAAATTGAAATCGAAAAAAAAAAAGATTCACAAATGAAATCGGAAAACTGAAATCACAACTGAAACCCTATATATCAAAATCTGTAAACCTTAAAAATTAAGTGAAATATTATACATGATGATAGATTTCAGAGATTGAGAAGAGAATAAGGAGCTCAGCTGAGAAGATCGAGATGGAGATAGAGAGGTGAGGAGAGGTGAAACCGAGTCTGTGGTTTGTGGCGGAGAAAAAATGAAGACGAAATCGACTAATGGGAAGGATATAGGCTAGATTGAGATTAAGGGTGGAAAAAAAAAGAACTCTTGACCAAAGTTTAACTGGGGCGTGTTTATCAGCTCTAGTGTTCCGACCGCACACGCGCTTCACACGCTTGAGCAAAGCGTAGTTGCAATTCTCAACCTTCCCTCCGAGGTTGCAAAATTCGTAACATATCCAAGCCGTTGCGAAAAATTAGCAACGAGGATTAGCAACAGCAGTTTCTCAATTGACCTACTACCGTTGCAAATCCGGGTTGCAAATTCCTTAAAATGGTGTAGTGTAATTATAGTTGTGTGATCTGAGCTTGTTGTTTCTATCGTACGAGTACAATTGTAATAATTAGCTTGAGATTTCTATCTCCGATAGGCAAGATATAAAAGTAGTCACAAAAACTTCGTCTCATCGTTTGTGATTCCACAATATCTTTTTTCGTTGTGTCGATTAAGATTATTGTGAGGTAATTAATAACACTGAGCTGTTCTTCGGGAATAAAAGTCTAGTTTTATTGATTGATTCATGTTCACCTTGATTTATCAAAATACGGAACAAAACTTGTAGGTATATTCGTGGGAGACGAATTTATATATTACTGTAAACTTTTCTGTGTGATACAGATTTGTTTATTAAAGTCTTCAACTTTGGGTCGTAGCAACTCTTGGTTGTGGGTGAGATCAGCTAAGGGAATCAAGTACGTAGTATCCTGCTGGAATCAGAGACGTAGGAGCATAACTGTACCTTGGATCAGTGTGAGATTGATTGGGGTTCAACTACAGTCCAGACCGAAGTTAGCTTGGAGTAGGCTAGTGTCTGTAGCGGCTTAATATAGTGTATATTTAATCTGGACTAGGTCCCGGGGTTTTTCTGCATTTGTGGTTTCCTCGTTAACAAAATTCTAGTTTTTGTGTTATTTCTTTTCCGCATTATATTTTGTTATATAATAGAAATAATACAGGTTGTGCGTTGTTCAATCAATTAGAATATCCGACCTTTTGGTTGTTGATTTAAATTGATTGACACTTGGATATTGGTCTTTGGTAACATCCAAGTTTATCTCTCTTGTATTTAAATTGAGACTCTTTGATATACTTTTTATCTAGATTGAGTCTGACTTTCTAGTTGATTCTCTAGAAATTATATTGGAGTTTGTCCATACAGATTGCTAACCGAAATATTGGGTGTGGTTGTTATACCCCCACATTTTCACCGGCATATGTTTTATTTTTCATTTTATGCCGGTACCATGTTACGGAATGGAAATGATTTTTTCGAGAGTGTCGGTAGTCATCTTTTGGTATCCAGGAGAATTACTTATGACTACCGGCATTGTCGATAGTTAATGTTAACTGCCGGAACCATGTACCGACATTAATTATTTGCTACGTTTCTATGCCGGTACGGAAACTGAAAGTGAGTTATCTTATATTAATTTTGTGTGCTTATGATATAGGTCAAAAGCCAAGGAAGCTAACAAAATAAAAACTAAAGGTCATGTCATTAAGAGAAGAAGGAAAGACGGTCTTGATACTCCTCAGTTTCTGCCTCCTCGAGGGAAATATGAATGTCGCAAAAAGTATTTGGGGGCTGATACAAGAGGGATAATTTGGGAGAGTGGTGGTGACCGTAGTCGACATGTAATCCATGAACCTACTACAACAGTTGAACATGATGAGCAAGATGAAGAAGAAATTTAGGAGGAAGATAACGAGGTTCCTCCAACTTAAATTGCAAGCCAAAGAGAAGTTGGTGGGCTAAGTCAACAACCGACACTAGGCAAAGCCAAAGGCAAGGGCAAAGTAAACGTTAAAGGTTCGCATCTTCCTCATGTTGATGACATGATACCTGACCTTGCTCGTGGTAGAATTTGGGGTGAATCTCCCAATCCGGAATTTATATTTGGATACAAGGACATGTGGGCTCCACTAGTGGAAAATGAATTTATTGAGTCTACTTGGGCTTTATATAAATGAATACCAGGGGCTCTCTTAATAGATTGGGCTTTCAAAGGAAGACGTTTCAGACGGAAAAGTAAATCGAGCTATTGCGAAAGACTTAATACTGGTGGGTATTTCGGTAAAAAATAGATGACCTTTTACATGGTCCAAGAATTATCACTTCGTTCATTTTCTATCCCCGCCTCTCTGCCCAAACAATCTTCTCTCTCTCTCTCTCTCCCCCTCTCTCAGAGTTTTCGTCTTTCATTTGATTTATGATATGAAACCATAATCCAATATCTGTTCACATGAATCGCGAGCCTAAATCAAAATCAAACCAAACAACCCAATATTTCAGCAGAAATTGAAAACCCTACCTCAAAATCAAAACCCATGTATGAGAAGAAATCAAAAGAAAACCCCAAGATCTGTTTATTTTGCTCCTGATATCATCAAGGTAGTAATAATCTTCTTCTAATTTCATAAATTTGATAGACTTTTAGTATTCTTAACAATTTCAATTTCTTCTCTGATTTATGCAGTAAGGTTTTCCGTTTTCTATTTACCACCCCTAAATCTGATTTTGAAAATAAAAATAACCCTAATTATTTATTTTTTCGTCTATTTTTTTTTTTAGTCTTTCAGGTTGAGGAAATCATCTGCAACTTAAAGAAGGGTTTAATCGCTTCATAGATCGGTGTTAGTTTCATGATTCTCTTGGTATTGATCAATTTAACAGTGTTCATAGTGTTTTTTGTGTTTCTTTCGATCGATGTGTATGTGTTGGTCTGATTTGGTTTTATTTTGGTTTTGGTGTTGGTTTGATATATAGGATTCGGAAGATTGGTTGCTAGAGTTTCCCTACAGAGAGATGATACTGAACTTGTTGTTCTTAAACGATCCATTCATTACTACTGATTAATTACAAAGTATATTTTTGTTTACTCTTGTCTAGTCAATGTCTTCTATATATGTTTGGTTTACAGGAGACTTTTCAGTCCATATGCTTTGTAGATGCTTTTTTTATGTAATATGGATTTAGGTTTATTTGTAATCCTTGCGAAAATTAAAAAAGTGGGGTTGTTTTTTTTGTTTAGAACTGTATACAAGAGTTTATACAAACTAATAATTTAATATTTATTGTTGATCTTATGTTTTATGGAGTTTTGGATTTTGTGTTTTTGTTTGTTTGGAATATAGAAAAATGGGACATTTTTAGATTTTGGTTAATGCATATTGCTTATGATTTAGGGTTTGATTGCTGGAATTGCTTGTATTATTTTTGAATTTATTTTGTCGAATATGTTTGATCTAGAATTTTAGATGTTTTTTGTATCTGAGTTAGCATCTGGTGTTGAAGTTTTTTTTTTTTTTAATGCAAGTGGAAGCTACCCATACTGGTGGAGGGGTTTATACGTATAATCACAGAGTATGTGATGGTGCTCATTTTTAATGCGGTAGTAAATATGACTTGGCTATTTGAGCGGACACCTAACTTAATGAAATATGTGGCAAGAGTTGTTAATGGGGATGTGGTTACTCAAGGGTCTCAATTTTCTTTAAAGGATGTCGAGGTGTTGGTTGGTGAAGTTGAATTGGGATGTAGTAAGATTTGGTTTCACATTTCTTAAAACTTGCCGGTATAATATTCTGGATTAATATACCTTCATTTGGCTAATTTAATGGAGTGTCTTTAAAATAGTGGCCACTAGTGCTGAAGCTACTATTGACTGACAGTATCCAACCGATAGCAAAGAGTTCGCCAAACACATATTTTACACTGTTTTCATGGGAACTGAAATTAGGTTGGACTTGAGGCGAAACCCAATGCCTTATTATTTTCCTTAAGTTCATATAAGATGTATATCAAGATCATTGTATCATTGTCTTATTTGAATTTACAAAGCATCCACTACCACTTCAACTTGTTTTCTGTTTTTTCTACAGTTCTGATGCCACAAGGACGTGTTCAAAGCTACAAGCCGCTGAAATATTGAACTGAGACCTGAACTCAATAAAGCAAAGTTGGAATGACTGAAGTGTAAAATTGGCCGAAGAAGTCACTTCTCTCTGCATGAACAATCAAAATCAGGTTGGTTACTTCTCTTTGCGTTTGCACAATGTAAACTGAATACTTAGTCGTCAAGAATGAATTCATGCTGTCTCTGATTATCTGTCATCTAGATACCTAATGAAGAAATAATTTTTCGATGCAGGAAAGGAAGCTAGCTGAATGAGGAAATACGTTTTATGAGGATCCAAGTGGTGGAGCAAGGAAGTTATTAAAGTCTCTTATGAAGCATATCAGGGCCAATAGTTGGCCTATTTTATTCGATTTCTACGTACTTACAAGTGGGTCTCTACCAGGGACATGGAGATGTATTCCTCCATCTAGTTGACTTGATTAATAATCAACTATATTTTTGACTTGTTATTTGCGGTTAGAACGATCTTCAGATAGGTATCACTTTTGTTATTGCAATCGTTTTGAATCATGCAAGAGGTTAGTAGTAGCAGGAAATGCCACACTACACCCCTCACAAGAATTCATACAATTAAGTCATTTTAAGATGAACAATCACAATCTTTATTGATGAATCTTCTAAATTTTACAAGAAAGGAAAGAAATGAAACTAAGAAATTAAAAAATGCTCTGGACTTTCTCTCTCCTAATGACTTGCTCAACACTCGAAAAAGATCTCTCCCCTTCCTTACGCCTGTTCAACTCTTTATATAGGAAATTACATGGTGGATGACAGCTAATCTGTCATTTAATTTCGGACATGTCTTGCGATATTCTCGCAAGAGTTCTATTGTTAATTTTCGCAAATGCTCTAAACATCGCAGTTTCATCACACTTTTCTCATGTTTCTGCAATCGTCATCTATTACGTCATTCTTCAAATCATCCTACGACGCTCGCAGTGTGTTGTTGATCAAACTTCGCAAATGTGTCCTTCTTGCGATATTCTAATCCTACATCTTGCCTCTTCTCATGTATTCTCTGCGAAGGGGGTAATTTCATGAGAAATTATTTTTCAAAATGCCGCAGCTGTTCATCTTCTCATTCTTCATCTTTTTCTACCGACAAGGCTCCGTGAATTAAGTATAATTGTCTACACGTGTTGAATATTCCTTCACTCACCAACATATTTAACATTAACCGATCATCTTCTTTTGCCTATTTAAAGAGGAATCTAGTGGAAAGATAATATTCTTCTTTTACTTCGTCTTTATCTTCTCCATCTTCATATTCTTTGCAAATCTTCATCGTCTGTAATTTTTTTTTTTTTTTATCGAATTCATCTTCCTGCTACTGTTCTTTTCTGCTTTCATGGAACCACCAAGGTTAGTTTTTTCTTCTTTTGATTTTGCTGAAACTGATTTTGTTTTACTGAAATTATCTTGTTTGTTCTTTGTGTGTAATTCACATACTGTTTCTGTTTCAGCAAAAGTACTTCCAATACTAAATTTACAGTTCAAAACCCTAATGCTCCCAAAAGTTCACAACTCAAAGTTCCTGCGAGGAAAAGAAAGTCTGCGAATGACAAGGTAGTAAGAAACACGTTTTTTTTTTTAATAAAAATATTGTTGCCTATGTTTCTTATCTGAGTTGTGATTCGCAGGTTGATGGAGATGCCACTAAACCTACAAAAAAATCTCTCGAACCTAAAATTGTTGAAACTTCTATTTCCTTTCCCAAACTTGCTCTTTTAGCTTCTTCTTCGCAAACTGAACTTCTACTTCCTGTCTACGAAAACATCGCAATAAGTTTTGATATTTTAACTAATCTTTCTATGGATGAAATTCCCACTGAAAAGTCTGTTGCGAATGAAATTTCTTCTTCCCCTATGACCAATACTTCTCAAATTCATTCCACCATGATCTCAACCATTGATCTGCCTCAAACTTTACCCTCAAATGACATCTCTTTAACAAAGAACGATGATTATCAACTTTCTGTTATTGCTACTGCTCCATCTGAGTCTCTCCCTTTTTATAAGGAAACTGTAGACGGAATGTATATTGCCTTCAAGGTTTTATCTGATATTTTAGATGATGTCAAGAAATCATCTGTGGACCCTGTCAAATCTGGTGTCTGCGAAATTTTAGGTAAATATTTTGGTTCTGATAGGATAGTTTCTCAAACATCCTTAGAGAAAAAATTTGAAGTTTTGAAGGAGAATCTTCAAGATAAGACTTTAGAATGTAACACTCTTCGCTTTGAATATCAGAAATTTTAAAATGTTTCTTTGGACTGCGAAATTCTTCGCAAGAAGAATGATGAATTAAAAGGTATGAGCTTCTTATCTTCGTCCTTAACTTGCCTCTTAACAAATTTGTTCTTTCCATGTTGTTTATTCTTAAAATCCTTTTTCGCTTGTTAAGCTTTAAACCAGAAATGAATAATGGAAATATATCAGTCTGAATGTGCCGTTGAAGAAATTCGCGTTGATAGAGATATTTGGATGGATCAATATAACCAATTAGATAATCTTCATACATATTTGGTTGATCAAATAGATAATCTTACCAAAGAAAATACGCAATTAGTTCAGGAGCAAAACTCATTAAGTAGCGAAATATCTCGCCTCTCTTATTCTTTGACTAAAGCTAACTTAGAGATAGAAACTTTATCAGATTAAAACAAAACTCTATCTCAGGAGAAACGAGCTCTCTTAAATATGGTGGTGATCTCTTCGCAGAAATTAATTGTCCTTCAAAAAGTGTGTGATAATTAAGAACAATCTCTTCGCTCGCTGAAAAATAAACTTAAAGAAGTAACCGAATAATCTATTGCTGAGAAAAATACACTTATGCAGGGTAAGATAATTTTAAGTGTAAAAGAAAATGAACTCCAAGAATAATATTCCAAATTAGAAGAATCTTATTCTTCTCTTGCGAAGGAAAACACTTTTCTCATTTCTAAAGAAAAGAATTTAAAATCTCGACTGAAGGGTTTAGTTGGAGATAAATTTGATGATGCAATGAATCATTGGGAGAATACTTGCTTGGAATTAATTCAAAATCTAATTTCGCAAAAGGAAAGAACTATTTTGACTTCCTCAATCATTTTTTCTTTGTTAAATTTCCTTGCAATATTCTCTTGCGAAGTATTCTCCCAAATAATATTTGTTCTTAATTTTCACAGAATCTGAAAGAAAGCTTCATTCTTCCATTTTACTTTGGATTTTAAACTTGCCAAGCTTCGCAAATAAAATGGATCACTTGCTGCTCACCTTGTCCGTTCTCACGATCGAGCAGAAAGAAAATATGACTACCTTGCTTATTTCAAATACATGGAGATTAGAAACCGTGATAGGGCTTTCCTTCGCCAGGATCATCTTTGTGCTGAAGTTCTTGTGAATGAGATTTTTCTATCCCAATCTCTTTCTCATATATCAATCAAACCTCTGGAAGTAAATGAAGATGAAACTCCTCGTGCTACCGATAGTGACCTTGATTATGAAAGTTGTGGTGAAGATGGTGTTTCTCAAGAAGATTTAGAAGAAGGAGAAGAAATCCCTCTTAAAGAAGGAGCTTCTGGTAATGAAACAACTGCTGGTGATAAGCCAAACGAGGAGGAAACTGGAATCGACCAGAATAAGGAAAACATTGGCAAAGAGGATAAAGATGGTGATAGGTGTCTAAAACACCTTGTTATTTATCTATTGTTTATGCTTTCTTTGCTAGTTTTCTTGTAAATTATGTATCTTATGTTCTGTTTTTGAGTATTTAGGTACTTTGGAGTCATTTGGATCAAAAGGAGAGGAAACATGACAAAAGCGTTGGAGGCGCATTATTTCTCATTATTTGCTTTTATTTCTTCATCTCTGTCTGAAAAGTATGTCGGCTTTAGTGATGCGATTTATGTATGAAAAGTACGACAACTTTAGTGATGATTCTCTATGAAGAGAAGAAGTGAATATGAGGAGTAAAAGACGGCTGTTGTTGGTGGAAGGCGAAAGGAAGCATTCATTTGAAGCATAAAGGGCAAAGCGGTCAATTTACATGTGCGCGATACGTGGAGCGGGATAATGTTGCGCGAGGAGGTGAAGAATGAACTGTCAGTTCCTCATAACTGACAGTTAAGCTGAACAGAGAATTAGGATGTCAGTTATTCGAAACTGACAAGCCATATATGAGTTGTGGCAGCCTGTATCCATCTTAACAGGTGCCAATATCCGTCTGTACTGTTAGGCTCAACTAGGCTGAGCTCTCAGACAACTTTAGTTCTTTATTTCCTCTTCTCATTAACACATCTCACCTGAAAACAATGGAGAGGAATTCAACTACAACAAGAACATGAGAGAAATGGGGTTTGCAGTCACAGATATAGGTGTGTTGCTGAGATTTGGGGCTGAATTGTGGTGAACATGAATCTGACATCTTGTGTTGGTGTTCTTGGAGATGGAATAGAAAAGGTGATCTGAGATTTGAATTCAGATGGAGATCAAGAAAATATGAGCTTCAATGGAATTTGGAGTTAGGGTTTGTGGTAAAATTGAATCTGAGATTTACATGAAATTGAAGATGGGTATGAGTCTAACTCGATTTATAAAAGCTGGGTCGTGTAATTGAAGTGATCGAAGAGATGAGGAAGTGAATGGATTTTGGGTCAAATTTTTGAATTAGAGATGAGCAATAAAGGGGATATGTAGCCATGAATTAAATGGTTTTTGGTAAATGATGAGTCTGCTGGTTTTGAGGCAGAAATGGGTTTGAATTCATGGTAGTTTTGAGCTCAATGTCAGATGGAATATGTTGTGTGTTATCTGTTGAAATGTGGTGGCTTTGATCAGAGTTTTTGGTGGAGTTGTTGGAGTGGGGATAGTGTTTCCATGGAGAGTGGTGGTTATTGCAGGTGCTAAGGCTGAGATGGTGTCACTGGTGAAGCAGTGGTAATAGAGCTGATGCTGCTTACTATTGGTTGGCTGAGAACAAGGAGTTCTTACTGCAGGTTGTGAACTCAGGGAAGTGGTTCTGGTAATTTGAGTAGTTGGTGGATGAATTTGGAGAGGAGCTGCAGTGGTGGAGTTGAAGGTGCGTTTATGGTGATGCTGCTGCCAGGAGGTTATGGCGCTGTGGTAGTATTGCAAAAGGGTACAGGTGATATTGTAGCTTTGGTGCTGATGCTTGAGATGATAACTGCAGCTGCATTTCGAGACCAGTATGTAGGAGCAGGTAGTATTGGTGCAGCTAAATTGCTGTGACAATGGGTTATGCAGATGGTTGAGCTAATGCTGCTGTTACAAGGTTATGATGATGTTGATGCTGTGAAGAGGGTAATGCTAATGGTATTCAGATATGGTGGTTATGAGTTGCAAAGAAGGTGGCGCTATATAGAGTAGTCACAACTGTAGTTTGGTAGTTTTGGTGCAGTTGAATTTGCAGGTGGATTGCGAAGAAGCTGCAGAATGCAGCAGCGGAGGCAAATGGCTAGGCAAGATGGAGCAAGGAATGGAGTATGCTTGAAGCATCTAGACTCAAATCAAGAGCAATATGTATTTAGCAGGGTTCAGTTCCTGAGAAACTAAGGTGAATGGTAGCTGAGAGAGGGAGTATATTGCAGGGAATGGATTTTGAGGCTGCAGAAACAGTGCGAAAAGCGAGCGAAAATGGCGCGCCGGTGGTACTAGCTCTGGTTGTCGGATTTCTGAACCGAGAGTGTTAATCATAATATTTCAGTGAATCGTGAGGCAGGTATGAGTCGAACGAAAGAGTTGGTGGCCGGATATATGAGTTTGGCGACACGCTTTTGGGTACGTTTTTCGCAAGATTGGGAGTTGGCTTAAATGGATTTTTGGTGAATGTATGAATCGCAGGGAAGGACAGTTGACATGATGGAAGTGTGTTAACCCCTGGTGACGTCTTCCAATGGTTCAAGTGATCGGAGAAAGTTTTCCGGTGACCGGATTACGGCAACGGTGCCGGATTCCGGTGATGACGTCAGCACTCCGGTGACCCGTTTTGGACCCGAAAATTCCAGAGATATATTTTTCACACATGGGCTTGGTGGACTGGTAGATGGACGTGGACTTGAAGATTTTGAAGACTTGACCTATTTTTGGAAAGCAAAGGGCTATAAAAAGAGAGTTTCTACAACAAAGAGATCACGTATTATTCTGGGAGCAGAGGAGAGAGCCGTTGAAACTACAACTAGGGTTTGCTTTCGTATTTAATATTCATCTCCTTTATTTGATTATTGATTATGATGAACTCCATAGCTATGAGTAGCTAAATCTCTTATTATTGGTTAAGGATGTAGTCCTATATCTATAACTCATGCTTTATTAATGTATTAGTTTTCTCTCTTTGTTTTTGTTCATATCTCTACTGTTTTTATAATCACATGAATGATGTATTGTGGTAGGATATAGATGTTTGATTAGTTAAGTGGCCAATTAATTGAACTTGCATCTTATCCATAGCTATTTTAGGGTTTTTCATCGAGCGATAACCCCAAATACAAGTAGCATGATATGATTATAGTTTGTAGTGATACACTCTTATAATCATATGTAGAGTTTGACCATTGTCCGAATTGTTATGAGCAATGTATGACAATTGCTTTGATTAGCCTATTTCCAAAACTTAATGCTCCTGGGAATTAAACTTGATTAGCGCAAGGCGTTAGGTTATTCTTTAGGTAGAATTCACATACTCAGCTCTAATGTGTGTGTTGATTAACTTGGGAAATAAATAGATTATCTTGCTCTCTTGATTTTCTAGGCTTTTGATAATAAAAGAGATTAAATCGTAATTCTAATCATATATGCAAGCACATGTTTAATATTGAAGATGAATTCCTTGACCAATATCTTTCTCTATTGATTACTTCTGACTATTTACTTTGCTTTTAATTTATTTTTATTTTACAAAAATCAGAAATCCCCCATCTTGGTTACTAAGAAACTAGAAATTGATAACTACAATCGCCTCTCTGTGGATACGAACTCTTCCTTACTTTATACTTCATTCATATTTTGTTGAGTAAGAAAGTGAATTATTTTTGACGATTGACAACCGATCAGCTGGCGAAGAGGATATTGAAGTCTGAGTTCTAGTTTTATTTTATTGAGTTACTCTTTCTCTTCTTTTGAACGGTGTACTTTGGACCACTTTTGAATTCAGTTATACTTTTGGTATTTTAAGCACTCGCGAGAAAGATAATGACATCTTGTTTATTAATTCCCATACTTGCCTCTTATTATCTTTCTTGTGATATATGATCTGCATGAAAAATGATTAGTACTTTATAAAAAATTTGTTTTATCATGTGGTCTTATTTTTCCTTCCTAAGTAAAGGTCTTATTTTTCCATCTTTTTTCTTTGCGACAAAATCGCAGGACATTTTTACACTTTCATGTAGAAACCCATTGATCTTGCCTAAAACTTTTTGTTCTTTTGTATTTTTGCTGCGACAATATGACAGGCCTAAATTTTCTTGCGAAACTAAAGCCCCATGACATTGTCGTCTTGCGACGAAATCGTAGGACGTCTTTACACTTGCATGCAATGACCCATTGATCACGTCTTATCCTCTCTTTAATTTGTATTATTGACTCTTCAGGACTGTTGCACAAATATGGCAAGTCTTTAATACTCCCATGAGTAAAAGCCTCATGACATTTGCGTCTTAAGACACTTATCAGCTCCTTAATGGAGGGTTCCGCCCTTATCTTCCCCCTGGTTTCCCTTTCAAGGAGACGTACTTCTGCCATACAAGACTAGCTCCTCCCATCCAGTCTTAATAACAACCAGTTATTTTAGCAGACTCTTATCCCTTTTGCCTATATGGCTTATGGTTACGAGACTGCACCCTAAGTGGGTTTTTCTTCGGGCCGAGTGCAACATAGACAAGACTTTCCAAGAATGGCCAGGGTAGTTTCATACGCCTCGGGCACTATTGGCTCAACCGTGTACCTCGGCTCCTTGGTCATACTCTTCACCCCTTAGGAGAGTTCTTATTACCTTAGTCTCCCAACTCAAGTCATATGCTCAGGTTGAGAATCCAAGGTGCTTCTCCTGGATGGGCTTTCATTGACCCCAAATCTCCATGACTTAGGTTCCAGTAGAGGTGTAACCTTATCGGTGAGCCATGCAACATATAACCCCTTCTATGATGTACTTTAGGTCTTACATTTGCCTCTTGCAAAATTTTATTCACGAACTAGGGCGTACGTCATAAAGGTTCGTCCCATTCTATTATGTCATTATTTTATGATTTTCTTTTGCGAAATTTTTGCATATTCTCATTTTATTCTGATCTTGAACAATCTCGCAATGGCTCTTTCATAAAAAGTTTTTGTTCATACTTATTTTGTTGTATCATACATTATTTCATCATCTAAGGGTTCTCAAAGTTCCTCACGGGTAATATCTCTTTAAATACAGTCTATTCCATGGTCTATCAAGTCTTTGACCAACATCTCTACCCTATGGATCCATCAAATTGTATGCCCTTGTTCCAATTATCTCTTTTATAATGTAAGGTCCATCCCATTTCTTTGCTAGATTCCCACCACCTTCTCGCTGGTAAATTGGCATCTCGCGAAGAACTAAATCCCCTGGTTAAAATTCACGTGCTTTGACACGTTTATTATATTCTCGGGCTAATCTTCGCTGATAATTCTCCATATGTTGTAAATCTCTTTATCTCTTATATTCTAGATCATCAAGTTTGTTTAGGATCATGCCAGCACTAAGATTCTTCTCCCAAGCCTCCCTTTTTGTTGTGGGGATAGCAATTTATGTTGGTAACACTGCCTCAACTCCATATCTCAGACAGAAAGATGACATTCTCGTGGTTTCTCGCCTAGTTGTGTTGTAATCCCAAACTGCATTATGTACCTGTTCGCACCATGATTTATGATGTCCTTCTAACTTTTTCTTCAATATGTCTATGATTGTTTTATTTGTTGCTTCAGCTTGTCCATTGTCCTGTGGATATAGAGGGGTGGATTTTCCACACTTTATCTTGAATGCATTGAGTAACATTTCTATATTCTACCCTTCAAATTGTTTCCCATTTTCATTGTAGTACCAGAATATCGCTACAACTCTATTCCCGCGATATTAACAACATTTCTGCGAGCGTCACTGACAACTCTTCAACGACATTTCATGAGCGTTACGGAACAGCTGAAATAAATTGACGATGGAAGAAATAAAAGAAGAATAATACTGATCCTGCGATGGTCATCATGCTTGCGATAGAGAAATATTGTAACAATCGCGATAAGATCGCAGAATAGATCCGAAATAGGAGGAAAACTTAGATGTCATCCATTATGTAAATCCCTATATAAGGGGCACGATAGATCCAGAAAAGGATGATGCATTTTTGAGAGCTGAGAGAATTTTGAGGAGAGAGAAACTCCAGAAAGAAAGTTGTATTTCTGAGTTTTGATATTTCTTGTAAATCTTCCTGAAAGTGAATTAATAAAAGTGTTGTTGTTCATCCACAATTATGACTTAGTTTTCATAGATTCTTGACAAGGTTGTAGTGTGAGAAATCCTGCAACTACATTTTGGCGTCCAGAAACAGGGAGAATCAATCTAAGAAATCTCAAGTTGCAACTTGAAGATTTGAAAAAATTGTTAGAATTGGAGAAATGGCTAGAAGGAGAAGAAACACATCAGAACCACCAACAATTGTGAGGAGGAGTAAAAGACTTGCAGGTGAAGGAACAGGTGAATTAGAAGAATCTTTAAGAATAAGATCAGAAAGAAATAGAACAAGAAATGAAGCAGAAAATTCAAATCAACAAGCACAATCGCAAAATAGGGATGTGGATTATGATAGAGTGAGCGTACACACTTGGAGGTCGGATTCAATGGAAGAAGCAGAAAATCGACAATTAATAAATGGAGAAGAAGGAGAAAGAAATCAAAGAATGGCTGTAAAATTAGTTCATGTGGGACGTGAAAATGGGACAGTAGATGATCTGAGGCAAAGAACACAGGAAGAAAGGAGATTAGAGGCGGAGGAACGTGCGAATCTAACAAGACAAAATCATGAACTAAGAATGGAGAATTTGAGGTTACAAAGAAGGAGGTCAAGAAGTACAGTAAGATCAAATTCAAGATCATTCAGAGAAGAACCATGACGAGATTCCCCAATGAGAAATGTTAGAGAAGAAGTACAAAATTTAAATGGGGAACAACGTCATAGAGAAGGAGAGATAATTGGCGATCGTTATAATCTGCGTGACAATAGAAATCAAGAGGGAAGAAACAACCAAATTGAAGAAGAGAATCCAGAGGGAGGTAGAAGGATATTGCATGGGCGAGAGAATCAAAGGAATCAAAGAATAATTGAAGAATAAATTGAAAGATACTATACTGAACAAGTGCGTCTGGCTTGCGAGAAAGAAATATTAAGAGCAGAAGTAGAAGAGAAATAATTTCGAGAGGCAGTACGACAAAATAACCATGAAAATCGAGAAAGAAGACGTACACAAAATCGCTATAATGATAATATTCAAGAGGAGTATGATAGGATACAAAGGAGAATAGAGAGACAGCAAAGAGAAATGAGGATAAATGAAGAAATTCACAGAGAAGAAGATAGCCAACTGCGATTTCAAGAGGATGGTGAAAGAGAAAATCACAAAGAAAGACAGGATGATGATGAATAAGGAGATACGCAAAATCTCGCAAGACAAGAAAGACAAGAACATAGAAGAAGGGAAGCTGCATTAAAAAGGCCAATGGAACAAAACTCAGTTGAGAATGAGCAAATTCTGAGAGAGTTAGCAGAAATGCGAGGAATGATAAGCAATAGAAGAGAAGGAGGTAGAAGGCAACTTGATGAAGCTATTGAAGAAGCTGCGAGGACTCCATTTACTCAAGAAGTACAATTAAGAGGAATACCTCCAAAATGAAATTTACCAGCATTAACCAGCATTTTTGATGGGAATACTTGTGCCGTTCAACACGTTAAAGCTTATGTTAGATGTATGCTACAGTGGGATAATCATGATGCAGTGTTATGCAAGTATTTTGCATCTAGCTTAACTGGCGAGGCGTTGAAATGGTTTGAGGGATTACCAAAAAATACTATAACTTCTTTTGATCATTTACAAGCTACATTCTTAGGAGCGTACATCATCAACAATTCATCGCGGCCGGGTATTGAAGATGTGTTTGGGATAAAACAGAGAGTTGGCAAGAGTCTGAAGCACTTAACTATAAGATGGAAGTCAATGTGCAACGAAATGGCTGGAAGAGTGGATGAAAGATATCTGATCCTATCCTTCATTAATGCAATGTTCGCGACTAATTTAATGTACATTCAGATTTTCAGAATCAAAAATACAATCACCATGACAGAATTGCGAGAACTGCAGGAAGAATACATTGCTTTGGAGGAGAAACAAAATGAGATGGAATCATACCCAATCGTGAACACCATCTCGCTGGCGGAAAATGGAAGTTTGCTCCCTAAAATGATAAATAATGTAGCGAGCACCTCACAATCACAACATGAGAAAGTGGTCATTGATAACCAACAAAAATTAGTACCGATGGGAAGTCGAGATCAGGAAGAATATGAAAGGGAGAAGAATTATTATAATCGCGGTGGTAACAATAAGATTCAAAGACACGATCAACCTCAAGAAACTTATGGTGGACAAAGGCAGAATAATTTTAAAGGACAAGGTAATCAGAGGATAATCTGGGAAGAAATTAAGATGCCCGCTCTCAATACTAGCATAGAAAATATTTGGGAAGCTATCATTTTAATGGAAAATATACCCTCTCCGTGGAACATGGGAAAAGAACCCCATCCAAACAATCGAAGTCAAGAATTCTGTCCTTATCATCATTTTCATGGTCACACAGTAATTGATTGTAGGAATGTGAAGAGAATAATCTTGAGGATGATTGATCAGGGAAAGTTAAATCATTTTCTAGTAGGACATCCACAATCTCAGCAATTACCGCCAAAGACTAAAACTCGCAGATTGAATGCTGTAAAAGGATCGGAAACATTCGTAATAGAAGTTGGAGCCAAAGCAAAGAATTTGTTTTGTAATTCTATTGTACATTCATGCAGAACTATAGAGGATTTCCATGAAAATATTTTAAGCAGGGTCTTCGCGAGAGACACATATGGAAGAGAGATATTGAATATCGCGAGATCCTCGCCATTAGAGGAGTGGCAGAAGCAAACTTTATCTTTCACTGCGCAAGATGTACCTGAGGTTGGCGAGCATCACGATAATCCAATGGTCGTATGATTAGAGATTAATCCAAAACAAATGCAAGAAGAAGATGAAGAGAATGATAGTAAAGTTGAAGATTCTTAGGCCATAAACAGAGTCTTAATAGATACAGGGAGTTCTGTTGATATCTTATTTTATCATACCTTTAAAACCATGGGAGGAAAAGACAAAAATCTAATTCCATCAACATACAAAATCTATGGTTTTAATGGCACAACTAACAAACCAAAGGGAGAAATTGAAATGCAAATACCGTTAAAAGGAATATCTTCAAAAATCTTATTTTGTGTGGTAGATATCGAATCACATTACAATGCCTTGATAGGACGACCTTGGTTACACGGGATATTGGGTGTAGCATCTACTTATCACCAGTGTATCAAATTTCCTCATCCAAAAGGTGTCAGAGTTATTAAAGGAGACTGGGGAGAAAGCAAGAAATGTTATGAAATCGATATGAAGTCTTGCAAAGAAAGATCTGAAAAGAATAGCAATTGGAAGTGCAAAATCAAGCAACGACAGAAATGTGAAAGATTAATGATTGAATCAATAGAACGAAAAGAGGATGTGAAAGATGATGGCGAGCGTCTCGCAGAAAAAGAGACAATAACAAAACGCAGCAGAAAAGCAGAATCAGAAAATAGTAAGTAGAGAGGTAAAATGATGAACCTTAGAGAACTCTACGAATAATTTGTTTGAAAAATATGTAATTGAACAAAATATTCTGCTTGAAAGAATCGCAAAAACTTTACCAAAATAATCAAAGTTATGAAATCTTATCAGACTTACAATACTCGTGAGAAGCGCGAATAAAATTTCGCAGAGATTAAAAGAATGGGACGAACCTTTATGGCGTGCACCCTAGTTCGCGAATAAAATTTCGTAAGAGGAAAATGTAAGACCTAATAGCGCGTCATATGAGGGGGTATCTCTTGACATGACTCAACGATAAGGTTATACCGCTGCTGGAACCTGAGTCATGCAGACGATGGGGTTAAAGAAAACCTATCCGGGAGAGAGATCTTGGATTTCCAACTATATAAGGTTATACCCTGGTTGGACGACCGAGAATCTCTTCCAAGAAGTGCAAAGTATGACCAAGGCGCCGAGGTACACGGTTGAGCCAAGGGTGCCCGGAGCGTACGAAACTCTCTTGCCATCCTTGGTAAGTCTTGGCTACAATGCACTTGGCCTGAAGAAAACCCCACTTAGGGTGCAGTCTTGTAACTATAAGCCATATAGGCATAAAGGACAAGAGGCTGCGAACACAACTGGTTGTTTCCAAATCCGGATGGGGGGAACTAGTCTTGTATGTCCGATGTGCCCTCCTTGAAGGGGCAACCAGGGGGAAGATAAGGGCGGCACCCTCCATTAGGGAGATGATAAGTGTCTTAAGACGGAAATGTCATGGGGCTTTATGATCGCAAGAACATTTAGGCCTATCATATTATCGCGTGACGTAAATGATGCAGAGGCAACAAGCCACGAGAGCAATGTTAAGATGAGATCAATGGGTTTTTACATGAAAATGTAAAGACGTCCTGCGATTTCATCGCAAGACGACAATGTCACGAGGCTTTGATCTCGCGAGAGAGCTTAGACTTGTCATATTATCGCAATACAATCAAGATATAAAGATAAGACAAGATCAATGGGTCAATACATGCAAATGTAAAGACGTCCTGCGATTTTGTCGCAGAAAGAAAGAGCGTGGAAAATTAAGACCTTTAATTAGGAAGGCACAATAAGACCACAAGATTACTGCGATAATACTCGCAGATGTTACGAGAATTGCGATTTCACGCAATTATTATTGACGAAAAGATCACCAATAATAAGGAAAATTTTAAATTTTTATTTAATCTTTTAATCAATTTTTATATTGCAGATGAATAAAGAGGCAAGTATGGGAATGTATGAGAACGATGAAATTATTATTCATCTATCATATAAAAATTGCATAGAAACAGGCACGCAGATAATTAAAAGAATAATAGTTATATTGATTGATTAACTTGCAGAAAAAGAGTTGTTTTCTGATTCTTACAGGTAGAAGTAAAGAGGTAAAAGAAATTTACAAAATTAGAGAAACTAACGGCATTGTTACAGAAAAAAGAGAAGGAAAAGTAAGAACTAGTTAGATCCATCGCCATCTTCTTTATGAGACTCCTCTTCATTGTTAGATTTTTCCCTTTCATCATTGTCATCATAATCTTCTTCTTCGCCAGATTTTTCACCTTCATCATCATTATTATCATTTTCTTCCTCGTCAGAATTCTCAGCCTCACTATCAGAGATGTCGAGATTTGGAATCACTTCGGGTATTTCTTTTGCAAGGTCAATATATATAGAAGAAGAAATCCCATGGTAATTGCAAACCAAATTAAAAGAATCATTGCGAACAACAATGAGAGATATTTTGAAATTCGCGGTAGTGATGCCAAATTGCTTCTTCAACTATGAATATTTATTATTGCGAGCAGCAAGAGTATTCGCGAGTTGATCCTTTTCCTCTTCAAGCTCCTTGATTCTTTCAAGATAACCTTTCTTAGCTTCTACAAGAATATGGCAACAAGTTAGAAATTTTATGAAGAAGAATAATAAAAACAAGAAATTAGCGAGAAGAAGATTAGCTAATAACCTTCTCTGTTAGAAATCATATCTCTAATTAGAGCCGCCTGTTCAACTTGAAGGCTAACATTTACACCTAAATCATTTCTGGAAAGAACCTTCGCAGCCCAAGCAAACTCATCATCGCTATTAATGAGGAGACAAGATCGAATTTGAGTCTCCCTCGCAAGAAGATCTTCATTCTCGCGGATAAGTTTATCTCTGACCATTTGAACATCAAGGAGAGTTTTATGAAAATCTTCTAAAGTTTTAGATCCCTTTTTTATGGCAAGATCCTTCTCGTCAATAAGATCGCTATTCTTATGCCTTAATTTATCTATTTATTTATTTGAATCAAAATAAAGGCGCCTATATTTATCATTCAAGCCTAAATTGAATCTGTGTTCAAGTTTTAAGAGATTAAACTTGGATCTAAGTTCGTCTATGGGGAGGGAGTTAATCTTATCATCTGAGAAATTACTTAAGGAATTATTAAGACTAGTAAGAAGAGTATGATCATCTACAGGTTCAGGGAAAGTTTGAAAGATTATAGCCTCGCCAGTAAGACCATAAATATTTGCAAGTTAAAAGTGATTGCTTGAATAAGCCGCGATAGAATAAAAGGAATTAAGAGAGATGGGAAATCAGTCATACCATAGAGTTGTTGGTTAGCCTTATCAATATTAATGATCTTTTGCTTATTAACAGAAGCTTCTGTCTCCAATTGTTTATTCTTCTTGCGAAGCTCTATATTTTTAGACTCTAGTTTTTCCTTATCTTGGCGAACTTTAGCTACTTTTTCTTCAGCGTTGACACTTCTTTTATCTAAGTCAGAAGCAACAGCAAAAGAAGCTCTTCCAACCTGCGAAGAAAAGAAATAAATTAAAATATAACAATAAAGAAAATATGAACAAATTGAAGAAATGAAAACATACCAAGGCACCAAGAGAATTCAAGAGACCGGGAGTCAGCGATCTTGAGATTCCTTGGAGAGAATCATTATCCAATAAAATAGGAGCATCGCAAACTTGAGCAAGGGCTTGGGATGTCTTTTCAATCATTTCATCCTCGTCATTAGAATTCATGTTGTGGGAGATATCACTAAAAATCCTAGATAGATGAGTCATTGAAGAATCAGAAGAAGAAGAATTTCTTATTGAAGGAAAACCGCCAACATTAAACTCCTCGTAAATATCCTTATCAAGAACAACACTGGGATTCTCTGGAATTATTTTAGGAGTTGAAGAAGAAGAAGGTTGAGTTTTTCTTTTCTTTAGCGGAGGATCGCTAGATTCATCATTGCGATGGGAAGGAGATCTTCCCCTAGAAGAAGTAGTAGGCTTCTCCTTTATAGATTTACCAGATGATTCCTTTGGAGATTTCTCCTTGATTTTTGGAGGAGGCAGTGGTTCTAATTCTTCGATTTCCTGCGAGAACAGATGAAGATAAGAAATAGGGGCAACAATATATTGTTAAAATTTATGAAGAAATATTTCTTACTTCATCTGTAAAAGATCTTAGAGCCAAGAGAATGCTGGGTTTCCTAAGAGTTTGATAGTTGAGTTTCATTCTATCAATATGAGAAAATCAAAAAAGTTAGCGAGAATATAAAGAAGAAAATAAATAATAATAACATGAAAAGTTGAGAGAATATACTTCTTTAGATCTTTCAGTCCACTAGAAGACCCAGGGTTGATATTCTGCGAGATTCGCGGGAAGTTCGCGAGAACCAGATATATAAGGACCTTCAAGACTTAATGGGAAGATGAACCACTTATCGTCGCTAGAATGACGAGGACCTTGGTTAGTAGATGTATGGAAGTCAATATCCATCATAAGAGCATTGTTACCAGCGACCTTCTCTTTCTTCAAACGAACACCCCAACATGTACTATCCCTCTTCATAGGGACAATACTATAGTTTACAAAAAAGTTGTCCACAGTATAATCGCAAGAAACAATGGGGACATCTTTGCACAAAGGATTCTTTGGAGCTTTGGGGTAGCGAGTTCCTTTACCAGCACCACGAGAAGCATATTCAAGTAGTAATCTGATGCAATCCCCACCTAATTGGTATATTGCTCGCGATAATCTCTCGTCAGAAATTATTTGATAAAACAGCAGAAGCTCAGGATCATAAAGAGGGATGGGAAGACCAGCTTCAAGTTGTCCTAGAGATATTATGATTTTCTCGCGAGAACATTGGTCATCAGTAAATAGTTTAAGGGAAAGTTCTGATTTGGAATCTTGATCTGGAATCAAAGATAAGTTAAAACCTTTAAGTCTGAGTTTCTCGCGCATTCCATTGAAGGCCTTCAAATTTTTAGCACCAGCAGCAACCATTTTGAGTATGGGAATGGAAGAAAAGGTTGAAAAGAAGGAATAAATCACAGCTGTTATAGAAGCGCAATTCGCCGAAGAACAGCAAAAATTGCAGAGAGAATACATAGAGAAGAAAGAAGAAAGTAAAAGAGAAAAAGGAGAGGAATGAGAAGAGTATTTATAGAAGAAGAAATTTCTCGAAGAAGATGAAGGAAATTAATGCAAAGAAAAGACGTGGATGGTCAGATCGCAGCGGTTACAGAAGACGTGTCAAAAATTTATTAGAAGAAAAGATTCGTGAAAACAACTAGCGAAGGACGAAGAAATCTGAAAAGATAAGCAATTATGGCATTTTAGATTCTCATATCTTCTCTTCTTCGCAGAAAAGACATGAGAAGAGGCAAGATGTAGTACCAGAATATCGCTACAACGTTATTCCCGCGATATTAACAACATTTCTGCGAGCGTCAGTGACAACTTTTCAACGACATTTCACGAGCGTTATGGAACAGATGAAAGAAATTGACGATGGAAGAAATAAAAGAAGAATAAGACTGATCCTGCGATGGTCATCATGCTTGCGATAGAGAAATATTGTAACGATCGCGATAAGATCGCAGAATAGATCCGAAATAGGAGGAAAACTTAGATGTCATCCATTATGTAAATCCCTATATAAGGGGCACGATAGATCCAGAAAAGGATGATGCATTTTTGAGAGCTGAGAGAATTTTGAGGAGAGAGAAACTCCAGAAAGAAAGTTATATTTCTGATTTTTGATATTTCTTGTAAATCTTCCTGAAAGTGAATTAATAAAAGTGTTGTTGTTCATCCACAATTATGACTTAGTTTTCATAGATTCTTGACAAGGGTGTAGTGTGGGAAATCCTGCAACTACAGTCATATACCAATTGTGCTGGAATTCCAAATCTGCAAATGATATTTTCAAATATGAATGTAAAGATGTCTTTGTCGCGAATGTGTTGTACTTCCTTTACTTCTGCCCATTTCGTGAAATAGTCTATTGCGACAATTAGGTATCTTTTTTGTCCAGATCCTAGCAAAAATGGTCACACAATATCTAAGCCCCACTTTCCAAAAGGCCATACACTTGTTGCATATGATAATGGTGCTCCAGGTGCATGTATTTTCTTTCCGTGCCGCTGACAATCTTCGCAACGTCTTGATATTTGCTTCGCATCTTCATGCATATATGGCCAATAATTTTTGTTATGTATTTCAAAGATCTTCCTCTATTATGATTGCCAGCATCCCCACTATGCAACATTTTTAACACTTTATCTCTTTCTTGTCGTGTCAAACATCTGAGTGATGGGCCATTAAATGATTTTCAATATAATACCCCATCTCTTGGTTCATAATTTGTTGCACGGCTCTTTAATTTATGTGCTTCCAATCTGTTTCTTGGTATTTCTCCTCTCGCTAAATATGCATGAAGTTCTATTCTCCAATTTGCGATATTGTTTTTTGGCTCATCTTCACACCTTCTACTATCATTACATCTACCTGTTCTTCCTCTTCTTTATTGACTGATGGCAATAAAAGTGTCTGTATTTTTATGCATCTCACAGTTGGATCTGTCATCATGCTTGAAATCAAAGCATAAGCATCTACGAGCCTATTATTCTTCCTTGATATATCTCTCCATTTTATTTTTGGGATTTTCGCTGACAATTCTTTAACAAGTTTCTTGTATTTATTCAAAGATGGTTCATTTGTTGTGTATTCTCATTTTATCTGGCGAATGCCTAGCTGCGAATCACTGGTAATTCTAGCATTTTCTAATTTCATTTCTATTGCGAATTTTAGGGCATGTACCACAGCTTCATATTCTGTTTCATTATTAGTAGATGCGAACTCCAACCTAAATGAAAAATCCATCTTTGTTCCCTCTGGTGAAATCAAGATAATTCCAACTCCATTACCTTCCCCATTTGAGGATCCATCCACCAATATCTCCCATCTATTTGGTTATGTTAACAAGTCTTTTCCCTATTCTTCTTCAATATCCATCATCTCATCCACAGCTTCATCATCTTCTAAAGGAAATTATGCTAGAAATTCTGCAACAACTTGTGACTTTGGTGAAGATAATACTTCATATTTAATTTCTAAATATCCTACTTGCGAATTCCACCTCTCAACTCTGCCTGATATTTTTGTGTTCTTCATCACTGATTCAATTGGTACCTTTTTTAACACTTTAACTTTATGTGCCTGAAAAAATATGCGGAGCTTAAAGGTCGCATAAACCAATGCTAGAATTAATTTTTCAATCTTAGAATAATTTCTCTCTGTGGCATTGAACGTCTTGCTGATGTAGTAAATTGGTTTTTCAACTCCTGCATCTACTCATAATAACACAACACTTAATACATGTGAAGTTGTCGCAAGATAGATTAACAACTCTTCTCCCGGTTCTGCGTTTTGTAAAATAGATGTATTCACCAGGTATTCTTTTATTCCTTGAAAAGCTTTCTCACACTCACCTGTCCATCTGAATTTTGTCCCTTTTTTAAGGATATTGAAATAATATTTGCATTTGTCTAATGATCGCGAGATAAATCTTCCTAGCGAAGCCAAGAGACCATTTAACTTCTGCACATCTTTTAATGTTGCTGGTGTTGTCATATCGCGAATTGCTTTCACTTTCTATGGATCAACTTGTACTCCTTCCTTGGATACAATGTACCCTAAAAACTTTCCTAATGCAACTCCAAAAATGCATTTTTCTGGATTCACCTTGATGTTAAATTGCCGCATCTGTTCAAAAATCTCCTTCAGATCTTGTACGTGGTTTTTATCTTCTTTAATTTTTATTAACATGTCATCTACGTACACCTTTAATGTTTTGTGTATCCATTTCGTGAACACCTTCTCTACCATTCTTTGATATGTTGCTCCTGTGTTTCGCAAACAAAATGGCATTTTTGTATAACAATATAACCCTCTTGGAGCGAAAAAAACAGTATGTTCTTGATCTTCTTCAACAAGAGGAATCTGGTTGTATCCTTTATACCCATCTAAGGAAGATATTCTATCATTTCCTGCTGCTGATTCGACCATTTGAGGTATGTCGGTAATGGAAAACTGTCTTTAGGACAAGCTTTGTTTAGATCAGTAAAGTTTATGAAAATTCTTATCCAATTATTTTTCTTTGGAACCACAACCATGTTTGCTATCCACTCCGGGTATTTTGCTTGTCTTATAATTCCTGCATCAAACATTTTCTGTAGCTCCTCTTCTATTTTGGGATGGTAAATTGTTGCGATTTTTCTTATCCTCTGCTTAAATGGTCTTGCTTTTTTGTTGATCTCCAATTTATGACATGCAGTTGATGGATCTATTCCAGGCATCTCATCCATGTTCGATGCGAAAATATATTTATATTCTCACAAGAGATTGACGGTTCTTTCTTCCTCGTCTGTATCCATATTAGTTCCAAATTTCAACATTTTAGGTTCTTTTTCAGTTCCGATATTTACTTTTTTAGTTGGTTCTGATGTAGTGTAACTTGCCTTAGATTCTCCCATTAGTGTTGGTTCTTTTATATCTTTCGCTGGTTCACCTCCTTCCTTCGGAATTTCGCTGGGTATTCCTTTTCCTTCTTCTTATCTTATCATGTAGATTTTAAACTCCTCTTCTTTCCTTGCCTCTTCGGAATTTCAACATAGTTTCGCAACATCAATATATCCTCTAATTTCACCAATCCCGCTTGGCATAGGAAACTTGATGAACTGATATAATATTGATGCTACATCTTTGATTGCGTGTATCCATGATCTTCCCAACAGTATATTATATGGTGATTTCATATCCACCACACATAGCGTTATTTGCGTTTCAATTTTTCCCAGCGAAATTCTCACTGCTATTCCCCCTTTTGGTTTAGTTGTGGACTTGCCGAAACCATGAATATGATATGTTGGATGAGACATTTCTTCATATTTGTATCCCATTCCTTTGTATGCATGATAAAATATTACATCCACTGAGCTTCCCGTATCCACCAAAGTTCTATTCACCGCCTATTCTTCCACAGATTTTGTTGTTTTCTCCTTTTCTTTTCGTGTAGCCTTTACTGTGATTACCAAAGGAGATGTGTGGTTCAAATTTTCTTTTGGTATTTCTGCCGCTGTGAACATAATTTTCTGCTTTTCCCAATCCTTCAACGGAGATATTTTTTCTACCGTCATAATATTCTTTCCTTCAAAATCTCGTTTATGTATCCTCCCTCTGATGTTCTCATGGAATTCATTAACCATCGTTTTTGTGATTACGTTACACTCCAACCTTATTTTATTTTCATTGATCATAATTATATTTTCTCCAACTGATTTGTTGTTTTCTTTTACCATTTTCTTGATTTAAACAGCTTTCACAATAATCTCCACAATCTTCAATCAACAGATCCATGTTTCTAGCGCCAATATGTAGTAGCAGGAAATCCCACACTACACTCTTCACAAGAATTCATACAATTAAGTCATTTTAAGATGAACAATCACAATCTTTATTGATGAATCTTCTAAATTTTACAAGAAATGAAACTAAGAAATTAAAAACTGCTATGGGCTTTCTCTCTCCTAATGACTTTCTCAACACTCGAAAAAGATCTCTCCCCTTCCTTACGCCTGTTCAACTCTTTATATAGGGAATTACATGGTGGATTACAGCTAATTTGTCCTTTAATTTCGCACCTGTCTTGCGATATTCTCACAATAGTTCTATTGTTAATTTCGCAAACACTCTAAACATCGCAGAGTCATCACACTTTTCTCATGTTTCTGCCATCGTCATATGTTACTTCATTCTTCAAATCATCCTGCGACGCTCGCAGTGTGTTGTTGATCAAACTTCGCAAATGTGTCATTCTTGCGATATTCTGATCCTACAAGGTTCTTTATCGCTTGGACGTCTTTATTTACGTAAATCCCTTGCTTGTCTATATGATGCAGATTCTCATGTTACTATAATTTGGAGGATACACTCTTGTGAAGAACTCAAAGGACATGTTTCAAAGCTTTGGGTTTGACGCATATCCAGTAGTCATTGGCTTTATCCTCTTTCAGGTATTATTTTCCCATAGTCTGGTCATAGAAGTTGACCCTAAAGGTGCATCCAATAGTATATAAGTTTTATACATGTTGGAACCTCTTTTTTTTCGTCAACAAAATTTCTCATGAAAATAACAATTTATTCTCAACAGTAGATGAGTGTTGAATGATTGGTTAGTATATAGTGTGGTCGCTCACTGACCCACTTTCCTTAAGTTGTAAAGAGTTAATATTTGTTTTTGGATGAAAACCATTCTTGTAATTAGCTTTTAATTTCTTAGAAATGCTCCAAGCATTATCTTAGTGGGGTTCTGCAGCTGTTCAGTAAATATGTTGCATTTCTAAAAGCTATATGTTGCGGCATCTTATGTTTCGATGATGTTAGGATCAGTGTATACCATGATTACATTATCTTTAGTGGGCCACATGGTGAAGTATTGCGGGTGAAACTTTGAACTGTATGAAATTTTTTGAAGTTTTTAAATTAGGTTTGTAAAAGAATTTCAGATTGAGCATTACTCTAGTGCTGAAAATTTCTGACTTGTTTGCAGGTGTTGATAGTGAAAAAGGTGGTGGTGGGCATCAAGCGATCCTTACCCCATGGAAGGAAAGACCCTGCAAGTGGAGGCATTAGGTCAAAAAAAAAACTTCAAAATATACTCTTTGAGTTAGTGGTGATTATTTTGCAGAGTAAGGAAAAGACATTCTTTAATCAAGTGCTGTCTTTTTTTATCTCTCATGTTATGACCACAATCACTTGGTTGCATTTCTTGAGTTTGTAATTTATTTATTTTTCAGATTTGGAACATTAATGTTTGTAGTTTATTGATGTTGTAAAATAAATTCAATTATAAAGATAATGTTCATGCAATTTCAAATTATGGTTCGTCATATCACATTTTTTTTTTTGAGATTCAGCTGAATCGACTTCGCTGCTGATTAAGCTGAATCAAATTTCAATTTTTTTTATAAAATATAATCAATGATACGACTGTGTCTATCGGACTTAATACATAGACTGGCCAAGATAGTCTTAATCTGAAAATTTATAAGAATCTCAGAGGAAGTTGTTTTGAGAATTAAGACTACAATGTTAGGGCTCCCAAAAGCAGTCTTTTTTAGAGGTTTTAAGTGTTTTTCTGGCAGACTTTTTTTATTGCATTTTCCACTAGTGCTCGCACCTTCCTCATGTTCACTCTTGTAGTATCTATACCGGTTTGTCCATGCACGCACAAATTTTTCCATGAACTTATCCAACCATTGACTCCGACAATACCAGACGGCAGTCGGATGAACTTCGTTCCAGTCGGCAATAAACTTTTCCAATCTCTTTTCATAAATAACCTCGATAAGATACCAATAAACTTTCTCTCAATCGCTTAGAAATTCCAACCACTTTCTATAATTTTCCTCATGTTCTTTGTCCACTCGCTCTTTTATCTTTCCTCTCTCATCTTTTTCTTCTTCGGGGGATAGTTTGTTCTTGCGAACATCTTCCTCTAGTTGAACAATCATTCTTTTCTTAATATCCGCCTTGGTGGGTTCAAACAAGGCATGACAAGTTTTTATAATATTTTTACTATATGATATGTACATAGGAAATTTTGTGCGCCCGGGAAGACGTTAGATATTGCATTCATTAAGGAGTCCTCTTGATCGGTTATGATGACCCTCGGAAGTTTATTTTCCCGGAAGAATAATTTCAATTGTCATAATGCCCAGTGATAATTATAGTCCCTCTCGTTTTCGATTAAATACCAAGCCAATGTGAATGTTACCTTGTCCGATGTTTTCCCCACGATGTCGAATAACGTCATATTGTATTTGTTTGTCTTGTAGGTGCAATCCATCAAAATAACACCACAACATGTATTTTCCAATTGTTAAAGCAAAGGATGTGAAATGAATATTTGAAGGGGTTTGTTGTTCGTCCCTCTTTTAATGATACGCGTGTAGTTGTGATCCCAAACTGTCGTCTCAAATTCTTGCATAATGCTCCTCCCTTCCCATTGCACCCTTCTAATAGTTGCTTGTGAGCTATAAATTGTACTTAGAGAAGACACGTTCATCTTATCTTTTTCCTTGAAGCCTCTGAGAATTTGTCTCGGTTTGATAAGTGCTTTGGTCAATCTATTTACATCCTCCAATTCATGAGGTTTTAGCTTCGCAACTAGGGAGTGACCAACAAAATCTTCCGGATCCTGGTAGTTATGACAGCTGAACCAAACCGCACAATCACATTCCTTGTTCATGTCATTTATATGGAATACAAGCTTAAAGGGGAAATTATCCTTCCTCGTACGAGTCTTGTATATACCTTATTAGTCTTCTTTGGATATACATAACCCTTTCTCTTGTGTATATTCTTCTCCTTGTATGTCCCACTTCTCTCGCAAACCATCTCAAAACGATTTTTTGAACGTTGGGTATTCCTCACCAACACACACATGTTCTTAAGAGCCGTCTCTTTATCCCAAGCAATTGCTTCCTTTGAATATTTTATTCCCTACACAAGGACAAAAATGGGAGATTAGAAGGTTCATTACAAGCAATCCATTAGTAAGGTCAAGATACTAGGTGAAAAGTATTCTTTGGTAACATACCAGAGGCATTTTATAGTATTCTGACGTATCCCGACCAAGTGGCTTTGCATTTGTTGGATCAACATATGTCACCACCTAAGGATCGAATGAAAAGAAAATAAATTAGTTCCAAAAGAAATTAAAACACTCTGTCGGATGATAATTCCGGCATGCTCGACCAAAGATCCAGTATGGTCGAACTGAACCGAAACCGAAAACCAAATTTGAAACCTTTTCCAGCATACATATTTCATTTGAAATCAACGCCGGAAACATAGGTGTCGGCATGCTATTTATCTATGGTTCCACACCGGTGCGTGTTCCGTCATGGTAAAGTTATAACCGGACAATTCCGGTGGTAGTGCCGGCATTTATTGTATCTATAGTAGGCTTAGAAAATATTAATGCCGGTATCGTTTATCTTTGGAAGACAATGTATCATGTATGTTTTTCATACAATACCGGCATGGTAAGCTTAGAAAATATTAATGCCGGTATCATATTCCGTAGAATATTTCTTGGTAGGTAAAAAGGAACTTTTGTATCGGCATGGTTGTTTGTTTGAATACTATGCCGGTTTTGATTTCAAAATGGGGGATATCGGGCTGCCGGCATAGTCGTGGTATGAATACCATGCTGGTACATAGGCTTCCGGCATTGATTTCATACTTCTTCTATATTGGTACAAAGGTTTTTCAGCTGAAAAAATGACGGGTTTAAAGGAAAAAAAAAATCAAATTTTCAACCTCTCAGCAGCTTTACCTGTGTGTTGGGGATGTTTGTATGTTGTGCAAATTTACTTTCTTGTGTAGGTTCTTCAAAAACTGTCCATGCTCGTAAAACTCATCATTAAAGGGTGTTGGTTCCACAAAAACTTCCAATTGTGAGTGGTTGTCATTAGCAGAAGATTGAGGATATGATCCTTGTTGTAGTTGAGCTAAAGATTCAGCTGCAGTAATTCTCTCTTCATAATCATCCTCCATTTTCACCCAAAAAAATTCCCTCCAAAACAAAATTTCCCTCCTTCTACTCTCACATCACTCACCCAAATACAAATTAAAACACACTAATCTTTTATCAAATAATATTATGATTTTCCTAATAATAATTAATCAACTAATTCGGATTAGTGAGGGTAGATTAGGTATTAAATATTTAGATAAGGGGTGACCCGGAATGAATATTTGGATCCCGTTTTTGTCCTTTATCTATATCCCCCAATTGCACGTTCTTGTCTTAGGGCTATTTGACCAATTTTGTGTTTTCAATATATAAAAAGAGCATTTAATGTCTCTATAAATATTCTTTGTACCACTCTTTTAAAATATAACGATTGATAAGAAAGCGGAAATCTAATGATCTAATAGTTGAAAAAAATAGTTTGTAACGAAAATCTTTTTCGGAATTCTCCTAGATCTAATGGTTAAGAATTAATGTAGAGATATCTAATGGTTATGAAGAGTGAAGCTTTGGTATTCCCTTGCTCGCATTAAAAAGGGGAGAGATATACATTTATGTAATTTTTAGTGATATTAATGAAAAGATGCTCAAAGATTCTTATTACACATGAGCGAAGATTACAGAGGTGATAGCCGACTATTACAGTCAATGGAAAATGAAATAGAAAATGTTATACCGGACAGTTAGGGATGCACATGGTTCGGTTTTCATCGGTTATTGGCAAAACCAAAACCGAAATCGAAGTACTCGGTTTTCCAATATTGAAAACCAATGAAACCATATAGCCTATTCGGTTTTAATCGGTTCGGTTTCTAATCGGTTTGGTTAAAAACCAGACAGTTTTTGGTTAACCGAATGATTTACAAACAATCTTTTACTTTGGTCAGTTTCTCATATCCGACATGTCAAATTTTCAATAAAAACTGTCAGAAAGACAGAATTCAACCTGTTACAAACATAGTTTTTAAGGCACGAGATTTAATACTAATACAAAGTAGATATCATCATATTCATAAATAGCTAAAACAAAAACTCATGAAAAAATTCCAACAGATTCGGCAAAGTTCATTGTTGTTCATGCGAGTTGCGAGCATCCAAAGTCTACATGTAAAAAAAAAATAAAGGTTTCAATCAGCTACATGCACCCATTCATGCATAGCCACTAATAGTAGTTCACTAGCATAACCATCAGTAAGTGACACATCAAATAAGTGCTTGTAACTGAGATTTGGGGCAATAATGCCATCAATCCCACTAATCCCATATTTGTGGTGAATAAGCCATTAAAACCAAATCTATTAACAAGCAATAAATCTAATCCAGAATTAGTTGTTGGTCAATCACAACCAATAAATCTAAACATTATTAGTCAAATTTAATGAATTTTTAATAGCATGCCACCGCTATTTTACTTTAGGATTTCACCTACCATGCTACCAGTCATAAAATAAACAAGCCTAGGCGGATGCAGTTTGAGAGCCTACCAACACTTTTCCATATTGTCAATCTCAGACAAGGAAAACTGAAGTTACCAGGTTACCTAGAAGCAGTTTTGTGTTTGGAACATGCATTCTTAGCAGTTTCTGAATTAATTTTTCTTAACCCCTAAGATCATGCATTCATCACAGCCACTCCATACATTTTAAAGATGCAAGACAGGAGATAAATGCAACTTAGGATGACGTCCAGAATATAAAAAAAAAGTAGTGCTTGCAATAATGAGGTTGAAAATAAGAGGGGTTTAGTTGGATCCCCTTTCAAGTACTGATAAAAAGAAGATACCCAAATTTATGTTTATGGAATGATGTTAGAATTACCTCTAAACATGTTCTAAACATGTAGATTATTCTAGAAACAAAGAATATAAGGTAAGCCTCCATAGGCATAGTTGTTAGCCTCCAAAGGCATAGTTGTTAGCCTCCATAAGCATAGTTGTTAGCCTCCAAAGGCATAGTTGTTAGCCTCCATAGGCATAGTTCTCTGCTTCTCTTTGTAAGCCTATAAATAGGCATTTGTAGTATCATTTGTAAATCATCCAAAAATATCAAAAACATTGTATTCTTGTTATCTAAACACTCAATCAATGAATCTCTCTATTTTGGTTCAATCTTGATATGGTATCAGAGCAAGGTTAAGGATCCTTGTATCTAGTATTGAACCATGGGAGATTCAGATCTGAAAAATTCTAAAACCACAAAACCTTCCGACAAAATTATTTTTCAATCCGATGGGTCATCGTTCAAGGCAGGAATTACTTTGGATGAATCAAATTATGATCTGTGGTCTCAAATCATTGAGATGCATATTGCTGAGAAGGAGAAGATCTCCTTTATTCGCGATACGTCTCCAGTTCCATCTAAAAATGATGACAAGTATGATAAATGGTACGCAGAAAATCAAAAGGTCAAGAGATGGCTATTAATGTCTATGTCACCGAAAATAATGAAACGATATATTCGTTTACCTACCGCTCGTGAGATGCGGGATCTTGTTTCTAAGGCTTTCTATGATGGAGCAGATGAACTACAAATTTATATCTTAAATCAAAGGGCTTTCTCTGCCGGGAAAAATGGTAGACCACTCCGGTCTATTATGGGGAATTAGTAGAAATCTTCAGTGAGCTAGATCACCGTGATAAGGTGATTATGGAAAATGAAAAAGATGTTGAACTATATCGAAAATCGTTCAACGTATGAGGGTGCATATTTTTCTTGCTGGTTTAGACAGTGAATTTGAACAAATACGTGGGGAAATTCTAAGGAAGGATCCCATACTTGAATTAGAACCTTGTTATGCTTTGGTACGACGTGAATCTGTCCGGCATACTACAATGAACAAAGGAACTGAAGTTGATACTTCTGCAATGGAAACCCGTCGTCAATACAACATTAAAGATAAGTCCGCCACCTGCACTCATTGTAATAAACGTGGTCATACCAAAGACAACTGCTTTGAGATTATCGGGTATCCATATTGGTGGGATAAGCGCGATCCCAAGAAAAAGAACTCCGTTGCAGCAGCACATGTGGTTAGCAATCTAACATCCGCTATGGAAACAACCAATGGTAAGGTTTTTAATGTTTCGCAAGTTGTTCCTAATAACTCATGGATAATTGATTCAGGTTGCACAGACCATATGAATTTTGATTCCAGACAGGTTTCTCCTCTTAAAACATCCATACACAACTCCGTTTGCACATCAGATGGATCTTTGGCTCTAATAATTGGAGAACAATCATTAAATCTTACTGATACATTGAGTCTAGATTCGGTTTTAGTCGTTCCCTCTCTAAGTTATAATCTATTATCAGTTTCCCAAATTACTAAAGTCTTACATTGTGTTGTTATTTTTTGGCCTAATTCTTGTGTGTTTAAGGACATCCGAACACGGCGAACGATTGGATCTGGGGTTAGAAGAGGAAAGCTCTACTATCTAGATTTGGCGTCAAAAATTTCAGAAAGATTATCTAATGCTTTAGTTGTGAATGGTACTCAGGGGGAGAAGGAGAAATCGCAAATTTGGTTATGGCATAGACGGTTAGGGCATGCTTCTTTTGGATACTTAAAAAGGCTATTTCCTAGTCTATTTTCAAAGGTTGATGTTTCTAGTTTTCAATGTGAAGAATGTGAACTAGCTAAAAGCCATCGTACTTTGTTTCCATCAATTTTAAATAAAAGTCCTATTCCATTCATGATTATTCATTCTGATGTTTGGGGGCCGTCTAAAGTTAACACTCTTGGAAGCGCACGATGGTTCGTCACCTTCATTGATGATTGCACTAGGATGACATGGGTTTGCTTGATGAAATCAAAAGATGAAGTGAATAATTTATTTCAGAGGTTTCACAAATTAGTCAACACACAGTACAATAAAAAGATTCAAGTTCTTCGAAGTGACAACGGAGGCGAATATTTAAGTACTGATTTTAAACATTATTTAAGAGAATGTGGTATTGTTCATCAGACAACTTGTCCTAATACTCCTCAACAGAATGGGGTAGCTGAAAGAAAAAACCGTCACTTGCTTGAAGTTGTGCGTGCTTCATTAATATCAGCTCATATGCCGTTAACTTATTGGGGTGAAGCTCTTACCTCTGCAGCATATGTGATCAACCGCACACCTTCCAGCACTATCATTTTTCAGACACCATTTCAAGCTCTCACTGAGGCAACAGTTTCACCAACAGTTCCAAACTTGCCACCACACATATTTGGTTGTGTAGCATTTGTGTACTTACACAAGAACCAACGGAGCAAGTTATCTCCTCGAGCTTTAAAATGTGTCTTCGTGGGATATGCTGCAAGTCAGAAAGGGTATAGGTGCTACCATCCTTCAACTAAACGAATGTACATCACATTGGATGTTAAGTTTCACGAACACGTGATGTATTACTCGAAGTCTGAACTTCAGGGGGAGTATGAAAAAGAAATTCAGACTCTTGACTATGAAGAAGACATAATCGAAGAAGATGTTGTTCTTCATATTCCAAAAGAACAGAAAGTTAGTGGGGAAGAAATTAACACAGATGGTGAAATTGAAGCTATAAATGAAGTTGAAGAAGATAATGCAGATGGATCAGAAGATAATGCAGATGAAGTTGAAGAAGATAATGATACATCACCAACCCCAATCCAACCGTTCGCTGAATATGTTCTTGAACCTGCAAAGAAACAATTTCCAGAACGTCGGAATAAAGGTATCCCTAAAACTATGTATGAACCTGATATTTCATCAAAAGCTAAATATCCCATGAGTAATTATGTCTCTAATCACCGTCTGACAGAATCAAATAAGTCATTTGTGAATCAATTATCTACTGTAGTTATTCCTAACAGTGTGCAGGAAGCATTATCTGATCCGAAATGGATGGAAGCTATGATCGATGAGATGAAATCCTTACAAGAAAATAATACTTGGGACATGGTTGAATTTCCAGAAGGAAAGAAAGTCGTGGGATGTCGCTGGGTTTTTACAGTCAAATACAAGGAAAATGGTCAAATTAAACGCTTTAAGGCAAGATTGGTTGCTAAAGGGTATAGCCAGACTTATGGTGTAGATTATAATGAGACATTCGCACCTGTAGCTAAAATGAATACAGTGCGAGTCTTGTTGTCTCTTGCTGCAAATTTGGGTTGGCCATTGCAACAGTTTGATGTCAAGAACGCCTTTTTACATGGAGATTTGTCCGAAGAAGTGTATATGCGACTTCCACCAGGAATGATGGAGTCGAGTTGCATAACGGAAAAGTTTGTAGGTTAAACAAGTCATTGTATGGTCTGAAACAATCTCCGAGAGCGTGGTTTGGAAGATTTACCAAGTCTATGAGAGCATTTGGTTATCTCCAGGCAAATTCAGATCATACTTTATTCTTAAAAAGAAATCGAGGTAAGATTACAGCTTTAATCATATATGTAGATGACATGATAGTTACAGGAGATGATCCAGAAGAAAGAAAGGCTCTCCAAAATTATCTATCAAGTGAATTTCAGATGAAGGATCTTGCTTCTTTAAAATACTTCCTTGGAATTGAAGTATCTCGATCAACAGAAGGAATATTCTTGTCACAAAGAAAATATGCCCTTGATTTGTTGGAGGAAACAGGTATGACAAAGCATGTCAACCTGTAGATACACCAGATAGAGCCAGGTTTGAAATTATGTTCGGATGGCAACCAAGTACACATTGATAAAGGAAGATACCAAAGGCTCGTGGGTAGACTAATGTACTTGGCACATACAAGACCCGATCTTGCATATGCATTGAGTATTGTTAGTCAATTCATGCATAATCCTGGAGAACCACATATGAATGCGGTAATGAGAATCCTAAGATACCTGAAGTCTGCTCCAGGAAAAGGGATCTTGTTTAAGAAAGGTCAAGACTTCAAAAGTATGGAGGCATATCTTGATTGACTATGGTGGGTCATGTGATGATATGAGGTCTACTTCAGGATATTTTACCTTCGTTGGGGTAATCTTGTTACATGGAGAAGCAAAAAACAAGGAGTTGTTTCACGATCAAGTGCAGAGGCTGAATGGCGAGGTATGGCGCTGGGTATCTGCGAAGTTATGTGGTTAAAACGTCTGCTAACTGAATTGGGGTATCCTCCTAGGAAACCAATTCGTTTGTCTTTAACGATAACAAAGCGGCGTGTGATATTGCACACAATCCAGTTCATCATGATCGCATAAAACATGTGGATATAGATAGGTTCTTCATTAAAGAGAGTTGGATAATGGGATCGTGGAGTTACCTAGAATTAGATCGGAAGAACAGGTAGCTGATATTCTAACTAAAGCAGTTCCAAGTAAAATATTTCTGAAGTTTGTTGGCAAGCTAGGCATGAGCGACATATATGCACCAGCTTGAGGGGGAGTGTTAGAATTACCTCTAAACATGTTCTAAACATGTAGATTATTCTAGAAACAAAGAATATAAGGTAAGCCTCCATAGGCATAGTTGTTAGCCTCCAAAGGAATAGTTGTTAGCCTCCATAAGCATAGTTGTTAGCCTCCAAAGGCATAGTTGTTAGCCTCCATAGGCATAGTTCTCTTCTTCTCTTTGTAAGCCTATAAATAGGCATTTGTAGTATCATTTTTAAATCATCCAAAAATATCAAAAACATTGTATTCTTGTTATCTAAACACTCAATCAATGAATCTCTCTATTTTGGTTCAATCTTGATAAATGATTGCTCTAAAATTCTTATTACCAGGAGTTCGGCAGGGAAGCTTTCTATGTCAATCTTCTTCATCTATGTCAATGTGGATGAAATTAAGACTTCGCAAGAGAACCTAAAAAGTCTGCAAGAATACATCAATAAGTGACAAATAATGAGTAGAGAAAATAAAAAATCAGAATACAAACAATGAGTAGAGAAAATACTTGACACATCTTCGGCAACATCAGTTCTTAAGGTATTTGGATCAAGATCAACCGGTGTCCGTAACCAGTTCCAGTCAATGTGCAGCCCTAGCTAGCCATGGATGTGATCGCCTGATCGGTGTCTATCAAGGATCAATATCTTTGTATACACACAGCCAATAAGGAAAGGAGAAATGGCTCTAGTTAGGGCTTTTTGAAGTGCAGTTTCGGTTGTATCTTGAGATGAAATTCAGCTGAAAATGAGTTATTTTGGTTGATTAAATATGGGTTTGGAGATAATTTTGACAACAAGAAAAACATTAAGACTGCAAATCCAAGGTTATATGATATATAAATTCATAACAACTAACACCAAAAGAAATTCATGGAAGTAACCATAGTCTAATAGGATTGTTGACCCCAGATTATCTTAGCAAACCAGTGAACCACATCGTTTTCAATAAGCATATAGAGAAGAAAAAAGTATTGCAGTTAACAATTTTGACAAAAATTACTTCTTAGAAACAGCTCAACACTGCAACATAGACTATCCTTAGCTATTTTTAATAATCCCCAAACATGCATTTAAGCATATCAACTGAATCTGAATCAACAAGATAACCCTAACTTCAAAAAAATAAAAATTGATTTTATAAAACGCTAATTTCAATTTATATCATTCTAACAATCAATAACATCATAATCAAATAAGAATAAAGAGAAAATATGATACAAACACTGAAATACCTATTAAGTGATTTAATTTCTTCTATGGGTATGGTGGTGAATCGGTGATGCTACTGTTTTATTATGGTGGTGAACTTAGAGATTTACTTGATCGATAGAGAAGAAGAAAAAAATAAGGTGATGGTGTATTGATGTGGTGTCACTGAGAACAAATCTTAGCGAAGAGATGCTAATGGAGACATGAAGAAGAAGCGAAAAGAGAACTGAGAGTCTGAGAGAGTGAAGAGTGAGTAAAAAACTAACGCTAGTTAGGGTTAAAACTCAAAAGTGTTTTATCTTAATCAACGATTATTACTTCTCTTATCCTTCCAAATCTACGTCCTTTACTAATCGGTTAAAACCGATGGTTATCGGTTCGGTTTTGGGAACCAACCAAAACTGAAACTACTTCTTCCGTTTTCTAGAACTGACAACCATAATCAAACCATTGTTTTATGGTTTCGGTTCAGTTCAGTTTTAAAATGTCGTTTCAGTTCATGGTTTAGGTTCGGTTTTGTGCAGCTCTACTGACAGTTGTGACAGGTAAGCTAAGGGAAACCCATACGACAAAAAAACAATAAAATGGGTTTACAAATAAATAATATTTCTAATACTCCCCCTCAAGCCTAAGTAGTTGTACCATTTTGAGCTTGTCCGTCATAAAATGAAACCTTGGAGAAGAAAGGTTCTTTATAAAAATATCAGCAATTTGTTGAAGAGTTGAAATATACACCACCAGTGTCACTTGGACTGCACTAGCTCCCTCATAAAGTGATAATCAATGGTTAAGTGTTTTATTCAACTATGAAACACTAGATTGGATAAAAGTGCTATAGAACTTTTGTTATCACAAGCAATCTTATGAGCATTAGGAAAGAAATACATGAAGATCACTAAGAAAGTGGCATAGCCATAGTACCCTTGTTACAATAGAAGCTAATGTATATACTTTTCTTCATAGAATCCCTACTACAATAGAAGCTAATGTATATACTCTGCTTCAGTGGAATTTCTAAAAACATTTGGTTGTTTCTTAGAAGACCGTGAAATTGGATTGTCACCGAAAAATATACAATGTAACCACTGGTAGACCTTCTATCAAATGTATTTTCATCCCGATTAGCATCATTAAAATGCTTAAGAGTTGTTAACCCTTTAGTGAGTATAAAGTTGTAACCTAAAGTACCTATGATGTATCCCATCACTCTCTTTGCAGTAGTGATATGTGATGTATCGGGAGATTGCATGTTCTGACAGACCTGATTAACTAGAAATGCAATCTCAGGTCTGGTCCAAGTCAGATACTAGAACGAGCCAACAATGGACCTATATTTTGTAGAATTAGCTAATGGTTCATCATTTGTATGTCTCGGTATGAAATCAGTTGATCAAGGAGTAGAACATGGTTTGATACAGAGTAGTTGGTTTTATTAAGAAGATTAAAAAGAAAGAAAGAGATCTGAGTCAGACACATAAGGAAACCATCAGGGTTTAGCCCATTGGGTCAGGAACATCTCATGAGGATCGAGTCTACGCTCATGAGTTTGGAGATCTCATGAAATACTCCTCTTATGTAAATCTAGTTTAAGTTCTTAATATATATTCTTTCATATTAAAAAAATAAAATAATACAGAATGAGTGATTTCCATACCAATTTGGACATCCATTAGTATTTCATACTAGGACCTAGGTGCTTGCTTAAGTCCATAGAGAGACTGATTCATCTTGCAAACATAGTGAGGTTGTCCTTATCTTGAAATCGTGGTGGTTGAGTCATATATATACCTTCCTTCGTATCCCCATGAAGAAAAACATTATTAATATTTAATTGTTTAGCAATATAATCACAAAAAATTATATGTTGAGAATGATGTTGGGTGATTCCTAGGCAGTACAGGACCTCTTGTCTTATGGGATTATGAGAAAAATGTGACTAATAACCTTTCACAAACAATTATATGATGAGAACGATGTTGTGACTAATATCAATGGTTTAGAATCCCATGGTAATTCCCGGCAGAAAAGTGGATATCATATTAATTTTCAGCTTCTCTAATATTTGGGATTGAGAATAGGAATGGGTAAAGTGGATCTCATTCCCTGAACAAAACATCATAATATTTGATGATAATCGTAACTTCAAAACAGATGGTGATCTGGGATATGAAACCAACACTTCGATTGTCTTATGGGTTGCAGCTGATGGGAAGATGTTCAATGATAAATGATTTGGATAATATTTTTATGTAACCTAAGTTTTTTTATTTTTCTTTATACCTCCGGTAGAGTTTGTACATTCTCTTCAATCTTCCTCTCTTCTGATCAAAAAATAAATAAAAAATAGATCACATTCCCTTCATCACATGGTATTTGCTTTAGTAATATCTCCCGGCACATAAATCATCTTCGGATTAACATGAGAAAAAAATAGATCAACTAGTCTTCTGATACAGGCCCCAAAATTAGTGCCCTTATAAGTTAAAAAGGGTACCCTTAACATGGCTTTTAAAAGGATACAAGCTCCTCGATAGGTGCCCTTAAGTTAAGAAGGGTGCCCTTTAGATGACTTTATCAGGAAGTTATATGGCACACTAGCCATAAAAGTCTTACAAGAATTAAAAATATTTCTAAGAATTAGGAAACCGGAGTCTGATCTTCCTAAGAGATTTACATTTTCATTTTTCGAATTCTTTCTTTGCCAAAAGATCTAAAGCTTTGTTTATTTTTCCTGGTGTATATTAAAAACGCGAAAAATAGATAAAATTTTCTGATATTTGTTTGGCTGGCCTTGAAATGTAATTTGATGTTATTGTTCTTTCCTAGTAGATGATTGATAAATAACATCCTCTCGTGATCCGATTCTCCCAATTTTTCCCCTTTGGCTCAATTCACAAGTTGTAGTGAAGTTACAATTTTTGCTTATTAACTGACCAAGTAAGGAAACTATGAATCTTCTGATGAGTCTAATAAAAGGGACATGATCTGATGACATGCTAAGACTAAGTCTTATGGTGTTCTAGTCTAGCAGCTATATTAGCAGTTAGGACTACCTCCTAAGTCTCATGGCATGGTAATGCAGTAAGGTTACGGTTTCTGCTTTATAGCTGAGCTGCAAAGGAAACTTTGAATCTTTTGATAAAGTACATACTGTGTACTCTCATTGGGTATAATCAAAGGAGAAGGATTGAATGCCATGTTTAGAATCATATTATCATGGTAATGCCATTTTTCTACAGAGCTTTGGCGATAATGAATATGAAGCTAATTTTTCGGTGACATGTTCCTCTTATAAAGACAATATTTCGGTGACATGTTCCACTACAAAACCCAGATGACAAAGATTTGTTTATTTTGCTCCCACTATGGACTCAAAAAACTTGAAAAACAGATGGGAAAACCAATAAATTTGAGGGTTTGTTGAGTGCGGTCTTAAATCTGGCGCGCGCTTAGCGAATAACCGCGCGGCGGCACCAACCACGCTGGCGGGTGATCCAAAACCTGGCAATTTTCTTACAAACGCCAGCGGCTATAGTAAATCCTCAATCATGTGATCTAACACCACCAACGACTCTTATTCCTTTTCCTATGAATTCAACTCATCTTCAAACTTAAAACTCACAACTTCTTCATCTCTACCTCAAAATTTCACAATTTCATACCATCTCAATATTCACTTTTCTTTTATTTCAAGCACAACAACTTATATCAACTCAATCTACCAAGAAAAAAATCTACAAATTCTATTTCTAACAAATATGGCATCCTCATCGGAATAATAACAAAACACAAAAACAAACACAACCATCACAATGAAGAAACACTAGAATTCGTGGTGTCATCCATGGTCGTTATAAAATCAAGTATATGATGGATGAAGACGAATCAATCTGCAGAAATTATGTATTATTTACATTAGATCAAATCAATGGTTGTTATCAAGAAAATAATACTTTTTATGGAAAGATTTTAGAAAAATATTTGTGAAGAAACCGATAACATTCATGGTCGTGATGCCGACTGGTTGTATCATCGTTTTCACATAATTTCAGCAGTCGTTAGTGAATATGTATCTTTGAACATGTAAATGTGGAGTGAAATAAAAAGTGGTGAAGGTGAACCTGATGTAGAACGAAGATGTCGGGAAGGGTGGCAAACATCCCACAAAACTGGTTTCCAACAAGAAACTTGTTTCACCATTCTGAGGGTGCTTAACAAGTTTAATCCATACTTGATGGAAGGTAATCAAGTGCCTGCAAGATCACCACATGGTCCAATCTCACAAGATTTTCAGAATGGTGGGCCTACTTCCTCACTTAAAGAAACTGGATCTCCATATACCGGGTCTCCAAGTAGTTAGGAACAACACAACTCCAATCTAGATGTTAACACCAACGTCAAGAGAATAAGTGGAACGGGTTAGAGAGCTGTAAAAGCAGCGAGAGACGCAACCTAACGACCATTATTAAAATGAGGTTCAAACGAGTTTAACAATATATACTAAGCACTAGGAATTCGAGATGAAGATAAAATAAGATAGAACCAGGAGCTGTGGCATTGCTATAAAGAAACTTCGAAAAAGTCATCTTTTGCTAGAACAACACTTCAAGGATTTTAAGATAAACAATCTACTCTCCTTGGACACTTCAACAATGAATGCACGACAGCTTGTTGTATGTACTAAGCAAATGGATATGGCGGAACAATAAGTCCCTCAACAAACTGGCCAGTATGAGAATGTGGAAGAAGACGAAGAGGAATACCATCTTGATTAGATGTAACTGATTTTGATTCTTGTTTAATAGTTAAGTTTAATTTAAATGTAATCATTTAGTTAAAATTGCTTTTAATATAATTGCCTTAATTTTAATTTTAAGTTTAGTCTTACTGGATGAAAATAAAAATCATTAAATTGAAAGAAAAAAAAAACTTTAAATTAAATAACACATTAATTAAAATAAACAACACTGCATTGAAAAATTACATATATCTTCCTCGGCCTCGCCCCTGCGTATCGTCTCTTGTTCCTCTTAAATCCCAAAGGTGCTTAGTTAGATCTTCTCTTAGTTTTCCATAGAGTCACGATTTTGGATTCTATTAGTGGCAAGTCTATATTCTCTTGACGGACGCCCATGTTGCACCACAAGCCTCAGCCTCAAATCTTCATCTGGAAAACTAGTCCAGGTTGGGTCAAGTCTGGTTTCTTCAATGACCATGTTATGCAGAATGATGCAAGTCAACATAATCTTTTTCATTTATTGAAGATCAAAAAAGCGTGTCGGCCCAGCAATGATGGCGAACTTCCTTTTCAGTACTTCTAAGTCGTCGGTCCCAAACCTTTATGACTATAATCTTGAACCACAGTTAACCATTCTTGATAGATTTCGTATGTTAGATCATAACCCTAAGTGTAGTCATGACCGTTGATGGTGAAATTACAGTGCGGCTGATCCCATGCTTAAGATCTTCAAACAATGGTGACTTATACAAAAAGTTGAGATCGTTATTTGAACCCGGGAGTCAAAAAAAAGCATGCCAGAACCAACAATCATAAGTAGTTGAAGCTTCCAAAATTAACCTGACAATTAGGGTCAAAACCCGCGGGTTGGACCTAACCCGGCCCGTCTTAACCCGAACCTAACCCATCTTTTTAGTTAATAGGGCCGGGCTATAGTTGAGTTTTTAGGACCCATTAGTAAGTAGGGTTGACCCGTCTAACCCGCGGGTTAACCCGCCAACCTGTCAAAATACTTGTTTTTTTTTATTGTATTTCAGTGGATATTAAACACTGATTAAGAAATTGTAGAACCCATTTTTCTCAAATCACCCAAGAATCTATCATATCCATGAACATTTTAGTAATTAAATTTCCAGCATTCATTTATGTCAAGGTTGTTGTTCTTATTACTCATACCTTAATTGATCAGTTCAGATCTATGGATGCATATATCAACAAGTATATTAATATCATCATTCAAAGTTAATTCCAAACAATCAATCAAAATTGAAATTTCTTAGATTCATGAATCATGATAATGGATATGTAACAGAGATAAAGATTAAAAAGATAATACAGATAATAAAAGAAAAAGTAAATGGAATGTTACTCAACATCCCGTCAAAAGTCACAGAGAAATTAATTTCTTTCTATAAATCTTTTGACTCACTGTATTGTTCTTGTATAAGAGATTCATAAACAAAGAAGGGATAATAGTTTAGACTTTAGAGAGAGAAAGTTAAACATGGTGAGGGTTGAAGATAATAGAGTTGTATCAAAAAAAAAAAATGATATGTATTCTGTATGAAGAGAAGGGGAGACGGAGATGTGTGTGTTATAAAGAAAAAATATTATGGCAAGATCGTTAGTGGGTATAAAAAAGAGAAAAAAAAGAGATTCATACACAGAGAGGCGCAGCCGCGCAGAAAAGAAGAAAAAGAGGAGACGACACAGTGAAGGTGAAATTATTAAAGGTAGCTTAGGGTTTTGAAGTAAAAAGTCATTACACTAAACTAATACAACATAACATTATCATAAGATAGGTGAATAAAAGCAAATGCCAGCACGTAGTGCAACGGCTATGATGGTGTAGTTATAACCATTACGTCGTAGGTTCGAATCTCGCTTTACACATAACTTTTTGCTAGATTAACACATCTGACTTCAAATTATAGGGATGACCTGTCAACCCATCGGGTTGACCCGTATAGGGTTAGGGTTGACCAAACCCAACCCGCAGATAAACTGTCTGGGCTAGGGTTAACTATGTCCAACATGTAACCCGTCTAACCCGCAACGGGTTGACCCTAACCCGGCCCGTTACCAGCTCTAGTTTTGGATAATATTGGCATTCTCATTCAACCGGACCACGTCCAGTGCATGCAGTCAAGACTACATAACATTCAGGAAAAGCCCTCACGGTGTTTTCTGCAGTGATTCTGTGAGCATCTTCTTGAGTAGGCTTTCTTAAAAAGGTTGGAACAAAATGTTCGACTATTGTTTCGCAAAACAATTTGAGATACTAAAGGAGGTTATTTTCCCAATACAGGTGTAATCATCTGTGGAATCCGCTGGTACCCTGTAACATAGTATCCGGAAGGCTACAATGACGTTTTGTTCAGGACCAAAGACTCGTACATGTCGTGCATCATACTGATAATTAAATAAATGTTATACCTGAAAAAGCTCGGCAATAATCATTTGCGTCAAGTTACGGGCTATGCGGAATCGTGTTGAAAATCCTCGTCGGAATAGACTCAATCATGATTAAAATAATCATGCATCATCTTGTCGTGTTAAAAATTTCGATCTCGCCACGTCTATCTTCTAGTCATAACTTCATGTGGCTCTAAAGGATTTGGTATATGTGATCCCGGTTTGTAATTGTAACATAAAATTTCACCTTCTTCTATCTTGAATTGTATCTTCATCCATTTGACGCAAAATCTCCATATACATTTCTTCCTCTTCTTCATACAAGATTTCATCCATCTCGCCATCCAACGACTTTTATTCCTTTTCCTATAAATTCAGCTCATCTTCAAACTTAAAACTCACAACTTCTTCATTTCTACCTCAAAATTTCACATTTTCATACCATCTCAATAATCACTTTTCTTTTATTTTAAGCACAACTACTCATATAAACTCAATCTACCAGGAAAAAAATCTACAAATTTTATTTCTAACAAATATGGCATCCTCATCGCAACAATCAGAAAACACAACAATAAACACAAAAACAAACACAACCATCACAATGAATAAACACTAGAATTCGTTATGTCAGGTATACGATGGATGAAGACGAATCAATTTGCAGGAATTATGTATTATTTACATTAGATCAAATCAATGGTTGTTATCAAGAAAATAATACTTTTTATGGAAAGATTTTAGAAAATTTTGGTGAAGAAACTGGTAACATCCATGGTCGTGATGCCTACTGGTTGTATCATCGTTTTCACGTAATTTCAGCAGCCATTAGTGAATACGTATCTTTGATCATGTAAATATAGAGTGAAAGAAAAAGAGGTGAAGGTGAACCTGATATGGAACGAAGATGTCGGGAAGAGTGGAAAACATCCCACAAAACTGGTTTCCAACAAGAAACTTGTTTCACCATTCTCAGGGTGCTTAACAAGTTTAATCCATACTTGATGGAAGGTAATCAAGTGCCTGCAAGATCACCACATGATCCAATCTCGCGAGATTTTCAGAATGGTGGGCATGCTTCCTCACATAAAGGAACTGGATCTCCATATACCGGGTCTCCAAGTAGTCAGGAACAACACAACTCCAATATATACATTAACACCAATGTCAAGAGAATAAGTGGAACGGGTCAGAGAGCTGAAAAAGCAGCGAGAGACGCAGCCCAACGACCATTATTAGAATGAGGTTCAAACGAGTTTAACTAAAATGAGTACTAGGAATTCGAGATTAAGATAAACTAAGATAGAGCCAGGAACTGTGGAATTGCTATAAAACAACTTCGAAAAAGTCGTCTTTTGCTAGAACAATACTATAAGGATTTTAAGATAAATAATCTACTCTCCTTGGACACTTCAACAATGAATGCACGACAACTTGTTGTATGGACTAAGTGACAGACACATTTATGTGTCTATATTTATCTTAATTATCTATATTGTTAGTGCTCGATTTTGTACTTATTTGGTTATTTTATGTCTTTGTAGGTGTTTTTGGAGAAATAAGCTTTTGCGGCGAATTTGGCTCTAAAAGTGGTATTTGGACTCTCCGGAGAAAATTATTGAAGAAACCCCTCAAATGGATAAGGGGAACACAGTTGATAAGGGGTTACCCACCGTTATTTACACCACAATCTACTATTTGAACCCAAAGTGTTATTCATACCCCATAAGACGATAGGGGGACACCCTTCTTCTTCACGGTTTGAAAGAAAAAAATTGGCGAGAAAACGCAGTGGACGTCAGCAAATTTTTTAGGGAAAGATTGGACCGAGTTGTTTATGTAGTTTTCTACGAGCTTAGACTGGAATTGGCATGTTGCGACTAAACATGCTAGGTAATTAATTTGGACGCGAAAAAATAAGAAGGTTCCTATGCTGGTTCGATAAAACAGGGAGAAGAGTTTTTACGGGATTATTTCTATATTTTTGGAAACTACTTGAGTAAACATGTGAAGAATATCCTCTTAGTATTTTATCATATCGAATGGTGGAATGTTTGGATTAAACAAGGAGAAGCGTATGAAGATAAAAGAAGGAAACAAAATAAAATATTCGGTGACTTTGCTTGGAAGAAAAGAGAAGGTTTTCTCGTAATTTTATTCACCTGTTGTGTATATAATAGTAGAGGGGAGGTGAAGAAAGGTCTGTCGAGAGTTTGGGGTAGGTTTAGAGCAATAGAAATAGCTGCAGAGCGATTCTACAGTAGCAGCAGAGAAGAAGAAGAGTTATAGATGACATATCAGAAGTGTCGTCATCAAGAACCCTAATCTGAAGAACATTAAGCTGCACAGAACAGTCATAGTCAGCGTCTTATAATCACACAGTTCTGTAACAGTCCAATAGCCACGCATATCTTCAGTTAGCAACACCTCTTGTAACAATGGTTTCCGTAGCGCCACTACAGCGTTGCAGATTCGCTGAGTTATATAATATCTTCAATAAAAACACCTTTTAAGCCATGATTTATTATTTTGAACCTGTTTTTGATATGAGGAGCTAAACCCCAACACTGGGACGAAGGAGGAAGCTTTTTTTCATCATTGTTGTAATTCTATTAATTTACTTTTTGCACTAAAATTGAATTGATTTATGATTTCTCTTGAATGGTTGTTATTTCAATTGATGGGTCATGCTTAGCTTAAGTTTTTTGATGTCCCATGCTTTAGATGTACAGTCGCATTACTTTCGGAATCTACTTTGGCAAAGAATAAGAGTCAATAATCTTTATCATATGAGCTACATATAATTGTGTAGAATTGATTTTTGAGCCACATGAGTAAGAAAATTGGTGAAATCCCGAGTCTCAGTACCTCTCGATATTGTGACGATTTTTTTGTGTATATACTTTCTTTATTTTTAAGTCTAGAACCCAGTCTTATCAAGTCCGAGTTGAACGAACTTTTCTTACCACTGTAAAAACTACATCAATTTTTGGCGCCGCCGACGCGGACTTGTTTTTAGGTTAGGTTTTAGGGAAAAAAAAATAGGTTTATTTATTTTATATGATATTTCTTTTGTTAGATTTTACTTTGGATATTTTTATTTTTGGTTTGCAGGTTTGCTGGAAGCTAAAAGTGGAAAGTTGGACTTGCCTAAAAAGTACAGAAAATCCAAGTTTTTTGTTATTTTTTATTTTCTTTATTTTTGGACTTGTATATATTGTTTGTTTATTTTTTTATTTAAAAAAAAAACACGTGCACACACCAATTGCACCGTCAGACTACCTATTTTAGGAAAACTCGTGGATTAGTAAGCTGAACCCGTGCCTTGGGCCTTATGGGAGTTACCAGCTGAAAGTCCACAAACCTCAGCCCCGTACCTTTGGGTATATTTTTCTATGGTAACCTGAGCTTTCCCATTTTAGTCGACCCTGCATTTGCATGTACACAAAAGTATGTCGAACTGGTATTACAATAACCAATACAATGATTATCCGAATGATCAAAATGGACATTATTCTTTTTATGACCATAGTGTGAATCGTTGTTGGGAACATCAACTTTTTCAAGGTTATTGATCATACCATGGTAAGCCCAATTACTCTCCGCATGTGTACCGACCATACGATCAAGAAAATAAGGAATATAATAGTACTAGTTCCCCGTTGAATGATTTAATCAAATAGTTATACCTTAGTGCTACTTATGATCCTTCATTTCTCTAGAAGAGTCTCTCAAGCAGTTAACTGAACAGACAAATAGGTTTTTGTTGGAAATTAACGGACAAACTTTACCAATGAATAAACCTTCTATAGAGGAATCCCTTAATCTAATGGCTGAGAAGAACGAAATACTTTCTCGAAATAATATTAATTTCCAATATAGTGTTTCCAATAATACCCTTGAAAATGGGGATAGTTATTTGCATAATCAAGATGACAAGGTTAGAATTGGTAACACTACATGTTTAGATGAGGTTCAACCATTTTCAAGTTATTATGATGATGAGGATAGTGTTAAATAATTTGAAATATATAAGCATAGTGATCAGGAATTTGTTACTCCAACTGAGCTTTATAATGATCATGTTATTTCTAGTTCAAATCCAAATAATTTTAATGATTATTCACATATTCAAAAGGTTGAGGATTTGACTAGAGATACCACTATTTTAGACGATGTAGTGTTTCCTTTTTACGAAGCCAATGATGGTTTAGAAGAACGGGTATATTTTGAGTCTAGTGATTTAGAAACAATAGACTTAGAAAAACAATATGAACCCGTCGATATGAGTGAGGATGTACCTGCCTTAGAAGAATCAATTGACCATTTCCAAGAATCAGATGACCTTTAAATTAGGGAAGTTTCGACTAGTCTTTATAGAGACACTGGAAACTCTAAGTTTGGGGGTGATTATCATTCTCCGTGTGCTTTAAATCTTAGAAAGGTCCCTCACTTGGGACTTGACATATGTGCCTCAACCATTTTAAAAAATTATCATACACGTTTTCATGAACCTAGTGAAGTCCATAATAAAGTTCATTTATTAGAAACCCATCCTCAGGTTGATGTGGTTTACCCAGGCTATGATACCCAGATTGATTTTGTTTTCCCACCAAAAACTTTTTTTCCAAATGTGGGAACGTATGAGTTTCAAATGTGTCAGCTATTAAGTTTTAAGACTAAGCCTAGGTACTTTAGGATGTTAGAATCGACATGTTTATTTAAGAATGACCACTACTTCAACTATGGTCATCTATGTAAGTCAAATTTGATTGACTTTAAGGATCCGCAGTTATTCAGGTTATTATTATGTGCTTCTAAGTTTTTATTTGAGTTTTTCCAGACTCTAGAACCTGATCATTCGGATCTAATATATGCGGAAATACAACCCATGAAAATATTTTTATTTGGACCCAGTTATAGAACCTGAACCTGATCCACAGCTGGATGTAGTTGTCTTAAATAGAAAACTAGACAAGGGTGTGCTTTATTTGTTTATTTTCTTGGAAGGATGCAGATTCCTTTTACTTGTGATAGCTTTATTTGGTTTTGATGACCCACAAATATTTCAGCTATTACTTTATGATTCTATATGGTGACTAATCCTTTTTTAGTCTGGTTGAAGACGTTAAACTTAACACTTCTTTGGAGGTAACCCAATATTCATATGACACGGTAATATCTTTCCTTCACTCTTTTGCTTCAAATGGTAATAGTTTCTCCTTGTTCATGCTTTTAATTTCATCTTTAGAACATTGAGGACAATGTTAGATTTAAGTTTGGGGGTATGGGAGAAACTTTTTAGTTGCAATAAAATAAACTCTACAGCCTACAAATTTATGCTTATTAAGGATGGCACTAACCAATCTAAGTGGATGGAAACATTTTGGTTGTAGGAGTTGAGGAACCAATCTTATTAGATGGAAACATCTAAAGAGTCTATTCATAAAAGCACAGAGCTCAGGTGTTAGAAATAACATGGTAGTTTCGCTATATCTCGTTGAGTCCTTTTCACTTCTGTTTTTGTATTGTTTTCTTTTTAAAATATGTTTCTCTAAGTGATTAGGTGGGGATCAGGAATCAAGTTGTTACCACTGCTAAGGTGAAATAAAGTGATTAAATTACTAAAAAAAAAAAAGACTAGACCAATCATACCAAACAAAATAATTCTCAAAACTAAAAATAAATAAAAATTAACACTTGGATAGCAATATGTGAGTGTTCTCATTGTCTCCGTCGCCTAAACAAATGTGGAACGCAGGATCCACATGAATTACCATGTAATTTGCTGACAAAAAGCATGCGCTTGGATCCACAAGATCTAATCATGTTCTTAGTTCTCTCAAAAAAATAAAATAAAAAATAAAAAATAATGTTAATGTTCAATAAATCGACCGTTGGTTCACTTGTATATGCCAGACGAGTTGATCTAGAATTAGGATTATTGACCACTGGTTCCCTTGTATATGCCAGTAGTGTTGATATTAGTCAGACCAGTATCTCAGTCCATTAGGATATGTTAATTTTGGCAGTGGCCTTCAAATAGATATGAGAAACACCGTTCACCTAGACAACATCAAAACCATCTATGTTTTTCTCTATATCCATCTCTTAATCTATCCATGTGATTTAGTCAGACCAGTATCTCAGTCCATTAGGATAGGTTAATTTTGGCAGTGGCCTTCAAACAGTTATGAGAAACACCGTTCACCTAGACAACATCAAAACCATCTATGTTTTTCTCTATATCCATCTCTTAATCTATCCATGTGATTTGTTGACTCTGTATATTGATGTCCATAGTGCAACTATCTGAGTAGAGCTCTGTCACTTATATATGAATTTTAGTATGCTTGAGTGAAAACTCGTGTACAATAATTGGAATTTCACATCAGGGTACTTCCTGTAGTAGTCAATAAGTATGCCAACCAAGGAGTATCTTTAGTGCTATTCCAAGGTTCTGCGTAGATATCTAGGGTCTGGAGTAAAGGTTTTGTGGGTACACCTCTTGTAAACCCTCCCGAGACTATAACTCGGCCACTAGGGCCACCTAGGGGTTTAAAGGCTTGTTGCACACGCTAAATGCAACCGACGATGCATGCGATAGTGAGTTAGGATTTTATTTTATTTTTATTAGATTTGCTCAAGGACTAGCAAATAATAAGTTTGAGGGTATTTCAAAAATTAATGTAGTTTTTATAGTGGTAAGAAAAATTCGTTCAACTCGGACTTGATAAGACTGGGTTCTAGACTCAAAAATAAAGAAAATATATACACAAAAGAATTGTAACAATATAGAGAGGTACTTAGACTCGGTATTTCACCAATTTTCATACTCATGTGGTTCAAAAATTAATTCTACACAATTATAGCTCATATGATAAAGATTACTGACTCTTATTCTTTGCCAAAGTAGATTCCAAAAGTAATGATTGTATATCTAAATCATGGGACATCAAAACACTTAATCTAAGCATGACACATCAATTGAAATCACAACCATTCAAGAGAAATCATAAATCAATTTAATTTTAGTGCAAAAAGTGAATTAATAGAATTACCACAATGATGAAAAAAAGCTTCCTCCATCGTCCTAGTATTGGGGTTTAGCTCCTCATATCGAAAACCAGTTCAAAATAATAAATCATGGCTCAAAAGGTGTTTTTATTGAAGATATTATATAACTCAGTGAATCTGCAACGCTGTAGTGGCGCTACAGAAACCACTGTTACAAGAGGTGTTGCTAACTGAAAATATGCGTGCCTATTGGACTGTTACAGAACTGTTTGATTATAAGACGGTTTCTTTGACTGTTCTGTGCATCTTTATGTTCTTCAGATTAGGGTTCTTGAGAACGACACTTTTGATATGTCGTCTGCAACTCTTCTTCTTACTCTTCTCTGCTGCTACTGCAGAATCGCTCTGCAGCTATTTCTGTTGCTCTAAACCTACCCCAAACTCTCGACAGACCTTTCTTGACCTCCCCTCTACCATTATATACACAACAGGTGAATAAAATTACGAGAAAACCTTCTAGTTTTTTCCAAGCAAAGTCACCGAATATTTTATTTTGTTTCCTTCTTTTGTCTTCATACGCTTCTCCTTGTTTAATCCAAACATTACACCATTCGATATGATAAAATCCTAAGAGGATATTCTTCACGTGTTTACTCGAGTAGCTTCCAAAAATACAGAAACAATCCCGTGAAAACTCTTCTCCTTGTTTTATCGAACCAGCATAGGAATCTTCTTATTTTTTCGCGTCCAAATCAATTACCAAGCCTGTTTAATCGCAACATGCCAATTCAAGTCTAAGACCATAGAAAACTACATAAACATCTCTGTCCAATCTTTCCCTGAAAACATGCAGACGTCCACTGAATTTTCCGGCCAATTTTCTCTTTCAAACCGTGAAGAAGAAGGGTGTCCTCCTATCGTCTGATGGGATGCGAATAGCACTTTGGGTGCAAATAGTAGATTGGGGTGTAAATATTGGTGGGTAACCCCTTATCAATTGTGTGCCCCTTATCCATTTGAGTTGTGTCTTCAGTAATTTTCTCCGGAGAGGCCAAATACCACTTTTCGAGCCAAATTCGTCGCAAAAGCTTATTTCTCCAAAAACACCTACAAAGACATAAAATAACCAAATAAGTACAAAATCGAGCACTAACAATATACATAATTGAGATCAATATAGACACATAAATATGTTTATCACTAAGCAAATGGATATGGAAGAACAATAAGTCCCTCAACAAACTGGCCAGTATGAGAATGTAGAAGAAGACGAAGATGAATACCGTCTTGATTACATGTAACTGATTTTAATTCTTGTTTAGTAGTTAAGTTTAATTTAAATGTAATCATTTAGTTAAAATTTCTTTTAATATGATTGCCTTAATTTTAAGTTTAAGTTTAGTCTTACTGGATGAAAATAAAAATCATTAAATTGAAAAAAAAACAACTTTAAATTAAATAACGCATTAATTAAAATAAACAACATTGCATTGAAAAATAACATATATCTGCCTCTGCCCCGGCCTCACCCTTGCGCATCGTCTCTTGTTCCTTTTAAAGCCCAAAGGTGCTTAGTTAGATCTTGTCTTAGTTTTCCATAGAGTCCCGGTTTTGGATTCTGTTAGTGGCAAGTCTATATTCTCTTGTCGGACGCCGATGTTGCACCACAAGCCTCAGCCTCAAATCTTCATCTGGAAAACTAGTCTAGGTTGGGTCACGTCTGGTTTCTTCAATGACCATGTTATGAAGAATGATGCAAGTCAGCATAATCTTGTTCATTTATTGAAGATCAAAAAAGTGTGTCGGCCCAAAAATGATAGCGAACTTCCTTTTCAGTATTCCAAAAACGCGTTTAACATCCTTTCTACATTTCATTTGTTGGGTGTTAAAGTGATTCTTATCCTTCGTAGTCGTAGGTCCCAAACATTTCTGACTATAAGCTTGAACCACAGTTAACCATTCTTGATAGATTTCGTACGTTAGATCATAACCCTAAGTGTAGTCATGACCGTTGATGGTGAAATTACAGTGCGGTGGATCCCATGCTTAAGATCTTCAAACAATGGTGATTTATACAAAAAGTTGAGATCGTTATTTGAACCCGGGAATCAAAAAAAAGCATGCCAAAACCAACAATCATAAGTAGTTGAAGCTTCCAAAATTACAGTTGGTTTTGGATAATGACCCTTATATTGGCCTTCTCATTCAACCGGACCACGTCCAGTGCATGCAGTCAAGACTACTTAGCATTCAGGAAAACCCCTCGCGGTGTTTTCTGCAGTGATTATTGGAGCATCTTCTTGAGTAGGCTTTCTTAAAAAGGTTGGAACAAAATACTCGACTATTGTTTCATAAAACAATTTGAGATACTAAAGGCGGTTGTTTTCCCAATACAGGTGTAATCATCTGTGGAATCCGTTGGTACCCCATAAGATAGTATCCGGAAGGCTGCAACAACGTTTTTTCCAGGACCAAAGACTCGTACATGTAGTGCATCATACTGATAATTAAATAAAGGTTGTACCTGACAAAGCTCGGCAATAATCCTTTGCGTCAAGTTACGGGCTATGTGGAATCGTGCTGAAAATCCTCGTCGGAATAGACTCAATCATGATTAAAATAATCATGCACCATCTTGTCGTGTTAAAAATTTCGATCTCGCCACTTCTATCTTCTAGTCATAACTTCATGTGGCTCTAAAGGATTTGGTATATGTGAGCCCGATTTGTAATTGAAACATAAAATTTTGCCTCCTTCTATCTTGAATTGCATCTTCATCCATTTGACGCAAAATCTCCATATACATTTCTTCCGATTCTTCATACAAGATTTCATCAATCTCCATATCTTCTCAGAAGAACAAAAATCAGGATTCATGGTTGAAAATCGAAAGCAATTCAAATTAAGAAAAGATTGATCGGATGAAAGATTGTTATGAATTTGTGAGATAAAACTCGATAAGTTATAGGGGTAGAAACTAGCCGCTCCGGTGACCGTTTAAAAGTAGCCGCTCGTGGTCTTAGTTAGCCCACCAACGATTTATACACATTCACTAGCGTTTCTTCTAAGCCCGCTGGCGGTTTTCTTTCGCCCGCGCGTTTGATGATCAACCGCCCATTGATTTTCCATAGTGCAAAAAACGTGTTTGTTCATCCTCGTGGCTCAACAAATTTTTTTTTTGTTTGTTGATTTCCATATGAATTGCCCTAAAACTCTAAACTCTAACCAAAAATTAGTGCATTACGAGAAGTATAAGATTACTATCTACCATTTTCAATATTAACCGTTAAAGATTAATGGTTGGAATTAAAATTTGTGAATGGTGCAGTTTCTAATTTCAGAATACTCTCCTTTTTAGTAGGAAGGCATAGTTTTATATAAGGAACATGTTGTAAAAAATTTATCTTTAAATCATTGATGTTTTGGTTTTATAGAAAAATAATGTCACTATGTCATGATAATGTCATTTTAATCATGTCATCGGATCCTTTCCCTGTAGAATGCACATGCATTGCACGTCGGCAAACAATGATCTTCAACGTCAATTTTTGATTTGTGAACTGAAACATACCTTTGTGGAAGATATGTCAATGGAGCATTAAGTTTTTCTGTTGTGAAACAACCAGAGAGTCGAGGGAGAAAAGAAGTCGGGATAAAACGAGAAAGGTAAGTTTACATATATGGGTTATTTTATGAATTAGGAAACAAACTAATCTGATGACTAATAAGTGGGAATCCAACGGTCCATAACAATAGTACAGACAGTAAAGATTTTGTGACGGAAATATAGGCGTGACGGGAATCTTTTAGAGAATCTTTTGAGATTTAACGGGTCAACTTTAAGGATAGGAGATCTAGCGGTTAATGTCAGTTAACACATTGACTTTCCTATTGGCGTTGCTGTCATTAAAGGGGGAGAGATTTTGACAGTAATTCTGGATCTCAAAAATTATGAATACTAATGTGGTACTTTTAGCCGGTGATGGCCCGTTGGTGGTCTTATGACCCTAATTGTGCATCTTGCCTAACTCACAGCCATTAGCCCGTAAACAGTAGCCCGTGGGGGTTGTTATGTATTGTCAACTCAGTGGATTCAGTAAAAAGTGAACACAACAGAGGGTCAGAGCGAGAGGGAGAGATGGGGGATTCACCACCGCAACCACCGCAACCGCAACCACCATCGACAGACTCCAATTTATTGATTCCGGACTTACCGGATGACATCTCTCTCCAGTGTATAGCTAGAGTACCACACATCCATCACTCAAATCTATCACTAGTTTCAACATCATGGAATTCACTTCTCCGATCCCCTCATTTCTTCAATACTCGTTTCAATCTTAGTTCTACACAAGCCCTTTTATTCATAAACATCCGTATTCACAATTCATCTTTCAAATGGTATTTTTTTGACCCGAAAAACCCCAAATCCCTTTTCTCTGTTCCTTCAATTCCAGTTCAATCAATTGGTTCAGCTTTTGCTGCACTAGGCCACAAAATCTATGTAATTGGTGGATCAATTAATGATATTCCATCACCCAATGTTTGGGTTTTTGATTCTCGTTTTAAAAAATGGGAACTTGGTCCAAGAATGAGAGTTGGGAGGGAGTTTGCAGCTGCTGGGGTTGTGAATGGGAACATTTATGTTATTGGCGGTTGTTTGATTGATTCATGGTCTAAATCCACTCACTGGGCTGAGGTTTTTGATCCTGTTATGGGAAATTGGGAGGCGGTTTCGAGTCCGATTGATGTTAAGGAGAAATGGATGCATGGGTGTGCTGTGATTGGGGATAAGGTGTATGCAATGGCGGATAGAGGTGGAGTTGTTTACGATACAAAGGAGTTGTCTTGGGATGTTGTGAATACAGAGATTGATTTAGGGTGGAGAGGGAGAGCTACCGTTGTTGATGGGGTTCTGTTTTGTTATGATTATTTAGGGAAGATAAGAGGATTTGATGAGAATGTAGGGTGTTGGAGGGAATTGAAGGGTTTGGATAGTGGGTTGCATAAGTTTTTGTGTGGAGCTACAATGGCTAATGTTGGAGGGAATTTGTGTGTTTTGTGGGAAAGAAAGGGTATGGGGAAGGAAATGGAGATTTGGTGTGCTGAAATTTCGATTGGGAAAGGTAGTGGTGAGTTATGGGGTTCTATTGTCTGGTCACAAGTGATTCTTGTGGTTCCGAATGGCTCTTCAGTTGTACATTGCTTGGCTGTCGGATTGTGATATCAACACATAATCTAAACTGGTATGTTGTTGTTGTACTTGTTTGCTTCATTTATTTTCCGTATCATGTTATACGTTGCTGAATTGTAGCTGTACTTTTGGGTATGAATGTACTTATAAATATGTAATGTGTGTATCATCTGTTGGTGATCAGATTCATTACTACATCACATTATTCAAACTTCATTCATTTTGAGCAAATTAGAACCGACTTAATTCTGTATTAAGTAACTGGGAGTAAACTTTATTTCATTAGTCTTCGCAGTAGCAAGCAGTAGTTTGATTAGATAATGCTACAAATTCTGCAATTAAATGGAATACTTCCACATTTACGCAGTAAAGTGAAGCAATCAGTGTAAGAGTGTGATCTTTAACACATGTATTGTTGTTTAATGTGCAAAACTTATAGATAGGTTCTTAGATGTTGATCTTAGAAACTTCTGTTTAGAGTCTTTTAATATATATGCTGTAATGACTCGTAGAACTTCCTCGTAGATTCTTCCCTGAAAAACATGCTTTTTTAGGGGTGTTATGGGACACCATGCATGGCCACAAAAACAAGCTGTCTAAAACTTTAGGTCTCATTCAAGTGTTAGTTAGTCAGAATGCTGTGTAATCGGCAGTTTGTTGCTGGTAGGTTGCAGAAGTTACAGATTTTGATCTTAACATCACACTTCATGGCCTTATCTCGCACTTGGTTTAAATCTTGAAACTTCCACGTCATCGCTGTCGCTGGAATATTTGTTTCTTATGTCTGATGCTACAGAGCAAAGGCCAGGATACGATTACTTCAGCTTGACTTTTTTGTGGCTGTTATTGGTCAGCAATAGGTGTTTTAACACATCCCTTACAGCCCGAGTGGAGAGCTGACTTCATTGAAAGTTTTAATACATCGAATTGAAGAGTAATTCATGTTAGACTTAGTGTTGGTTTAGCAACAAATCATGGTTGGCCTAAGGCAATTCTTGATTAGTTCAGGATAATCCAGTTTAGTGTAGTGTAGGTTATGGTATTATTGTTGTTTTAATCATTTATGTAATCTTGTTTGTGGTTGAACTAATCTTGCATGAGCTGTCCTATGTAGTTATGAGGTGTCACTCCAACTCATGATGGAAAGGTTGGAGAGACATGTGGCAAGCATGACTATGACTCTCTTCTAGCCTCACTTGTATTTAGAAGGAAAATCTGATTTCATCCATCGTTAAGGTGAGGAAATTGAAGTAGATGAGAAGTCATGAAGCCTCAAAGATATTGCTATCTGTTTCCTTGTTATTAATTCTGTTTTGGTTATATGCTGCATGTAGAGTTCCAGCTACGTAAAGTGCTGATTTTGTGTGTTGTAAGAGCATGTTTGTACTAGGTTCAAGTTCTGATTTCAGCATGTTGTTAGCTAATATGATATTTAGTGTTAAGCATAAAGTTTAAGGAGCTGAAGTTCCACCAATTCATACTGCACTCAGTTGGGCAGGATGTGACTTCAGTGATCCTAGGGAATTTTCAATTAACAGAGCGACGGTGGTTGGTGTTAGAGAGAGTTGGGAGGATGTCGAGCGATGTTTCTGGTAAGTGGTTCACCGTCATGTTTTTGAAGTTTTTGGTCATCTCGAATTTTTAACAGTCTAGGCAGGGGTTCCATATATTCACAATGTCACATACTAAACTCCCTGCGACGAGTTTACTAGGCAAGTTTAGGCTGGTTGTCCACTTAGTTTGATGAGAGAAGATATATTTTGAAGAAAGTGAAGAAGGAACCATGCGAACAGTCTCAGATTCACAATAGCAGACCAAGATGCATTCAATCTGACTCTTATTATTGTGTTATTAGGAAATTTGGTGAATAAATCTTTTATGTGCATCATGCATTATGACTGCACCAGTTTGCAGTTATTGTTCCTTCTGTGAAGTGATTCCTGCAATCTGGACTTTATTTAGTTCTGTAATAGGATCTCAAGCCGAACTAGTCACTGATGTGAAATACAGGTATGTAGTATTTAGGGAAGTATTTAGGAGGCAGTAGATGATCGAAATACAGGCATGTGCAAAGGTAGTATTTAGGGTGTGTACATGAGGTAGTAGGCTCGACTTTGTATACTACGTAGAATTTACTGTCTGTCCGGATAAAAGTTCAAGCAATTTAATTTGGCATAGGGAATCCTTCATTAAGTATTCCAAGTTAGTAGTCATGCAGTCAAAAGTCTCAAGGTTTCTTTTCTTTCATTCCTCTGAATTGAACTATAACCACGGAGTATTAGCAGTAAACATCCCCGATTGCTCCATTACTAATTCTTTAAGAGCTTTTGCTATGTGAACTTGGTGTTTCATGACTTGCAGCTAGGACATTCAAGTTACGTTCTATTCTCACGCTTCTGGAACATCAATTTTAAGGTTCAAGCGGCAGACGCGTAGCGCGTGCAACTCCACTAGTTATACTTATACATGACGATTTTATCACACTTTTTCTAATTCCTTGACTGCTATTGTTGTTAGTGGTCCACTAATGTCGGTTCAAACTAGAAAAGGGCCTGTCAGTGTTAGCTTTCATGTTAATTAATAAAATGAAACTGGGATAGTAAAAAAACCTGTACGACTAGTTGGTATGATTCATACTCAGTATCAGAGATTCAAAAGAATGGGAAGAAAACAATAATCAAGACATGGAGTGAAAAGAACATTCTTTATGCCAATATTGGGATTTGAAAATTTGTTCAGGAGGTTAAAGATTTTCACTTAGAGACGCAAATATTCTTGCTTATATAAAATATTCAGATATTCCTCGGCTGCGTCTGTCTGTCTGTCCGTCCGTGTGCGAGTACGATTAGATTTTTTTTCTACTTCTCTCTCTTTTTACTCATTTGATATCCTTTCAAGAAGGACCATGGTGTCTGCTTTCAATTTTTTTCTTCTCTTTTTATAGATATGTGTATATATAGGTTCAAATTTGAATAATTGGTGTACTGATGACTGCTGTACTTGTAACATCACACAAAACAGCATGTCTACTGTCTTCAAGGAAATTTTGCATGGCTGCTAATATGGGGTTCGATCGTACAAGTTTGATATATGACAACACACTTTCTTACTTTCTTTGTGTCTCTTACAAGGGATTTGTTTCACGTAAATACACACATATTCTTGTGTTTTCATTATCGTTTTACACTTTCAACAAGTGTCCAAACTAGAGGGAGTGGTTGTTTTCCACTTTCATAATGGATGACCTAACGGTCACCATAAACTTCAATGTCATGCAGAAGAGAAGACCATTAGATTGAAATACATTTCATACCAGGTAACTCTCTGTTTAGATTTATAAACGGTCAGATTGTCTTAGCTTTCCGCATAACGCGCGATGCGAGGAGCATCTAGGGTTCTTAATTAGGACGGCGCTGTTGGTTATCATGCACTATATAATGCACCCCTTCACCCCGAACATCTTAACAAATCTCTCTTTTTTTGTATCTCTCTAGCTGGTCTCATTTTTTTTGTATCTCTCTAGCTGGTCTCATTTTTTTTTTGACGGGAAAAGGGAAAAATTAAATAAAAAAGATTACTCCACCAAAATTAAATCTCTCTTTTTTTGTATCTCTCTAGCTGGTCTCATTGGTCTCATTTCAATGGCTACTTCCACAATGAACATTGAAACACCAGAGACTCTAGGACCAAACCAAAATGGCAATTCAAAGCCCCATGTAGAAGAAACAAGAAAAGCCAGAAACTGGCCGTTAATCATTATTAATTGTGCCTTGGTTTTTTGTGGTATTATAGGAGGTCCTCTTTTAATGAGATTATACTATCTTCATGGTGGTAGTCGTAAATGGCTGAGTAGTTGTTTGCAAACTGCTGGTTTTCCAGTTCTCTTATTTCCTCTCATTTTTCTCTACATTAAATCGAAATCTTCGACGCAAAAGAACGATCAAAGTTGTTCCTTCTTTATGGAACCAATGGTGTTCTTTTGGAGTGCCATAATTGGAATTGTGTTTGGTGTTTCTAATTTCATGTACGCATTGGGTTTATCTTATCTTCCGGTATCAACTTCAACAATTCTCTTTGCAACTCAGCTGTGTTTTACAGCTTTTTTTGCATGGTTGGTTGTGAAACAAAAATTTACAGCATTTATTATAAACGCAGTGATCGTAATGACACTAGGATCGGTCTTATTGGGTATCAATACCGATGGGGATAGACCAATTGGGGTATCAAAAGCTCAGTATTTGTTGGGGTTTCTTTTAACATTGGCTGCTGCTGCTTTAACTGGCCTCGGGATGCCTTTTATTGAGCTTGCTTTCAGTAAAGCAACCAGAAATATTACTTATTCGACTTTGTTGCAGTTTCAAATCATCCTTGGCCTGTTTGGAACCGGCCTAAACGTCATTGGGATGCTAATAAACAAAGATTTTCAGGTACGTACTTTTTCAGGGGGTTTATAGTTTTTATTTATTCATCCACATAAATAGAACTCGATCAAGTTTGGTTTTGTGAACTAGACAAAGTTGCATACTCCATCCGTCCTAGTTGTGTTTGTTTTTCTTTGGGGAGTCTAATCTGACGTATGACTGACCAGTTTGAACCAATCTTCCAAGCAAAAGATGGAACCATACATATCTAAAATTAAACTAACTTAAGATTCCAAATGTTCAGTATCTTACAATACATTTGAAAATTGGTTTGTTTCACAGGCTATACCAAGAGAAGCAGATGAGTTTGAGCTTGGGAAAGGAAAGTATTATATGATAATAATCTTGACTGCATTAACATGGCAATTATCGTCTCTTGGATTTCTAGGCCTGATTTTGTACACAAATGCTCTTTTCAACGGTATATACACATCAGTTCTCATTCCCTTCACCGAAGTAGGCGCCGTTATATTTTTCCACGAGAGTTTCACAGGATTGAAAGGAATGGCATTGGCATTATGTCTGTGGGGTTTCTCTTCCTACTTCTATGGAGAGTACAAGATGATGAATAAAGTGGGCAATAATGACAGTACACACGAGAAAACCGAGAAAGATGAGAATGAGCCTGGAAGATTGGATGATCAAGAAGCACCATACAGTACTGTATAAACACATGTTTCCCAAGGTTTCCTTTTCCATGTTAAATAATTTAGCTAGTATAAGCGTGTATGCTAGATTTTTGGCTTTGAGGTAAGAGAGGGAGAGACTGCCCTGTCGCAAGGAATGTATATAATGGCGGAATTATAATTGAAGGCAGAAGGGGGCGGCAAAAAGAAAAGAAAAAAGAAAATGAATGAGTTGTTTTGTGTTTTTTCTGTAAACTTGAAAAGAATAATACAATTAGTCGAAAAGATTCTTATCGGACAAGAAACTTGTCGGTAGGCGAGTAACAACCGGGGCTCCAACCCCTTTTTGTACTACCACACTTAACCTATGAAATAAGAAGTCACCGACTCGAACATTAGCATCATGGCTGGCCATGTAATTGCGTAGTCGTTTAAGGAAGACTGAAGTTCCGTCTCCAAACTCACCAAGAGTAGTAAAGGCCAAAGCACCGAACCCATAACCCTGTGATGTGCACTTATCCAAATACTTGGTATTTTTGCGAGCAACAACATCCTTAATAGCTTGACCCTTTTCCGAAGTACGAATTCCACCTCCAACAAAAGGTGAAACAATTGTCTCATCTAAGCAAACATCCCGACCATTACCCCAATTGAGTACGAGAATGTCAGCAGGTCTTAGAGAAGTACCATTGTCCGCAAACCCAAGTCCACCTCTTTCCTTGCCGGCACTCCATCGCGATAGCACATGTCTGTGATAGTGTCACGTACCAAATCATGCCGAAAATTTAAACCCACCTCATTCATACAGTGCACATCATGGTCGCCAAACACATCCATCTCCCTCTTGCAGAAGGGGCACATACTGTCCAACTCAAACATAGGAATTCCAAGTCTATAACACAGACCCGCATTGAACTGCCTTGCACCAATTTGCTTCTTTAAACCAACAATAGGAATTGCCAATAGGATGTCTAGAGCATGCTTATTTTGGTTACTTTGCCATAACACTGAATCGCGCGCAGTCATCTTGAAACTGGAAGGCAAGTTCTTCTTTACTGCATAAAAAAAACAGTTGCTAGAGATTTCATTGAATGGGTGCCAGTGCTATCAACGCATAAAGGAGAAACATGACTACACAGTGAGTTGAAAGAAGATGCAGCTTTCTTAAGATGTGAGCTAAAACCACTGAGACCAGTGTGCCTCAAATTAACATACTGAAGTTCTAGGGTCGGCAAGCACGATGCTAAATATCAATAATGCATAGTATCATGCATCGATTAAACTCCTAAACCTCCCAATCTGAAAGGAAAAGTGGAAATCCTTAGTTGTAAGGGACCAAACTCGGGACCGTCCCATGTGATCATATGCCATAGGAACTGGAAAAGCCGAGAATCAAATAGAGCTTGAGCCTCAAGTATATAATTAGGTAAAGTGGTACATAAGGAAAAGTACAATCATGAAACTCCTGAGCAAATCCTAAAAAAAAAGAAGTTCACATTGTGTATCTTCGATTTTCTCAACTGCATCAATGATATCTACTGTTTTATGTACACTTTTCACATTTAGACCCGCATTAAATTGGCCATCAAGACTAACAGGAACACCTAACATCTTAATTAACTCCTTTCTCTGGCCTGCTAATGTTCGATGAAAAAACTCCTGCAATGTATTCTCTAGGGTCTAGAGAGGGCCAAAATAATTCAGTCTTTTGGATGTTCAAAACCAACCCCCTAGCTACCCTTCCGCTTGTATAATCTTAAGTGTCTTTGCAACCATCATAGTATCACCAATCACTGTACCATAATTAAGGTACCAAGTATGCATTTACAAGTCACAATGTTCTGCAATACTCATAATTGGGGGTGGAGGCTAAGAGCAAATAATAATGTCCCTAAAGGGTCACCTTGCTACACCCCCTGAGCTGAACAGACTACGTGATCCGTGTAGTATAACTGAGCCGAAGATGCGTAACAAAATTCAACCTAGCGAGATATCGAAGGACATAATCTACGTACCTCAAAGATCAAAAAAGTTCTTTCTATGAGATTGAACGCATTAGACAAATCCACCAGTAGCATGGAAATATTATCTTGGTTCCATTTTTCTTCTATCACACGATTCACGTCATGTAGAATCGCCTCTCCACCACACTTATCCCCCTTCTAAACTGGAAATCACCCATATAAGAGTTCATCTCTTTGCCAACATAAAAAGAATCACATTTGAAGACAAGTCTTCTTCATATTGTGCCGACTGAAATCGGGCGCAAACCACCACCACGCTTGATAAGTGGGGTGAGAGGTGCACTGGTCACAAACTCTCCCAAGACAGAAGGACATGAAACCGAAATCCACAAGTTAACTACATCAGTGATGGATGCGATAAGTTCATCTGAAATAACAGCCGCAGGTCCACTAAGAAAATCAAGAAGATGTTGTTCAAAAAATCCATCCCTCCCACAAGATGTCCCTTTGGGAAAACTCTTCAGTCTACTAAGAACCATCTCAGTTGAATCTATCATAGCATCCTGCGAAGGTAGAGTGGATGGAATTTTGGGTAAGGAAGATGACATGTTTTCATTGCAATTATGCCAAGGTCTCTTTATTATTAGGTGCAACTCCACTATAGGTAAGATTGCAAATTGCAGCAGCATACAACCCATTCATGAGTTTACCCCTACATGAACTCAGATTAGTAACCTCCTGATCCTCATGCTTAGACTTATTTTTTTACCTTCTTAGCTTATTCTAGTATCCGTGTTCCTCTAGAACATTGAACCAACATAGCGCACCCATTAGGTTCAGTCTACCGGCGCAGTGCACGATTAACTGATTTAATCTGCAGATTCCTCCGGGTGCTAGCTTATTAATAAAGGATGCATTTTTTATTAATAATTGATTTGGTTACAATTTGACACGGGTAAGTGGTACCCATGGAATCATGGTAAAGGATTTGGCTGATAAAGATTAGCATTGTCTTGTCCACTTCCATCTGCCGCATAATTAGCCAAACCATCTGTTGTTTGCTTAGTGGTAGATGTATAAATTAATGCTTTTGTTATTGTATGGGTAGCCAAAATAATAAAAATATATATAAAAAAAATTGTTATGAGGGGTCACCTAATAATGGATAAAGAGAAAAATATTAAAAAGTTAACAAAAAGTTTATTACTAATACTAGTTTCTCACCCATGCGATGCACGGGTCAGTTTCTTGTTAATGGAATATGGAATATTGGACGCTTGTTAGAGTATTTTTAAAGGTAGTCATATGAAGGAGACATGCTACTATGGGAAACATGTAAAAGTTACACTGGATGGAAAATGAGCCGTTTACCAAAAAAAAAGAAAATAAAATAAAATAATAAACAAACTAAAGGAGGGACTTTAAGTTTAAAAGTTATTAAAAAATTCTAAACTTTGTGTGGGCAGATAATTGTTTGCCATTTAGCCTTTTTTTTCACATAGCAAACTGAATGTATGAAAGATTTTGGGGTGAAGGAGTGTTGAAAGACCTCAATAGTAGGATCAAATTATCTCTAATTGGTAGTTCTTACTTCGTTTTGAAGGAGTGATTAGAATTTTCTCTTATAAATAATATTATAATTTTCTTCTTCTTACTAACCAATCAGCTAATATCTTAGTTGGTGTGCAAAACAATAAAATGAAACAAAAATAGACAAATAAAAATAAACTCTAATGGGGACATTGTAATCAAAAGGAATATCTTCTTAGCATTCCTCCACATCTTCTTTGTCCTTGCCGTAAAAGAAGATGTCCTTGCCATAAAAAATGTTATCTTTGTCTATGTTAGGAATGATCATTGCCTTGGATGTAAAACATTCTTTTGTTTCTTTTTTGTCTTGGTAAAGAAAAAATATGTCATACGAAATGAATATAATTTGTATGTTACTTGTCATTCACCGATGATCCATTAGTCATGTCAGTATCCTATTTACATCAACTCTTGCATTTGCGTAACGTGAATAATTGCATAGCTACCATTGTAGCATGGCATTGTGCCTTCAAAGTGATACAACAGAACCATACATTATCGAAGAAATTACATATGGTTAGCACCAGTAAATAGATAATACGACACATACGACGGATAAGAAGTATTGAAACATTAGGACCAGCCAATACAAAACTATCTAAATTATATCTAAGAGTACCAAAACCGACCTAGTCTTTGCATATTAGTACTTTTTTTTTGGTAGTGAAAAGGATTTAAAAATGTTACTCAAGATAGAAATAGGAATATTCGGCTCTACAATGGCACCCAGTATCATCATTTATGAAAATCCTTTTCTCATACATTAAGACTATTGCATTAGGAGCATATGCATTTGGTATCATCATTTATTAAAATCATCTATGATTAATGTACCATGCTCAACACTGAAGGCCTTGATAAACAATGAAAGCTACTTGGAAAATTGAGGCCAACACATCGTATATGTTCAATAATAGATAAATTAAAAGTGCCAGTAATAATCTTGCCCATTAATTCAAAATAGTTAGTCATGACACTCAAACAAAATAAATTCCAAACTAATTAAGTAAATAATGTTATCTAAAAATTGATAATTAACCAACACAAATACCTTTTTTTTTTTTTTTTTTGGTCAATCAACAAATTTCAATTCATCCAAATCAAAATAATGATTACATGTTCGCTTATAAGATTAACAAAAACATCAAAATACATAAATAATATCAAGATAATCAAAACCCTAATACAAATAAGGATATCAACTACAAGTAGATCGCGAAGAGAAAGAGCAATAAACCGCAGAGATACCCAATTTTTGATTATGTATAAGGGAGAGATGATGGTATATTTCAAAAATAATTCCGACCATTTAATTTGATTGTATTCTTCCTTGAAAAGAGATGCTCATGAGAGGAAGGAGTATTTTTCCCATAAACTTTTAGATCGAATAGTTGATGTTTTTGAATCACGAGTAGCAAGCCACGAACCAGCTATCAAAGATCGAAGAACTCGCCCCACAACGACGAAGATAAATCGCCCCAAAACGGCGAAGAAATATGCCAAAAGACACAAAGAATGATGTAGGAACATCCTATTCAACAAACTAATACCTAAAACTAGAAAATAAAAAGAAATCCTTGCTCAGATCTGGTCCGAAAGGACCATATCTGAGCAAGAAAATGAAAAGACTCAAGGGTTTTTTAGAAGGGAGGAGAAGAGAAAAGAAATAAGAAAGAAAGAGAATTTTCTTGAATGTAGAAGATTAGCGATCTCAAATCCTAATAATAAACCAATCCCACTGAGAACAAATCCTATTGAGAAAATAATAAAGAGTTTATACTCTTCTAGTGCAACATATTTAAAGTGTATAGTACTCCATAAATTGATTGAAAGTTACACCGTCACAGTCCATTTTCAGCGCCTGATATTCACTAAACTTTTAGAGCTCATATTCTTGTTGTATTAAATACTTTTGCATCTCCTGGTTATCGAAATCAGGACACATCATATCTCTGAAAAAATATCGTTCAACAACTTGATTCTTTATAAATTCTTCCATTCCAATGATGCCGTAGGATACGTTGATATTTTGTTAAGCTAAAATGGACATCTAGCGTGGGTTTTATTTTGGTATCTTGACGATCCTCTTTCATTTATTTTTTTCCCCACCTTAAAATAATTTTATAATAAATTAGAACAAAAATGCACAAATATAAAAAATCATCTAGTACAAAAGCAAGAACGAAATACAAAGATCATAAGAAATTAATTACTGGCATAGAGCTTTGAAATACCATCTAGCTGCGTAAAATGAAAATCAACGTAGTGTGATATTTTTAACATCTTTAGTAACCCAGGATGTGTTGATAATTTCCATTAAAATTAGGAACCATAAAATCTGTCAAGATTGTTATATTTTGCTCCTGAAACTTTTCTTTGTGATTTTCATATTGTATGTATTTGTTCTCCCTATTCAGTGTTTATATCCTGGCTTGATTGGGGTATACCCAGATTAATTGGGGTATACCCATTTTGTTCCCATCCAAAGTAGAGTGTTAAGGGGTGTCTAAAAGATGCTAAAATACCAAATTATCCTTACTATTATACCCTGCCGGCCGACTGATAAACCAAATGATTTTCAAAAGTCAATCAAAACCAAATCAACACATTTTTGTTGCATTCAATCAAAAATCAATCAAAAAAAAAAATTGGCCGGGATTTGAAATTGGGTATGATTTCATACCCAATCTCAAACCGTTTAAAAATTTACAAACAGTTTGAGATTGGGTATGAAATTATACCCAATTTCAAACCCTGTGTGATTCATACGTCGGCAAGGTATTTTTATGTGGAACTTGCCGGCTAGTTTTAGCCGGCAGGGTGTTTTTTTGGAGAACTTGCCGACTTTTCATTTCTGAAATTAACATTTTACAGGGTCGGCATGGTATTCATCCTTGTACCTTGCCGGCTATATTTCAGTCGGTAGGTTATGAAATTAAAACCTTTCCGACCAATCATGCATTTGCTGCTCAAGATAGCCAGCATGTTCTTCATCCAAGGACAATGCCGGCTAAAATAGGGTCGGCAGCTTATTCAAAGTCCACCTTGCCGGCGCACTGTGGTCGGCAGATTATTCAAATTGGACATTGCCGGCTGAAGAATGGCCGACACCTTATTCAAACCAATACCTTGCCGGTTTTTCACATTTTCAAAACTATTTTTTTTTGATCCAAATCAAACTCATAAGATGGGTTAAAGGTTTAATCCATTGAATTCATAAAATCGAATTTTTAATCTAAACTCAATTAATTAACCTAATCAGAATTTTAGTGTTAATTAATCAAGGGCATATTAGCCATTTAGAAAGTATAGGGTTAAGGGGTGGCTTGGCTTTACTTCAAAATGACCCTATTTTTTCTTATTAGGTATACCCCAATTAATCTGGGTATACCCCAATCTCGCCAGAGTTTATATTGGCTAGTTATTTTTGAAGGATTTTTTATTTTCGAAGGAACTATATTTAAAAAAACACAATAGCAACCACTTATGTTTTTATAAAGCAAAATCGTATTGAATTGGAAATATTATTTTTCGTTCAATGTTTTTGTTACCTATGTCCTGTCTACTATTCTGACCTTCATTGAAGTTATGCTTGCTCCATTCACCATATCCGTCGAAAATGGATTAATTTGAGGGTTCTCCATGTTGTATTAGTGTTCTCAAAGTCTAGATAGTGCAACGATATTCAATATTCTTGTATAGGTAGTAGATAGATTTTCCAACAGTGGTAACATATGGTTAATTTCATATATTAGTCATCTTATAGGAAAATTTCCTTTAAAAAGTATTTATACATCAAGGTACCAGTAGGTAAATTTTGGATACGATTTTCTTATTTATATATACATTTAATTCTCTCTGTAAATATATGCTACCTATTTTGATTTTTTCTTAAATAAAACCAATCTTACCTTACTTCAAATAAATAAATAAATCCGACTTTTGTTATTTTCCCTTCTTAAATAAAGCTAATTCTACACTAATTTTATATAGAACGCGCAACTGGGGGATACATTTATTAATTGAGGGATATGAATTACTTCCCCCAACCCATGATTTCCGCTAAGGGGTGACCATTTGGTATGAAAGTACTAAAATATCCTTCCATCAAAATAAAAATTAAAAAACTTAAAATCAAAAAACAAAAAACAAAATCATATCCCCCATTTCCATCTCCACCTCTTATTAATCTCTTTCAAATTCTAAACTCTCCCCACACCCAAATATACCCAATTCAAATTCTAAACTCTCCCCACTCCCTATCAAATTCTCGCCGGCTCCTCACTTTGGAAACGATTTTTTTTCTTCTTAATTCAGAAGTAATGAAGATCATGCTGAAAGTGATGAATACCATGCCGGAATTGATGAAGACCATGCCGGTAGTCAAGTGTCGGCATGCTCGAGAACTTCCTATCAATACCGGTAGTCAAGTGAAAAAAACCATAAAAAAATCATAACGAAAGTGATGAAGACCATGCCGGAATTGATGAAGACCATGTCGGTAGTCAAGTGCCGGCATGCTCGAGAGCTTCCTATCAATGCCGGTAGTCAGGTGAAAAAAATCAGAAAAAACCAGGAAAAAAAACCAGAAAAATTCATAACGGAAGTGATGAATACCATGCCGGTAGTCAAGTGCCGGCATGCTCGAGAACTCCCTATCAATGCCGGTAGTCAAGTGAAAAAAAAAAACTTTCTGGATACTTTTCATCATGTGCCATCATAGAAATTTGGGTTGAATACCATGCCGGAAGTAGTACCGGCATGCTCGAAAATTTACAGACTATGCCGGAAGTGGACTGATTAAAACAAAAAAAAAAAGGTTTTGAAGATCCGTCCCCCCGAACACCCCCCCCCCCCCCCCACCGGATAGTGGCAAACAATTTTTGAAAATTTCCGACAAATGCCGGCATGGGTTTTTGGTTGAATACCATGCCGACACCGAGCTTTTTTAGCGGCAACCATGGTGGATTCAAAGAAAAAAAAATCAAATTTTCAACCTCTTAACATCAATTCTCTCATCACAAACATCTTCCATTTTCAAAAAAAATTCCACTCAATTTTTTTTCCCTCCTTCTACTACAAACTCACACAAATTAAAATAAAAAATCAAACTAATCTACCTAGAACTTTTAGGGGAGACTCAATCGCAATTAGGGGCGACAATAAAAGACAAAATAGGTTGAAAATACTTATATGCCCCTTCATAATCGGGGGGTATTTTGTGCCCGATTGTTAAAACCTAATCGGAAGCTTTGTAACACCTTTGCCTACCGATTAAAAAGGATTTTAGAAAAAAACTCATTTTGGAGCAACCAATAATCGGAAGGTAATGTAACAAGTTAACCTTCCGATTATTATAATCGAAAGATAATGTAACCAGTTAAACTTCCGATTATGCCCACGTCTCAAACATGAACCAAATGGTTAGGGGTGGCTCTGCACCCTGAGCCAAGTGGAAATTTGGCAAAGGTTCGATGTGGGGATACTTATAATCGGTAGCCAAATATCCTACCGATTATGAAATATTTCAAAATTTTGGAGAAAATGGATTTTAGAAAAAAACTCATTTTGGAGCAACCTATAATCGGAAGGTAATGTAACCAGTTAACCTTTGGATTATTATAATCGGAAGGTAATGTAACCAGTTAAACTTTCGATTATGGCTACGTCTCAAACACGAACCAAATGGTTAGGGGTTACTCTGCACCCAGAGCCAAGTGGAAATTTGGCAATGGTCCGATGTGGAGCTACTTATAATGGGTAGCCAAATATCCTACCGATTATAGAAGATCTCCAAATTTTGGAGAAAATGGATTTTAGAAAAAAACTCATTTTGGGGGAACCTATAATCGGAAGGTAATGTAACCAGTTAACCTTCCGATTATTATAATCGAAAGGTAATGTAACCAGTTAAACTTCCGATTATGGCTACGTCTCAAACAAGAACCAAATGGTTAGGGGTGGATCTGCAAAATGAGCCAAGTGGAAATTTGGCAAAGGTCCGATGTGGGGCTAGTTATAATCGGTAGACAAATATCCTACCGATTATGGAAGATTTCAAAATTTTGGAGAAAATGGATTTTAGAAAAAAAATCATTTTGGGGCAACCTATAATCGGAAGGTAATGTAACCAGTTAACCTTCCGATTATTATAATCGGAAGGTAATGTAACCAGTTAAACTTCCGATTATGGCTACGTCTCAAACACGAACCAAATGGTTAGGGGTGGATCTGCACCCTGAGCCAAGTGGAAATTTGGCAAAGGTCCGATGTGGGGCTACTTATAATCGATAGCCAAATATCCTACCGATTATGGAAGATTTCAAAATTTTGGAGAAAATGGATTTTAGAAAAAAACTCATTTTGGGGCAACCTATAATTGGAAGGTAATGTAACCAGTTAACCTTCCGATTATTATAATCGGTAGTTTTCAGGTCCAATTAACTACCGATTATAAAAGGGAACATTAGCCGAAATATCCATACATTAATCGGTAGCTAATGATTCATTTTAAACTACCGATTATTTGTAACCTACCGATTGTGGTTTTGGCTACCGATTATATAAGGGCATAGTTTCCATTTTGAAAAATCGCGGATAAGAGGTAAATTAGTTTTACGTTTGGGTGACCTTTTTTGTCTTTTAGTGTCGCCCCTAATTGTGATTGAGTCGCCCTTAAATGTGCTAGGATAATCTATCCCCCAAATACTTAAGAATTTACTAATTAAAATTAATCACTAATTAGGATTAGTGAGGGCTAGATTATGAATTAAAAAAAATAATTACATAGGGGGTCACCCAAAATTGCTATTGGGACATCGTTTTTGTCCTGTAGCTATATCCCCCAATTAGTTTTGATATCCCCCAATTCCGCGTTCTTTATATATTATACCTAATTTGATGTATAGAGAATGTTTTTCGTTTACTTTCTCTCTATAAATATTTGTTACTTAATTTGATATATATATTATACCTAAAAAATTTGTAATTGCTAAAATTAATTTATTTTATACTGTTCTGACATATTATGTCTCAGATTTTTTTGTTTTTTTGCCATTAATAGCATCTATTTTTTAAAAAAGATTCTTAATATGAAAATAACATCTACGTATTGGTTTTTACTCTGCGATAGACTCACTATGTTATTTTTATTCTAGCGGTTGCTAGGATTTTAGAGTCCGAACTAAGCGCAAGCTAACAAAAAGTAAAAAAGACTTCTAAGTTTGATCAATGCACGCAATTGTCGTCATCACCTTAATCATGCATGGATCAAGCATCTTTTAAAAATCAAAACATATGACCAAGGCTAACCAATTTCTTTTCAAAATTCCGCCTGTTCTATTTGGCCGGAGTCTGGCGTCTTACGCATTTCAAGCGCAGCAAGTAAAATTGAACCCCCATGTCCCAAAACCATTGAGAAGTGGATAGCAGATGTTACCAAGAAAAAAGCGTGCTAAACTTTTGGTACAATAAGCTTTAAAAATTGATAGCACAATCAATTTGATTATACCAAAGACTAAATATTTTTAACAGTGTGCTTTCAAAAGAAAATTGTCTCTAAAAAATCGCAAAAATATGATAGCCAAATAAGTAGTTCTCTCTACTAAGTTGGAGTTTAGCTTTTTGGTCGAATAGAAATTCAGTTGAATCATCATCATTTTCCACCTTTAATCAGTGTCCATCTCCATCTTAGAGGTTTCCTTTTTCTTCTTTTTGGATGATTTCTTTGGATTTGGATGGCGTCTTTGGCTGGCGACGCTGTGTTTCTCCACTATTTGTTGATTTCCCAAATGATACTCGTACATGTGTCTACTACATATAAACGGAATCAGAGGTAATTTAGAGCATCTCCAATAGTGGGTGTTAAAAAACCTACATGGAAATTTTTTAAGACCCTTATTTGGGGGATTTTCAAATATAGTAAATATAGAACCTCATGACTAATAAACCATCTCCAATAGTACAAAGGTTTAATCCTTTGAAAACGTATGTGATGAAATCTTAACCGTTTCATTGTATTTTAATTAATTACTAAAAATAAAAAAATATGACATGGAGGTCATTCCGAAAGTCAAGATAATACTTTCTTCAAAACCTTCAAAATTAGTATTTCATCCATCATATTTTGTAGGACATACTGTTGGAGATGGATTTAGTTAAAATGAAGGTCTAAAATCCTATGTGTCATTAAAAAATAAATCTTCCACCTTCTATTGGAGATGCTCTTATAGCAGTGTGTTGATAAGTGATTTTAACCTACATGACACTGAAACAACATTATTTGATCTTTTAGATGCCACAGGTTTCTCCTATGATGCGAAATTAATAAATTGATCGCTTATATTTGGTTTAGAAAAAAGAATATCAAACTAAATGTAAGGTTTAACTCCATGGCTTCATTATTCATTGCGAAGCATGATCAAAACCAACAGAAAAAAAAATAAAATAAAAAATCAATACCTTAAAAGTGAACCCTAAAGATCCCATTTCATTGTTTCATCATCAACTGCGATGACATATCATCAACATCTGCAAAACAAAATCAACAAAAAAAAAAACAACTAATCAACAAAAAATACAAACAAAATATAATAAAAACACGGAAGAAGAAGAAAAAAACTGTGGAAATGATGAGAGTTTTCCGGCTGATTTATATAGATTTTTACAATGGACGGATTCTCCATAAATAGAAGACGATTCCATAATAGAATATCATATTTTGGAAATGATATCAAATCACAGTCTCAAATTTATGTATTTTTTTTTTATAATTTTGGGCAATTACAATTATTTTTGGTACCCATATATATTTTTTGAAATATTTTTAAAATTAGAAGAAGATATTTTGGAAATAACATTAAATTCGAGTCTTAAATTTGTGCATTTTTAATAATTTTAAGCAACCACGGTTATTTTTGGTAGCCATATTTATTCTTTAAAATATTTTTAGGAAAGAGATTATTTTATTTTTATTTTTATGTAATACGATATTAAGAAATATACTTAACACTTTTAGAAATCGGCTTTATTGTAATATATTTTTTGTTTTAGACTTATTTTGCTTTTAATTATGGTATGCAAAAAGTTAAGAAAAAATAAGGTTTATTATTTTGTTTTCGATTGAATTTTTTGTATGCTCTTTTTAATATTTGTTTGCTTTAGATTTCAATGATTGCTTCATTTTTTTAATCAATTTTATAATTCTCTACTTTTGGACAGGGTCACTAAAACTTTTATTTGCAAGAAAGATACAACGTCAGATTCAAAGGTTAGTACCTACGACCAAATTAATTTTTCAATTTTATTTTATAAAATGAATATCCTCCTCCGCGAAATTATGTCCTTCTTTGCCAGAAAATTCCCAACTAACATGGATAGCTTAAAATTATGAAGTTGTTGGGATAGCGATACTGGTGCAAACTGCAAAGTGATGAAACTTATCTGTTTATCAATGAAAATCACCTCTCAATATATTGACTAGGGTTTTGGGAAATGTTATTGGGAAAAAAACGGTTTAGTCCAAAACGTTTCAAATACTACAATTTAGTCCAAACCTAGTTGACTAGGTACAGATTAATCCAAGAATTGTGTAAAGACGCTGCTATCCTTCGCACGCTTTTAATAAAGCACACATGCAGCGAATGGATACAGTTTTGTAACTGACACCATAAACGTGGTTGTGACACGTAGCTTGAAAAAAAAACTGAATTAAAACGGCGTAACGGACAAATCATTTATTCCTTCTTTTTCTTTTGAAGATTGAAAAGCAGAAGAAAAACAACAAAACTACTCATACCTCAACATTTTGAACCCTAGAAAATTTTCAATTCACAAAAACATTCAATCAAAAACCCTAACATCTTACTAACCAAAACAACTAGATGGTTGAACAATCAGTAACATCATGTTGAAAGGAAAAAAACTAGTTTCAAAGACAAAAACAACACCAACAGCGGAAGATTCAACATCATGCTGCTGAAGAAAATCCATCAGTTGCGGTAGAAGAAATTCAAAAATCAACATCACCTAGAACGAGATCAAAGTCAGCATTAAAAGATTCAACATCAATTTCATCCCCAACTCCATCAGTTGCAGTACCAAGGACGAGATCAAAGAGAGCGTTACAGGATTCAACATCAATTATTGTACCAGAAACTTCAAAAACATCACCACCTAAAAAGAAATCAAAGACTTAAAAGCCTTCATTATCTGTTAAAAGAAGAAAAAAAAGATAACAATTCAAGTCCAGTTTTGTCTGATTTTGAGTAATTTTTGTGAGAATTGTTGCTGCTGTGTACATACTAGTACACCGCCATGTTGTTGCGTTGTTTCATTTCATGTTGTCTGTTTTTGAAAAAAAAATACGGGAATTGTTGCTGGTGTGTGCATAATAGTACACCGCCATGCTGTTGCGATGTTTCATGTCATGTCATGTTATGTCTGATTTTGAGTAATTTTTGTGGGAATTGTTGATGGTGTTTACATACTAGTACACCACCATGCTGTTGCAGTGATTAATGTCATGTTATGTCTATTTTTGAGCAATTTTTGTGGGAATTGTTGCTAGTGTGTACATACTAGTACACCACCATGCTGTTGCAGCGATTCATGTCCTGTTATGTCTGTTTTTGAGCAATGTATAGCTTGCGCAACTTCACAAGTTATTATGTAGTTGAGATTTTTACCAAAAAAAGACTTCAAAAATCGTCCAATTCCGTGTATATGGTTAACGTACTACATGCCGAATTTTAAAAACAACATATATAACCAAAAGGGAAAAATATGACCCCAAAAAAATGATGCTTATTCCCCTGTACACGACTGCACAATTAATGTAGTGGGAACATTTTTTGGAGTGCACTAATAGTGCGTTCCAAATATTGACCGGTCAACTGGACTCATGTTCATGGTCAACAACTAGCACTCCATACTATTTAGTCAACAGTCAACATTATATTTTTCGAGTGCACTCGCGTCCTTAGGTCAGTCAATTGGAATAGTCAATGGTCAATGTTTGTTTGACCAAAACAGTTGCTAAAAGTCTATTTTTGAGAGCAAAAAACGGTATAAAACCGTTACTAAAGTCCAAAATGTAGTTATTGGAATTTCTGAACCAGAACAGTACGTGCTCGAAATATCATCCTTTTTTTTAAGTCCTTTCTCGGTAAACAGCTGTATGTAGTTGGATTCTGTTACCCTTTTCTAATTCCTTCACTGCTAGTTTTGTTAGTTCAGTCATATTAATCAAGTTGTTCCAATCAAATGGCCATATATATATGGTTATATACTTTTTAGAGAGACTAGTCAGTGTTAATTAGCTTTCATGTTAATTAATGAAACTGGGGTAGTAGGATAGAACCTGTACGACTAGTTGGTGCAGTTCATGCTCAGTATTTTAAGATTCAAAAGAATGGGGGGAAAGGCGAAAGGGGAACTAATTAGGAAGAGAAAAGAACCCCTTTTACAAGAATAATTACTTGTGAATATTCGGATTTGAAAATAGGTTCAGGAGGTTGAAGATTTTCAGTGAGAGACGCAAATCTTTGTGCTTATTCAGTTATTCCTCCGCCGCGGGTATGTGCTGTTTGTCTATGTCTGTCTTTCTTCATATTTGTCGATTGTTTTTGGATATTTTCTGGGCGTCCCCATTCTCTCTTGTTTTCGGGCAAATTTGAAAAAGAATTGTCTTATGTACCCTCTTCATTAAACTAGTACCTTATTAACAACCATGAAGATAACTATCGATTTTCTTTTTCTCTTTACTTCTTTTGATTTACTCACAAATATGGACCATGAATCCACTTGATATGTCCGAATGGATTGTTATTGTTGTTCAAACAATATAAACCTTAAAAAAGACATTCGTTATTTATGAAATTTAAAAACCACTCTTCCACTTCGGAAAAAATGATACATAAAAATATTACTTTTCCTGAAATAAAGAGAATTTGGTTTCTTCATTTTTAATAACCTAGCGTTTTTAGGGGCCACTATAAAGGAATTAGGGTCACTAATAAAACAAAATAGGGTCATCCAAACCTAGAATGATGCCACCCCTTATCTTCAATTTTTGTAATGACTAAATTGCCCTTACATAATCGGTAGTTAATTGCAAAATCGGTGGTTAGTGTATATTTAGTTATTGTTAGGAGAATTATTTGAGTTATTAATTTTCGATTTTTTTTTTATATCTATAAAATTTTCGAATCTTGGTACTTCCATAATTGGTAGTAAATTGTGTTAATTTATCTACCGAATATATAGTCCCCAAAATAAGATATTTCCAAAATCCTTCAATTTTCGATCATTCCGTACTACCACAATCGGTTAATTTTCACTTCCGAATATATACTGGCGCCAAAATGAATTATAACAATCGGAAGTAAGATAAGTGAACTTAACTTCCAATTATATACTTCCGATTATATACATAATGGCATTTCGAAACGAGAATTATCATATTCGGTAGTAATTTCAGTTAAACAAACTTCCGATTATATACTGGCCCAAAAATGAGTTTTTGAAAGAAAAAAAAACTTAATTTTTCGAATTTTGGAATTATAACAATCGGAAATAAATCTAACTTCCGATTATATAGTGGCATTTCGAAATGAAAATTATCATATTCCATAGTAATTTCAGTTAAACAAACTTCCGATTATAAACTGGCCCCAAAATGAATTTTTGAAAAAAAAAACCTTAATTTTGTTAATTTTGGAATTATAACAATCGGAAGTAAGATAAGTGAACTTAACTTCCGATTATATAGTGGCATTTCGAAACGAAAATTATCATATTCGGTAGTAATTTCATTTAAACAAACTTCCAATTATATACTGGCCCCAAAATGAGTTTCTAAAAAAAACCTTAATTTTTCGAATTTTGAAATTATAACAATCGGTAGTAAATTGTGTTAATAAGTGATGCTCATTATCTACCGATTGTGCTTAATTTTTTATACAAAAATTTGGATTTTTGGAATCAAGAATAATCGGTAGATAATAATCAATTACCTACCGAACATCATTCCTCTAATTTAAAAAATAAAGGATTTTGGCAAAATTCATTTCCGGGTACTCTATATTCGGTAGTTACTGTAACATAATTACTACCGATTATATATAGTTAAACTACGGATTGTAGTATTAACTACCGAATGTGAATGGAAATTTAGCCATTACGAAAATTGAAGATAAGGGGTGGCATCATTTTAGGTTTGGATGACCATATTTTATCTTATTAGTGGCCCCTAATTCATTTCTAGTGGCCCCTAAATATGTCAGGTTTAATAACACAAAACAACATGTCTATTTTGTACGTAGTAATTAAGAAAAGATCGTTTAATGTATAAATATAAATTAACATGCCCTAGCTCAGCTGGTCATCCCCATTTCCCAAAGTTTGATGCGTTCGAGGAGGTCCCAGGTTCGAGCCTCCAATGATGTAATATTGCAGAAATTAACATGGAAGGTAGAGTTGGCTTGCCCCCCTTGTGACACAATTCCCCCCCCCCAATCCGCTTCGGATCCCGTTGGCAAGGTTACCCATGAGGCTCGCTAGTAGGATAACACAACAGCATGTTCAATTAATGTAGTAGTATGTCGTTGGAGCTTAGCTTGTTAGGCTTCCAACTAGTTTCATGTAATACTCCCTCCGTCTCAAAATAACAGTCCTAATTGACTTTGTCAAAATAATAAGGAAATCCTACAAAAAGTCATGACTAACCCTTGACCAGACTATTTAATGTTAAGTTATTACCAAATGTAGATAAAAAGGTAATGTAATAATAAATAGAAGTTTTAGGAATTTTGTAACTACTCATAAATGTTTTCATTTAAAAAAGGAATGACAATTAATACAAAAAACTATTGAATGGATTTTTTCATTATACATGGTGATAATATTTATGATTTGGAATTAAACTTATATAAAAAAGGATTTTATAACTATAAAAAATAAAGGGTATATTTGATAGTTTAAGGGAAAAGTATTCTATAAACAGAGCGGAAAAATAAAAAGAGACAGACCAAAGTAGAAATTAGGACAGATAAAAAAAGATAGAGGGAGTAATATTTAATATTTTAAATATAAATTCAATATAATAGAAGTATGCTATTTGCTATCTTACTTTCGTGGTCAAATCATAAACATAGAAAGTACTTTCTGGGGCAAATAATGCATAAAAGAGCAAATTCAGAAGTGGCTTTATGAAAATATTCTTAAGATTTAAGACTTAGTTTGTTGGAGCCCAGTTTGTTGCTAGGTTTACAACCAAAAATTTATAATTTCTTTTACACAGTGAATTTTAGACTCAGTTGTCAAGTGAAGTCAACTTATCTTAACTTTAGTGCCGTATGGTTGTTCTCCACTTTTTCCAATCATAACAAATGACCTAACAGTCGCCATAAATTTTGATATCATGCACAAAAGAAGACTATTAGATTGAAACCCGGGAGACTATTAGATTGACTTTGTTGGTCTTCATGCACTATATAATGCGCACCTTCACCCCGAACTTCTTTGCAAATCTTTCTCTATACCTCTAGTTGGTCATCATTTCAATAGCTATACTTCTACAATATGAGCATTGAAACACCAGAGACTCTAAGGCCAGATCAAAATGGCACTTCAAAAACCAATATCGAAAAACCAATCAAAACTAGAAACTGGTTGTTAGTCATTATTAACTGTGCTCTTGTTTCTTGTGGTGCTATAGGAGGTCCTCTCTTAATGAGACTATACTATCTTCATGGTGGTAGTCGTAAATGGCTTAGTAGTTGTTTACAAACTGCTGGTTTTCCAATTCTCATATTCCCTCTCATTTTCCTCTATATTAAATCGAAGTCGCCAACGCCAAACAAAGATCAAACTTCGTCCTTTTATATAGAACCAAAGTTATTTCTTTCGGGTATCGTACTTGGAATTTTGTTTGGTTTTGCTAATTTCATGTATGCATTGGGTCTATCTTATCTTCCGGTATCAACTTCATCAATTCTCTTTGCAACTCAGCTGTGTTTTACTGCATTTTTCGCATGGTTAATTGTGAAACAAAAATTTACCGCATTTATTATAAATGCAGTGGTTGTAATGACTCTAGGATCAGTCTTATTGGGTATTAATACCAATGGTGATAGACCAATTGGGGTATCAAAAGCTCAGTACTTGACAGGTTTTCTTATGACATTAGCTGCTGCTGCTCTAACTGGTCTTGTAATGCCTCTGATCGAACTTACTTTCAGTAAAGCAACTAGACGTGTTACTTATTCTACTTTGTTGCAGCTACAGTTCACTTATTCTCTCGTTGCAACCGGCTTAAACGTTATTGGGATGCTAATAAACAAGGATTTTCAGGTACTATTACTGGATTTCAGAAATATGTACTTCTTGGGGCTTTAGGTTAGAGGTGTAAATTGGGTTGTGCTCATGCTAGCACAGCCCAACACAGTACGCTAAAATTTGAGCATAGCCTAGCCCGACACGTGACTTAGCCCAAAGACAAATGGGGTTTGACTAATTTGTCAAGAGATCAAAGACAAAGACGTGACACAACATAACACGTCATAATATGTATATAATACTACACAACATGGCACAATACATCACATTTTGTGTATATTTCAACAAAAAAACCTTTATTCTAACCAATTATTATTGACATTTTATTATTGTCATGTTAACTTATTTCATTATAACACATATAATACCTAAATATTTAGAAAACATTTATACTGTAAAATATAAAATAAATGTGTCAGGCACAACACAACACGTTTATTTTTCTGACACAACCCAGCATAGCACGCCTCCTAGCACGTCACGTCATAATCTCCGGCACATCACGACATATAGCGTGCTAAGCACGTGATTTCGTGGGCTGTGTTGTGCTGGGCCTGCACGTTTTACGCCTCTACTTTAGGTGGCCTCAAATTTTTCTTTTGTTTCAGTGACCTGCATAACTACAGCTAGAAAGAGTTTGTATCAATTTGGTTCATCATCGGAGTTGTGCCCATAACAGAAAAAAAGATAAAAGTGACCGCTTCACACGGAAAATACATGAGTAGCCCACAATATAAACCTAGACATTTACATGTCTAATATTACAACAGACCAATTTGAACTGCTTTTCCTAACAAAAATGGAACTAAACAGTTTAAGAATATAGGTGGTAATATTGATTATTAAATTTTGCTAAATTCATATTTCAGCTGTTAAATATCTTATGATACATTTGGTTTGATTGATTTCACAGGCTATACCTAGAGAAGCAGATGAGTTCGAGTTTGGGAAAAGCAAGTATTATATAATCATTGTCTTGACTGCAATTACATGGCAATTAGCAACTCTTGGATTCTTCGGTTTAATTTTGAACACGAGTGCTCTTTTCAACGGTATATACGGATCACTGCTCTTTCCATTTACAGGAGTAGCAGCCGTCATATTTTACCATGAGAGTTTCACAGGATTAAAAGGAATGGCGTTGGCATTATGCCTTTGGGGTTTCTCTTCCTACTTCTATGGAGAGTACAAGATGATGAATAAAGTGAATAATAATGAAAGCCATGAGAAAATCGAGGAAGTCGAAAATGAGCCCAAAAGTATCGTATGAACACATGTTTTCCAAGGTTTTCTCTTCCATGTTAAATAATTTTGTAAGTATATATAAGCTTTTGTGTATACTTAGATGATCAAGAACCACGATACAGTACTGTATGAACACATGTTTGCCAAGGTTTTCTCTTACATGTTGAATAAGTTTGTAAGTATGAGCTTTTATGTAAAAATCGTGAAATTCCCTGAAATATCATTCACAACCCGACCAAAACAAGAGAGATTAATCTATCTTAACCATTTATCAATAAAAAAAAAGAGATTGGTGTTCTTGTCGTAAAAAGCATCAGTGAATAAATAATTATCGGAAAAATGTCCAAAATCCATAAAGTGTGGGAGCAATGGACTTATAAAATATAGGTCTTGGTGAAAAATACACAAAAAAACTTTAGACACACATATCTTTTACTTTAAACTTTATTCTTTATCGTATCCATTTCTCTCTCATGTTTGTTTTCTTTTTCCAATTTAAAATTAATCAAGAGAAATGTCTTAACTTCCAAAATATAAGTCGGATTTTAATAAAATTTATATTTTTGGAAAGGGCTCGAAAATCTCTACAAAACAATATCCATTGTTGATATATGAAATTCGAAAGATTTTTTTTTATTATTTTAAACTATCCCGATGATACATTATGCACCCAGGTGCAACCTGACCAAAAGGACACTTTAATGGTCATTGTTTTCAGGACAAACCCAAATGAGCTCTTCCCTCTCTCCTCTCTCCTCAACCTGAGTTTTCTTTGTGCCGGCTTCTTCTAGCCGTTGCTTTTGTGTGTTTGCTTGCAACGACTAGTTTCAACGGTCTTTTCTCGCCGGTTTCCTCACCGGGTTTCACCTGTTTTCGCCTGATGCTCAGCTGTTGATCTTCTATGGTTTGTTTTGAAGAACAAAACTCTCTCAACTACTAAATTTCAACTTTCTGAGAGTACCCAATCACTGGATTACTATGAAGATGCAAGATTTCAAACTCAATTCAAATACTTTTTCTGTCTTCATCTGCAACTGCATTTGCATAAATCACAAAAATTGGTACCAAATCACTCACACTGGTCACAAAAACAGCATACCAACAACTCCACAAATCACTCAAATCACTTGCATCACTCAAATCACTTGCATCACCCAAATCACTTGCATCACTAGAATCACTTGCATCATACAACCCTCTAAATCGAACCGCACAGGTCTGGAAATCACTAAAGAGTTAGATGTTTACATCAAAACTTACTTCCTCCACCAGAGTTATGGTTCTATTGATTTTCTGAATCCTCAAGTTCTGACTCTATGGTCTGATTGGGTGTTCAGACCAAAAGCTGGTCTTGCTATGCCTCCTTCCTTGCTAGCTAATCTATTTATGCTGAGCTGGTTGAGTCCTAAATTGGTATCCTCTAATCCTTATTACTCTCTCCTTTTATCTCCAGATGTGTTTGTTACTTTGCTATTCTATTTGGTTCCTTCCTTTAAGGCTGGATATTGGCAGTTTACTTATTCCTAGGATTTTGTCTGTGGCTTCTGTAAATCAAATTCTAAATACTTTGGGTGCACTAGAGCTACCAATTATGTTATCAAACCTTATACTAAATTACACCCACAAGCTTTCTTTCCACCCTTGATTACTATTGATTCTACCCCCAATCAGTCCTGTTTGAAATCTATAACCCACACCCACAGTGTTATAACCATTAACAACATTAGATTCAACAAGCAAAATACTCAAATCAACAGATCATTTCTAAGTGCTTACCACAAATCTCCAAAACATTATAATATCCAAAAGCTGAATAATTTCAAACAAAGAAAAGATGTTCACCAAAAGCTGAATAATATCAAACAAAGAAAAGATGTTCACCAAATCAAAACCATCAACACACCCCTGTTTACCAAACTTATTCTCCCAACCACTCAAATAAACCACAATAGTAAACTCAAGAGTTACAAGGTCTTACTGATATGCTCTCTGAGTCTTACTCCGAGTCCCCTGACTCACACTGCGAGTCTGACTTCGAGTCAGCATACTTCGAGTCTTAGGCGCCTGGTTTTCAGAATGAGTTTGAACTCCACTCTCATCATCTTCTGGAACGACATGGGCAGCATCAGGAGCAGTAGGCGAGGTTTTCTCTAGTGTAGTCTCTGGTGGTCCAGAGGACTGGCTTGTATCCTGAGCACCTGCAAATATGGTTCGATCAATCTTACCTACGGTAGGGCAAAGAGCATCAAGCACTGGAAATCACATAGGCTCATCTCTGTGAATCGGCAGGGAAGCCAACTGACGAACGATTCTCCGCTCTCTCGATTCAAGTGTGATGGACTGATACCCAACTCGGCTAACTCCAGAAATGATGAAACGATCAGCAACAATTGCCACTCCCTCATGCACCTCAAAAGGGCCATACTTAGGGTGAAAATCATACATAACCCAATGCTCTCTCTTCCCCATCTGTGGATGAGATGCAGCTCTGGGCATACCAGTAACATATCGATCAATCTCACCAGAAGAATGAGGTGCAATACTTCCAATGTCTCTCTCATGATGAAAATCCGCAAAAGGATTGACAAATTCCTGTTCTACTAGAGACTTCTTAGTCTGATCGAAATAATTTCGAAGCCGATCGACTGGAGAATCCATCATCAACTCATGCAGAACTGCACCAGGAGGCTTATCCTCTTGAAACTCTATCTCAATCTTAACATCAACGTTGTGTTGCATGTCATTCAAGTACCAGGAAAAATCAGACACATAATCTGGGGATTCACATACCTGAGGAAAGGGAATCCTATATGGAATTCGAGTTACACAGTACTCTCGAGGGTACCATCGAATGCTGCTCTCTTCGGCGATCTCCACCATCTTCCTCTTTCCTTTTCGGTCAGTCGATTGGTTCTCACCAGCCATTGTACAAGAGGATTCTAATTATATTATTGATGGACTCTGATAGAATTCTGAAAGGGGAGAAGGAGGGGTTTTCTGTATCAGATAAGGAGAAATGTGTTACTGTATCTAATAAGAAGAAGTGGAAATTTAATAGGAGGAGTTTGAAAGGTTTCCACAATTTAATTGACGACGGTTTCCAAAAAAATCTCATTACTTCTCAACTCCTCCCTTCTCCTATCCCCGTCGCTTCAATTCTTAACTACCTTAAGAAATTTTTCCTAGTCTGTTTAAGACTATCTTTTAATATTGCTCCTTTGGTTTTGAAAGATGGCATATGGAAGGATCTCAGGCTTACATTTGGCGCTATAAAAATAACTACTAAAAATCATTTGATCGGAATCCCACGTGCTATTCGCAGGTGTACTCAAAAGCAGTGCTCTAACCTGAGTCAGCTTCACTCAAGGCTGACTAAGCGATCTGGTAGACGGGCTGATTGGGAGTCCTTTTCTGCGGGTGTTCATACGAAACTTGAAAACAATTACAGGGTTGACTGGAAAGACAAGTCCACACCCATAATTAATGATATTAAGAAGATTCTCTCTCCCAACTACAAATTTCAAATTAAAGATGCTCATTTCCATTACACCTCGGACAACACCAAATACCTCAGCTGCCTTAACCCTTGGCCCAAAGAAGGTACGGATACCCCTCGTATTACTAACAAAACAACCCTGTTTGGTTGCAAGTACAGGGTCACATTAGTCATATGCAGCAACAACTACAACCCAAATTATCGACAGGTCTTGTCAACATCAAACAACCTTCTTTACTCCAATGCCTGGCCTGGCCTGAGATTACTTAACATACCAACCAACCAGAAGGAAAAACTTCAAATTAAAGACTGCAAGGAAATTTTATACATTATTGACTGGATATCAAGTTCAAAACCAAAGATAGCATACTCATCACCTTGGTCCATTCTCCCTTTTTCACCAAACCTGATGGCCTCTACCTCAAGAGCCTCATCTTCCAAAACCATTGATACCTCTATCGAAAATCTTACCAATCAAATGGAAAAGTCTCTAAACATGCATGAACCTGATCTCTACCCTAAGGTCTTTATGAACCCGGACAACATCAAATCCAAACAACTAATGGATTGGAAATGGTGCTTCGTTGGAAAACTCTGCAGCAACACTATCTTTGAGACAACAAGAGTCAGTAACTTCATCAACAATAACTGGGAATTCTTTGGTAGGGTGGAGATGGAAATCTGGAACAAAAGAAGGAATTTATTCATACTAAGGCTCACTCATGAAGAGGACTATAAAACTCTAAGAATGGGAGGTACAAGAGGAGTGTTTGACAAACTGATGGTCCTGGTAGAAGTACCTGTGGGAGGGCCTGATCTAATCCATGAAGAAGATTTCCAATCAGTCCTGATATGGCTTCTTATAAAGAGAATTTCTACTCATATCATCACTGACATTAGTAATATGCTCCAACCTGTGGGAATTTATCAAAAACAAAATAAAGCTTATGGAAGGGATAGATTTGAGAAATATTTGGAGGTGATCCTCAATATTGATGTTACCAAGCCCCTTAAATTTGGGATTGAAGCCTATGAAACTCCAACCATCTCTCACTGGCTTGAATTTGCCTATGCTCTTAATGGCATCAAGTTCTGTAAAGTCTGTAGAACATTAGATCATCCTTACCCACCATGTCCCATTCTAAATACTCCATCAGGATCTCTCTATCAACCCCCCAAATCTTAGACACCTCAGCCCTTACTACCACCTCAAAATGCCTACCAAAATACTGCTCAAGAAGGAAGGAATGTCACTCATAGAGGGTACTCTGATGCTGATGTTTCTCAAGCTTTTGAAGTCAAAATGAAAATAGCTAAGCAAAAAGAGCTAGAAAAAACCATTGCAAACTTTGCTCCATCCAACTCTAAGCTTCTCACATTCAATGCCTCTTCCAGAGCTGACCCAAACTCCCCCCAACCAGACATCATAGCAAACCAAACAAGAAACAAAAGGATGGATCTATCTAAGAAAATCCTAACCAACTACAAGCACATTTAGGCAAAAACCAAGTTAAATGATGCTTCCAGAGATAAGCATACTGCAAACACAAACTCCACCAACAACCACACTAGCAAAGCTGATGAATGCTTCCCTCAATTGCTGCATAAAAATCACCCCACCCTATCCCAGATAAAAGATAGAATGGAAGCTGAAGCTGAACTGTTCAAAAAGCAAGCTTGGAAAGCAAAAAAGAAAATTCACCTTCTTGATAATGAACCTGCAAGTAAAGAACTCAACAACCCAAAAGGCCCTAATAAAAGGAAGCAATTACCTTGCACTGCTATTCCCATGGAGATCAATGATGTTGAACACAGCAAAAGATTCAAAGAGATTTCTGACAACTATGTTGAACCTTTGGACTCAACAATCCCCCATATGGCTAATGATGACTCCAGCTCTGCTTCCCATGACAATGAGGTACCACCTTTCTCCTCCTTTAACAATCTGACAATTCAGGCTCACTATCATTTTCTTAGCTTACTTTTATATCTGGTTGTTAGATTTTTTGACCCAATCCCCAGAAGGGCCATCTCTAAATATCCTTTAGTATCCTACTTTTGGAAATTCTTTATCTTTATAGCCTGGAATTGTCAAGGGCTAGGACAAAGATCCACTAAGAAATACCTCACAGACTTGCTCAATAAATTTAGTCCTGATATCTGCTTCATCTCTGAAACGAAGCAAAAGCATGGCAAACTCCTAAATACCATGAATCATCTTAACATTCAGAACTTTTGGCATGTGAATCCAGGAGGGGCTAGTGGTACTGCTGGTGGATTAGTATTACTGTGGAATAATAATGTGGATGTCAATATACTTGACTCCTATATTAATCACATAAATGTTATAGTCCAGCAAACCAATGGCCCTCCTTGGCTTTTTACTGGTTTTTATGGCATCCCCAAGGACACCAACTGTAAACTCAACTCTTGGAAAGTGCTAGAAAGAACTGCTGCTAAACATTCTATTCCTTGGTTTGTTATGGGGGATCTCAATTTCATCCTGCATGATCATGAAAAATATAGTACTCAACCTCTAGATAACCTGGAGGCATCTATCTTTAACAATAAAATCCTGGAGATTGATCTCTTGGACCTAGGAAGCTCTGGTTGCCCTTTCACTTGGTCCAACAAGAGATCTGGGCCATCTCTTACTGAACAAAGATTGGGTAGAGGTTTAGCCACTGACTCTTGGCTTAACCTATACCCAAACTCTACTATCACCAATTTACTTGCTATAGGCTCTGATCACCATCCCATCCTCCTCAATTCTAACCCTCACTGGAATTCTGGGAAAATTCCATTTAAATTATTTGGTCATTGGCTTGATCACAAGGATTGCAAAGATATTATTTTGGAATGCTGGTAGAAAAAAGTTGTCTGGTTCTAGTGCTTTTCTCATAGCAAGGAAGCTCAAGGATATCAAGCTAAAGATCAAAGTTTGGAATAAGGAGGTGTATGGAAACATAAAGACTAATATTGAAGAAAGCAAACATCACCTGAACTTGATACAAGGAAACTATTTCAAGCCAGACAGAAGTTCAGCTCTCAAATCTTCCATGCATGTCCTAAAAGAATGGCAATACATTGAAGAAAAATTCTGGAAGATTAAAAGCAGAGATCAATATATCAAGCTTGGAGACAGAAACACAAGGTACTTTCATAGGTCAGCCAAAAGCATAACTAGAAGAAACAAGATCGATATCATACAAGATAATGCAGGGAATTGGCTTCAAGAACACCAACAAATCAAACAATGTTTCACTAGCCACTTTTCCAGTATGGCCTCTTCTGAATCACCCAGAATCAACCCAGAAATTATAAACCTAATCCCCACTACTATTTCTGATACAGACAAAAATATGCTAAATAGAATACCTGAACACCAGGAAGTCAAAGCAATCATTTTCAGCATGGCTAAAGATAAAGCCCCTGGGCCTGATGGCTTTCCACCAAATTTCTTCCAAGCAAACTGGGAGATAGTTGGAGAAGATGTAGTAAAAATGGTCCAACATTTCTTCAAATCTGGGCACCTTCTAAAGGAAATGAACACAACCTTCATCACTTTGATACCTAAAATAGATAAACCAACAAACCCCACCCACTTCAGACCTATCAGCCTATGTAACACAACTTATAAAATCATTTCAAAGCTTCTAGCTCAAAGGATGAAACCTTACCTCAACAAAATCATATCACCCTACCAATCTGCCTTCATCCCTGGAAGACAAATAGATGACAACATAGCCATTGCCCATGACATAATCCATTATATGAGAAGTAAAAGGGGAATCAAAGGAAAAAAACGTACTATGGGAATCAAGTGACTAATGGAAAAAATTGGATTCAACACCAGTTGGTGCAACAAGATAATGCAATGCATCACTACTACTTCTTCAGTTGCTCTCATAAATGGTTTTCCAGACAATTTTTTTTATCCTTCCAGAGGTCTCATACAGGGAGACCCCCTCTCCCCCTATCTCTTCCTCTTTTGCATGGAAGCCTTGTCAAGGACTCTATCTCATGCTGAAGATCTTGGAATCATATCTGGCATCAGCATCTGCAAGAATGCCCCACCTATAACTCACCTGTTATTTGTTGATGACTGCATGGTGTTCTGCAAAGCCAATTCTACAGCAGCTCAAAATCTCAAGGACATCCTCAACATATTTGGAGATACCTCAGGCCAACTCATTAACTTCCAAAAGTCTGGTGCCTTCTTCAGTAAAGACACTGATCCAGATATCATCCCAGACATCTGCAACACTTTTGGAGTCATGGAGCTTCCTAGTAATGACAAGTATCTGGGATCCCCCCTTTTCACACACAGAAGCAAAATTACATGCTTTAAACCAGGAGTTGATAAAATGAAGATCAACTTATCTAGATGGAAAAACTCTCCTTTAAATCCAGCAGGAAGAGAAGTCATAATCAAAGCGATTACTTCTACAAAAGATATACCAAATTAAATGCTTCAGGATCCCAAAGCAGACATGCCTAGATATGAACAAACTTCAAAGGGACTTCTTCTGGGAAAAAACTTGGAAAACCCAACCGGCTACTACCCAAAGGCATGGACTTCCATTTGCAAACCTAAAGAATTGGGGGGTCTTGGATTTATGAACATGGAACTCTTCAACAGTGTTATGATAACTAAAATAGGATGGAGATTGGATCAAGACAAGGAATCTCTCTGGTATTAGCTGATGGAGGCAAAGTACTTGCAGGGAAGAAATGTTCTGAACATGAACACTAAGGCCAAGGATGGAGACTCTTGGTTATGGAAAGGAGTCTGAGAAGGAATCAAGAATATCCAACAACACTGTGGATGGAGAATAGGGAATGGTAACAAAATCAAGATATGGGAATATTTATGGATCCCAGGATCTGCTGAAAAGCTCCTCAAGCCAACAAATTGTCCAACAGATGTCCAAACTCTGGGAAATCTAATGACAAACCAAAAAACCTGGAACTCTACTCTTCTTCAACATATTTTCAATCCTGCAACAGCTAACAGCATATCTCAACTAACCATCCATCCTACAGAGGAAGATAGTATACAGTGGAATATCAATACCAATGGAAAGTTCTATGTTAGGGAACTATACAAAGCTAAGATTGAGCATCTCTACAGAAATGACCAGATAATCAGAGATTGGAATGCAATCTGGAATCTAAATGTGGCACCAGCCATCAAGATTTTCCTCTGGAAATGTGCTAATGAAATTCTTCCTACCAATGCAAAGACTGCCAACATCCTCCACTATATTGATCCAATATGCAGAATTTGTAATTGTGGGGAGGAAACAATGACACACATGTTCCTAAATTGCCCAGCTGCAACAGGGGTCTGGAATCACATTCTAAGGGCAAATCATGGCCTCTTTAACTACCAAACCCCCTTCATGGAGTGGTTTAATGAATGGTTTCTCAATGGAAGTAATACTAACAAAACATGCATCTATGCTACTGCCTGCTGGTTTATCTGGAAAGCTAGATGTGATCTAGTTTTTCAAAACGTGGTTCCAAATGCTAAAGTGACTGTCATCAGCATCCAACAACATCTCTGTGATTTTAACAGAATTCATAATATGCCTCACCATGTTTTGAACAGTCAAGACCCACACCACATCACTAATGTGGCTGTCATTAATCATGGGAACCTTGCTGGGATCCAACAAAGTCATCAACATCATGGCTTTGTAATCAAAATATGTACTATTCAGGATCCCAACAGTTCTCATTATTTCTCTGCACTAACTATCAATGACCTTGCAGGAAACCTGGTTGATAGCAGAGGACACACATCTAAAGGAAGACCAGAAGCAGCTGCAGGAGGAACAGAACTAGCGTTTATATGGGCAGAAAAGCAGCAGCATACAAATATCGTAATACAAGCTGAACATGCTGAGATTTTGGAATACTTCAACAACCTTTATGTTAGAGCCATCTGGGGCAGATTCAACAGAGACTATCACAAAGAACATGGAAGTCTAAATGATGAAAGCTCCCTTTTTAGTACTCCTATAACTTTTGTTTTACTCAGTCTAGAACTTATTGATAGATCTCAAAATATCCAAGCTCTAACTTTGGCTAACATATGTAAAAACTCCAGCAGGGGGTCTTTGGTTTGCCCAAACCGAGACTCCTTCGACTGTAATATCTATACTATTCCTTAGGCTGAGCCAATATTTTCCTAAAAAAAAAAAAGCAACCTGACCAAAAGTTTATTTCCTATAAAAATATGCATTATGCATCCAGGTGCAATTTGACAAAAATTATTTCGTATAAAAATATGTATTATGCACCTAGGTGCAATATTTTCAAAATTTATTTTCTATAGGAATATGCATTATGCATCCAAGTGCAGCCTAATTAAAACAAATTTCTATAAAAACATGCATATACATTATGCACTCAGGTGCAACCAGACCGAAACCTGTGTCATGCCAGAATATAAATTATGCACTCAGGTGCATCTTGTGTATTTCATAGATAAATTTAGGTTTATCCTACTAATCACCTACATATATTATGCACAACCAAAATCACTAGTTCATGATCTCGAAAAATATATCTAACACCATTACCATTTATATTCACCATTAAGACATCAACCAAAAGAAAAATAAGAGGAATAACAAATATTTCAAAGAAAAAAATATACGTTATGCACTTAGGTGCATTTGGGCCAAAACCTATTTTTCTGCCAAGATATACATCATGCATTCAGGTGCATCTTGTGTATTTCATAGATACATCTAGGTTTATCATACTTATCAGCTGCAATATATATATACTCATCATAGAATAATATCATTAGACATTTCCAACAATAATCTCATTGGGTTTTTTATTACCTGACATTGGGTTTCTCACAAACCTTATTAATCTCATTGTTGTTAACTAGTAGCAACTATTGAGAGTCTTCCATGTTCACTGTCATTCATATCTATTAAAATCGCCATATCCCTTTTTCTTGTTGTGTCGAGAACATCCCCAAATCAGTTTCTAAATCAAGTCCTAGATGCCAGGATAACTCATACGCAAAACTCTGGCCATTTCTCAATCTCCTTGTGATATCACCTTCGCTGGCTCTTTGTGCAAACTCACCAGCATCTATGGAAAACATATGCCAAACTTGATTCAAGACTGGTCTCTCAGGCTTTTTCCCGAACATGTCGTGTACATTTTAATGGTATTATGAATTACTGCTGATTCTAAAACCATTCCACCTCCTTCCCTGTAAAGCAATAGTTCAATCACACAACAATCCATGACTCTAACCCATTTAAACTTCTAAAATCACCTTTAATCACATCATTTCAATGGCATTGAGCTTGCGTTTCTTCCCTGTACAGTAGAAGTTCATGGCATCATTAGCTTAACTGTGTCTCTACCAAACAAACCACAGATGTTTTTTCATTATCTACCGGTATTAATTTCCATATAACTGAAGTTAGCCCATCTGTAACTAATAGTGGTGATATTCTCAGAGTCTTAATTAAACACGTTGTAACCCTTATAATATGCAAGTGGAAGCAATACTAATTGTAGATACACCATAAAATCGATCAGAACAAAATCATTAATGTTGCATCATCGAATTTTTTATTCAAAAGATTAATGAACACAATCATAACTACACATAGTTCACCTATTAGTAACTAAAATTGAACACAAAAAAATCAAATTGATTAACCTGATTGCTCCTCTTCAGATGTCCCCTATACTGGTTGACTCTTTTCCTTTGATTCTAGATGTTGTTCTGCAATTTAACAAAGTATATTATGGGTTAGTGATTAAAACTGTAGAAACCAAAATTCACAAGATTTTTTTTTTTTTTTACTTAAATATATATACCGTGGAAGTAAAAAATTATTACCTAATTCGTCATCTAATTTTTTAGATCATGTCTTTTCCCTCTATCCTTTGGTTCCTTTCTCCGAATCCCCTGTTCTACAATCTGGCACTACCATATTTGTTTTTTTTTTTAGAACTTCGGAGAATTTAAAAATTTAGGTATAGAAAATGGTTATGATTATGAATAAACTAGGAACAGAAATACAGTTGATGTATTTGAGATAAAATCTGTTTGTGCAGGGATATATCGTCCCATTTATGCGTTGAGTTGATTGAAATAAAATTATACAGTGGTGATCGGAAAAACTTTATGTTTCTCGGAGAAGAAGATGGAATGAGAAGAAAATAGTTTAAAGGGCATATTAGTAACACTGGGTAGTAAATATTAGTTTGGGTTTGGGCGAAATAGACAAATTTGGTTATTATAACAGTATTTTTAGAGGTTAGGATATTAAAACATTGTCAATAGTTTTCCTGTATTCTGGACCTAGGAATTTAAATCCAAGGGCTATTCAACCAAAAAACTGAAATAATTATACCGTCATTTGGAAGATTAAACTGCATCCAAATCAGTTTCCACATTGGAGAACTGGACATTTGGGAGTTAAACATGTTCAACATTCAAATAAGACTCAGATTCATTCACTAGCTTAAGAGCTAATCTTAAAACACATGATTATATCTCTCTCTCTCTAGGTAGACCAAGCAATTGAAAAAACATCTGCGACTTTATCCTTGAAAGTATTTGATGATAATCATTTTCTAACTCATTCTGGCAATATATAGTTATATTATTGTATGAGATATAAGAATTGTATAGAGCGAGAGACCACACAGCCACTACACCATATCAAGGGTTTTGTTATGTAATAAATCCATCACTTAAAATATTTATTATGGATTATAAATGTGTAGAATATGGTGTTATAATTAGTGTTACAGTTTTAATATGACAACTAATATCCATTACAGAAAATAATTAATATATAATTAATATTATAACTACAATCCATTACAATAAGTTTGTTATGGTTTAACTAAAAATAATATATTACGTTTATCATTAACTTTCTAACGGTTGGAATTGTCAATAAAATATTTTATTGCGCTTTTAGCTGACCATTAAGAAGATGACACGTGTCTTTTTTAGTCATGGTCGTAATTATCATAAATTTTAGTGACACAATTTGACTGACCATTAAAATTATGACACGTGACTATTTTTTATCATGGTTGTTATTGTCATAGAGTGTTTTGTAACGATTTCAACACAATTTAACTGGCTAGTAAGAAAATGACATGTGTCTTCTTTTCTATTACAAATTTACTCACACACATCTGAAGTCACAAAATACAGCACTCGAAAATAAAAAAAAAATGGATTTCAGATAGCCCAAAGATGCATATATGGTGCAATTTCAGGTCATCCTGATCCAACGATTAATAATCAAATCATTTTATGATTCAACTCACAAAAAAACCAAAAGTTTATTACTATCCAATATAGCATCCTCATACTCTGTTCTGCAATCTTCTATCTCTTTGTGTTGCCGCCAACATTTTTATAAGCTTTCTTGTAAGATCAACCCAACATTTTCCTTTGAAAAGAATGCCATGTGTAAAGAGCGAACAGAATCGCAAAAAAAATATTTTATCTCAAACATTAAAATATGTTACAAAAAAATGGATGACGAGGGCACAAAGATACAAAGAATAAGCTATTGTTAAACTACATTCAAGTATTCTTTCACTTTATCAAAGATAAGAGAAGGAGTATTCATGGCAACAGTTGATCGAAAGAATATTCCTCAGATCCATTGACAAACATGCAAGGTACAAAGAAGAAGAGAGTGAAGTAACCATCGACACACCGATAAAACTTCTCATCTAGATCATCATCGATGAAGGTCAAGCACCTCTCGGGTTAAAGACTGCACAACTGTCATATACCGAAAGCACAACTAGACATTAAGAAAATGAACTTATGCCTAGATTTGATAGCAAAGCAGCTTCACCAAGTACAAAAAGCATCAACATCAAAAACAAGTAAAATCAACGTCATGAGAATTATTTGCTTGATAGGCAGACCATCAATATCAAAATCAAGGTAGTGGTTGGGGCATGCTAGTGTAATCTAAATAAGTTGACCATATAGTATGTAATTTTCATACTACCATTACTCAAGAACCAATTTCCATAAAAATTGGAGCTAATAAGGGAATATGTGGTAATAAGGGTCGAGTAGAAAGATTAACTGGAAGAACAATCATGTGTTTCCTAGTGGTACAATAAATTCGATAGGAGCAACAAGTCCAACACGAATAGGGGATCCAACCTGTTGGAATCATGTAAACAGAAGACACATTATCACACTTCTAATAGGAAATCAATCAACATATAGCATACAAGCACACTAAACTACTTGTTGAACATTCGATTTTTAAGGAAAAATATTATAAGATTGACCACCTAGTTCTGCAATATATATTGTTGGGCATCAATATACCTTGCGGCAACCGCAACCTACCTGCAGAAATACAGCCCATGTTTCTCACAAAACCAAGCTCAAAAAATAACTAACTGCTCAACTATGAGTGCACATAGATGAAGTAAGACGAACAGGAGTGTAAGTTCATAAAAAAAAAAAAACTACCGAAAAAACTAGATGGCTAAAGAGAGAACAAGAGGTCAACAGATAACATCAAGTTATCAAGATATCGAAATGCCACTTAGATGGAAATAAACATATGGGAGTATCTATCGAAATGAAAATAATTCATACCTAACTATATATATATCATACATGAAAAGAATTCATTTCTTTGTTTTTATGATTCACAGTGATTTATGATGACAATGATGATTCTCGCCCTGTCTATCTCATTTTATAGTGTTCTACTTTCTTTCATATAGCTTATAAACCAATTAGCATGAGATATACATGTGACCTACTTCTACTGCTGCAACATTAATACAAAGACATGGCTTGCCATACCACCGCTTCACACTGCCCCTCCCACTCCCACCCCCCTGCAACTGAATATTTATTTATGCAGTTCCAAGGGGAGCTGGCCTTGATCCATATTAATGTGGTAAAACATGTAGCTGATCTTTTAGTAACGGATGGTGATCTATGCGCCAACACCATAAATTTCATCCTACGCCAATAGCACCTAAATTTCTAAGAAAAATGTACAGCCTAGTCTTTACGATACACAATCAATATGTTTTCGTACTTTATCTGCCTCCCCACCGTCATCTAGTTAATAAGATTTGCCTAATGAATTTAACAAGAAATGAACAGGAACCAGCAAGAACACACTTCTTTGTTGTTCCATAATACATAAAATTCCAGACACATCTTATAAACTGTTGTCTTAGAGGAATTATAATCCTATACTAATCATGCATATTTTTCTAATTTTTACCACGAACCCCCAATTTTAAACACCCTACTAGATTAAAATCCCTAATTTTTATTTGAAACCCTTGGTTCAAAATAAATATTGCAATATCAAATTGAAGAAAAATATTAGAAATCTTACCACCACAACAAGCGAAAATTCACTGGAAGACGATCACCATATCATTCTACGAAACAGGATCTTAATTATCTCTAGTTGGTGAGATTAAAAAAATTAAGAGAAGAAAAATCAAGCACATGGAAGATAGGATTTTGCTCTGAGGTTTTGGGACGTTTCTTCGATTGATTGATTAGGAAGGAGGAGTTAATGATGGAGGGAAGACATTAACTTGACCTTCTAAGAAAAAACCAAGGAAAGATGTTAAACTTATTGAAAGTAATCGTCAATTGTTACTACTGCTCCAATGCAACTTCACAATCATCAATTTCTGCAGCAGCAATTCAATCAAGTTAATCAATTTCTCCGATGTGCAACACAAGTACGAAGAGTTAGTGAAGAAAAAAGCCCTGAATTAGGCTAAAATGTTTTTTTGTTTTTTGTTTTTTTTGGAAAAATCTTCAATGGGTTAGAAGAATAAGATCTACTGATTGTAGATTTGTAAACGAAAATCAGTTTAATCAGGATTTTGAAACAATATCAGACTTGTATTGAACAAGCTCTAGTTTCTGTAAGATGATTTTTCTCAAGATTTCTGTTTTAAATCTTGTAGATCTAAAAATTAAGAATAAGATGAAGAGAAAGGAAGAAAGAATTTCGATTCCCGGCTCATTGTTGATGGTTGGTGAGAAATCTGCTGATTTCCGTGTTTGAAGAAGCTTTTCTTCGTGTTATCCGCCGTGTTTGAAGAAGCTTTTCCGTGGCTGAATTTTATAGTGGGTTAATTAGGGTCGATGAGCGGAGGAGGAAGAACAGACGCTTTGGGAATTAGGGTCGATGAGTGGAGGAAGATAGGGAGAATGAAAATCAAATGCTTCAAATAAAATAAAAAAATGAATCCGAGTGTAAATGATGGACGGACCAGATTTCGTTTGATCCACTCATACGGATTGAGAAATCAATCTGACGGTTGAGATTGTATTTTTTATGCTCATACGTATTGAGAAGCATTTGTATTTCTCTTTGTGCTACTACGAACTCATGTATTCGGTTTATTATCAACCTTCGACATGAAAAAAAATCCAAAAAAAAAATATTAATAAATTTAGGACATTGTTATCGACATTTTGATATAAAAAAATCCAAAAAATGTATAAGAATGAATCGAGAAAATGAAAAATGAATTCGATAATTGGTGTGTTTCTTTGTGCTTTCTCTTTGTGCTTCCGGTTTGGATTTCGACTAGCCGCATAGGTCATGATGTAATTTTGAAAAGTCATATAGATCATGAAGCATCTTTAGTTCACACTGGTTAACTCAGGTTAGCATGATACATCATCGAAATCGATAAATATGAAGCTCAATGTCGATTCGAACTTCAAATGTGGTATAACGGCAAACAAACTATGAACCGAGAAGCTACAGAAGGGTTCAAACTTCAAACATAATATGATACATCATCGAAATCGATAAATATGAAGCTCAATGGCGATTCGAACTTCAAACTTGGTATAATGGCATATAATCTAAACCTGACCGTGAGTTGACTACTCTAAGTCAAAAACTTGGTAAGAACAACGAATCTATCCATTTACAGGTAAGATTCCTTCGGAATATTCTGCGAAACCTCAAACAAACCTATTTTTGCATATTGTATGCATACCAAGCTCGAGAGATCAAACCGGCAAAGAGTTGACTATTATAAGTCGGAAACTTGGTAAGAACGAAGAAACCATCCATTTACAGGTGTTTATCTTACTACTATTGAGAACGATAATATCCAAGAGTGATTTGGATTGAACCAATTGTATAGAATCGTGCATTGATCATTTCCAATCGTACAAATTCAATCTTATCGTCAAAATTAATTTAAGTTCGACAATAAATTTTGGGGTTCTTTTCAAGAAATGGTGAATCATCTGTTATTTGTTACGAGTCGTCTGATTACGATCATCAATCTTGAAAATTCGAGATTTAGCATAAGTTATGTTACCACTATTGAGAACGATAATCCAAGAGTGATTTGGATTGAACCGATTATATTGAATTATATGAGAAATCACTTCTAAGGGTACAAATTCACATCTTCTCGTCAAAAATTAAGTTCGACAAAAGATTTTGGGGTTCTTTCCAAGAAATGGTGAATCCTATGTTATTTGTTACGAATCGTCCGAATATGATCACATCAATCTTGAAAATTCAAGATTTAGCATAGTTATCTTACTACTGTGGAGAACGATAATCCAAGAGTAATTTGGATTAAACCGATTGTATCGTGTTATGCAATGATCATTTCTAAGGGTACAAATTCACGTCTTATTGTCAAAATTTAAGTTCGATAATAGATTTCAGGAGTCTTAATCATGTGTAATTCATTACGAGTCGTCCGAGTATGATCATCAATTTTGAAAATCAAGATTTAGCATAAGTAATCTTACTACTATCGAGAGTGATAATCCAAGAGTGATTTGGATTAAACCGATTATATAGAATTATGCAACAATCATTTCTAAGGATACAAAAAATTCACATTTCCTAGTCAAAATTTAAGTTCGATAATACATTTTGTGCATCTTTTCAAGAAATGGTGAATCATGTGTTATTTTCACGAGTCGTCCGAATAGGACCATCAATCTTGAAAATTCAAGATTATAGTATAAATTATCTTTAACTTCAAATGCAGCTTCAATAAAAACACTCAAACATGGAAGTACATCTTCTCTGACTTGCTCCTTAGCCACATTCTTTGGTAGATTGCTCACTGCAATATGAACCGACTGCTCCTCATGCAAGACCCAGGTCACATATGTCTGGTCAATACTGTTCTCGTACAAATGTTGCTCCACTATCCCGACTATGTCTATTTTCACATTTTGCACATGGGCAGGCACACTTTGTTGTCCAAAAACCATTTGTAGATGCATACTGAATGAAAAACTTCACCCCATCTCTATATACTTCACCAAACATATCTGATTCAAATATCCAAGATTTATCCACTTCTCCCAATATTCTGAAAGTTAAAAACAAGCAAATGCATCTTTATACCATGAAGATAAAATAACCCATTACAACATACACATAGGTTCATGGAAAGTAAAAAAAACATAAGGAGCTAACTGGTCATGAGTCTCGTATAAGATGCAAAACAACAAAACTTACAAGCCATCTGTGCATCTCAAAGAAAACTGAATTCATGAAAGAAGATTCCTTCAGTTATAAGGATTGGTTACTTGTATGCAAAATCATTGTAGATGAAGATTTGGGTTGGCTGTAAGCGATTTTGAATGCGAAAGGAGATGATGTTAACTGCAGAAACTATGAGTTCATATATGGATGCAAAATGGAGTTAAAATAGTTTTGTGGTGTGCTAGCTGGTCAGGGACTGACAAATTGGTTGGTGAACAGAATGAAAACTGCGCTGTAGTTGGATTAAGAAGTTAGAGAGCAATTCACAGAGTACAATCTCCAAGCAACTAATAGAGTTCATTCATCCGAAATATTAGAATGAAATTACATATTAAACAATGGATAGAAAGAAAATGACTAACCTGGTTTAGGAAAAGAAACTTGTTTTGTTTTGGTCTCTGCATAAAGTAACTTCTTGCAGAATCAGAACAGAGAATAAAGCAAGAGAATCACATGATATGTCCTTTTGCTTAAACCATCATTTTAGTCAGAAATTGGCATTTGAGATTGTTCGATTGGTTGGACAGAAATTTAATTCGTTGATTTCATGTTGCGGTCTCTATACAGTCTGTACCTAGATTACTATTTGTTTGTGAGAGTTTTCTTACCTGTAAATCCTAGAACACTGTTGTCTCCGTTTCAACAGAATCCCATTCGATGAAACCAAAACCCATATTTCAAGTGATTATTAACCTGCACATGGGAAATAACATGTGAGTGAGAAAATAGACATCGAAGGCACTGTAAATAGATACTTGGTTGCTTAGAAAATTCAGCATTACCATGGCACTTTGAATTCTTCCCTTCATTATCTTTTCCGTAAAATGCTTTTTCAAATTCTCATCAGATGTTTTAAAATTCAAATTTTTAACAAATAGAGACCGTGACTGCACCAAACAAACAAAAAGATGTCATCACTCATCAATTAAATATATCAGGGAGTTTAAAAGGTCAAGTAAGTTCATTAATTAGTTCAAGAAGCATTTGTCGTCCAAAACTTGAAAAACATAGCTAGCAGGAACTAATGAACTGATATTTGATTCCATTTTTGTTATGTAATGAAATGTAAACGGCAGTTTGCCTTATGAACCATTAAAACCACAGGAAATGCAATTAACAATAATACCAAATATCCACTTTGAGAAGTTAGATTATTGGATAGTATTTTATAAGAAATTTTTTCCTACAGATTGCGTTAAGAAAATATTACTTCCCTGGAAATTTCTCCCACCACCACAGTTATGCACACTTTCAAGACATGCACTGAACTACAAGATTATAAAATAAAACACAACAAAACTCAGTCAAAGTGATCATTCTAAATTCCAACTTTTGTTTACATCTGACTATTCAATCAATAGCTACATCTGTGTATGAATCAAATGTGATTCCCTAGAAGTTTCAAACGATACAGTAAAAAGAAAAAGGTAACACATTGATACAACAAAGTTAGCAAGTCCAGCACAATAAATTGGTACTTCATTATATAGGTACCACCTATCCTCTATGTTCCTATCACTTACACTACTACTCGCAAATGCATTCGTACTTCCAATTTTTCTAATTCATTGATGAATTTAACACATACATAGAACAGGAGCCATCGAGAATCAAATTTCTAGTTGTTCCATAATATATAAAATTCCAGACACACCTTATAAACTGTTGTCGGAGAGGAATTCTAATCCTATACTAATCATGCATACTTCTAATTTTTACCACGAACACCCAATTTTAAACACCCTACTTGATTAAAATCCCTAATTATGATTTGAAACCCTTGGTTCAAAATAAATATTGCAATATCAAATTGAAGAAAAATATTAGAAATCTTACCACCACAACAAGCGAAAATTCACTGGAAGACGATCACCATATCATTCTCCGAAACTGAATCTTAATTATCTCTAGTTGGTGAGATTAAAAAAATTAAGCAAAGAAAAATCAAGCACAAGGAAGATAGGATTTTGCTCTGAGATTTTGGGACGTTTCTTCGATTGATTGATCAGGAAGGAGGAGTTAATGATGGCGGGAAGACATTTCTTTTTCGATGAAAAATTTCTGTGATAGAAGTTTCAGGTCGATGAAAAGTTTCTGTGAGGATGAGTTACAGAAGTTTTAGGCTGAGTTACATTCGAAGAAAAGATTTCCTAGGGTTAATTGTAGGGACCAAAGAGACACCTAGTGTACCCCGGGTGTAAGCAACGTACATTTTTAAGGTAGTTGTTTTTTTCTTTCTTTTTTTCATTTTATAATCGTCTTGAAAGTGTAATTTATGAATATATGTGAAAAAAATTCAACTTCAAGAGTGACAGTGATTGGGGTTCACTTTTCACTAGTTGAAATATGGGTGAACCTAGTAATTTTAGATAGATAATATCAACTACACATAATTCTTATGAATAAAAAGTGTTATACAATTATTTTAAAAATAACCTCAAAAATACTATGACACTTGAAAAATTCTATCACACTAGACAAAAGTTATAAGACTTGTGACCTATTTATTATGTGATTTAAAAGAAAAGCATGACAAATACCTGTGTTACAAATTAGCTAATATGGTGTTGTGAGCTCTATCACAAGGGAAGTGGAGGATAATATGTTCAGTGGATTCAGGGATGACTGATCCACACACAGGGCCGGCCCTGAGATTTGGCTGCCCCGAAGCCATGGTGAAATTGTTGCCCCATCCATCTTGGTACCCGTATATACTTGAGCTGAGCTGAGCGGCACAGTTTTGATGTAAATTTCCACGACCACAAACTGTAATGTGAATATTAGGAAGTTAATTTTAAGAGGCTTGTAAGATATGCAATAACCCTTTCTTACAGACAATCGAGACAACAATAATTCTTCTCGGTTAGATATGCCAATTGTGTGCAACAAGGGCAACATCGAGCAAAGTAAAACTTAACCAAACTAAGCAACCAATAGCTATAGGCATTTGAGCAAACAATTCAAGTGCCTTCCTAGACAGAGAAGTTTTTGATAAAGTTGAAGATTCGAAATAGTTTTTGAACAAATACAAAATAATCAACCTACAAACAATAAAAAGTTTATGTTCAACTGAATTGAGCATTTGAAGTTTCTTCCCTAAAATATTAAATCGCTGAGTTTTTTTTTTGGAAAACTCAAAAAACTAAATTCAATTTTTACCATGATTGTTGTATCTATATAATAAATAATCTTACATGAGTAATAGTTTAACTCACCATTAATTGTGGTGATTGACGAATGATGTAAAGGGAGAAAGAGGATTTTAGAACTGTAGAGAATGATTTGAGGCTAAACTAATGTTTGTTTCTGAATTTTTATAATTTTCTACAGTATTATAGTTTTATAGTCGGACCACTAAGCAAAAGAATTAAATGTAGTGTGCCCCTTCTTTTCTTACGGATTCGTCCCAATTTTTATTTCTAATTACATTTTATACCAGTTTTGTTTTTTCTTAAACGTGACACCCTTGCAAATATCTAATTTTGATGCCCTTGTTCCGTGATGCCCCAAAGTCAACCTTCGTTGACCTTTCCTCAGGGCCGGCCCTGTCCACACATACTGCAATTGATATCTTGACTAGAAATGAATCTACATAGAGTGGTTTAAGCAGGCATGATCTTTCCACAACACTTCCAAATGAAAATATGAATCTTGGGTAATATAGGTAATTTCTATAGGTTTTTGTAGATTAGATTGATGCATGTAAGTTTATTGATCTGAAATGAATTCGTATACAGACTTGACAATAAATTGGCCATTTTTGGAGAATGGCTAAATATGTCTATCTTGATTAGATAAAGGGATTCTAATATCCAAGATGAGTTGAGCATTATGAGGAGAGAAATAGGAATTGACCATATCAATACTCTAATTGTTTTTGTCGTTATCAATAATCGACACGATAATAAAGATTTAGTCTGGGTACTTACATGTTGATATCAGCAAGAATCTAAGCTAATAATCGACTTTTAATCACTGCTATCTAGGGGTCAGCAAAAACACACCAACCCGCGGATTTTACCCAAACCTATTCGCATTTTGGTGGATGGACATCCAATCCACTTCTTGACGGATTGGACGCGGATGAATTTTTGAAACCGGCCATTTTTACGGGTTGGACGTGGGTGGAACATCACCCATCCGTTGAACACCCGATCCTAAAGATAATGGTAGTATTCTACATATATGAAAGTTTATTATAAAAAATTCGTAGATAATACATATAGTTTTCTATTGACAAGTATGTAAGATCCTCAATGATCCTCACTCATCCATTTACCCGTTGGTGTCATATCCGACAGGTAACAAATTTGACATGGGTGAAAATTTCAAATCCGCTATTTGGATGGGTTGGACACTGGTGATACCAAATCCATACCACACATCCTATGCTCACCCCTACTTCTATAAGCCGAAGGAAATTCCATATTTTAGCTTTCAAGTCTTGACGAGCATATTTTATTCGTATAAACCCAAATGAGTTAGTACAAAATCACAGAGAACGGTAAATAGAAGGGCACCCCAAAATCCAAGAACCCTGGTTTAGGGTATACACAAAAAAATTTAGGAAATATCGAATAAATATAAAAACGGTCATTATATAGTAATCTTAAAAGCCCCTTATCGATATAATTTGTTTAATGGAAAAACAACCCTTATTCGTATTTTTATAGTTTTTAAAATTTTAAAATATTTTTTAAAATTTTCTCAAAACACAATTTTTTTACAACACAACCGAGGTGTTCCGAAAATACACCTAGGTTTGGGTGACTTCAGTTATGAAGAACAATGAGCAATTTGGTTGATAATTTTTCAATAAAAACCTCACTACACCTAGGTTTGGAATCGAAGTTAGGTTCAGAATTATCGAACTTAGGTTCGAGCAAAAAAAATAGGACAGCTGAACTTGTGTTGTTATTCATATAGCGAGGTTCGGCCATCATTTTCGTATTTCATTATCAGCTGACTTGTTCATCAGCACTTTCAGAGTAGAGAGAAAGAAAAGAAGAGCAATTCGGCTAATAATGATCAGCAAAATTTAATTCTTTAACTACGAAAAAAAAAACTATTTTTTTATTTAAACCTAATCTATCAATCAAACACAATAAGATAAGACCTAGGTTTGTGGGAAATATTTTTATTGCACATTTTGGTCGGTATAAGGAAGAAAGAAGGAAGAAGAAAATAATAAAAAACGGGAAAAAAAAAAGAATCAGGCCAATGGAGTGGCCCATGCTCAAGATATTTTCAAGGCCCAGTGGTTTCATTCAGAGAATTGGGCCCAGACAGTTTCGGTCCGTTTTGAGCTACCATTTTTCATTCCTCTTTTAAATGAGGAAAGCTTATATGCACTAGTTGTAATAAGGCAATGGACATCTACGGAAACCACGCTTTGCATTGTGCAAGCGATGTAAGGATGACCTTGTGCGGGATGTCTTGTCTGACATTTGTTACAAGACAGGGGTATAAGCGAGAAAAGAGGAATCTCTGAGTTTCCTATAGGACAACAATACTGATATAAGGATCGCGGATATCCTTATATGCAACTGGGAAAACGGTCGCGATGTTTGTTTTGATATTCCCGGAATTTCACTGTTCACTGGTGGAGGGATTCGTAAATTCACACCTGGTCATGCAATCTCTAATGTCATTACCCGCAAGCGCACCAAATACTGAACAGGTGCATTTCACGCGGATACGACTTGGGGGTTTTAGCTTTCTTCAGAACTAAGTGAAGAAACTGGCATCTTCTTGAAAAGGTTGCACAATTATATCGCCAACCATGATCCTAACTATAAAGTAGGATGTGTTCTTTTCCATAGACTAGGTCTAACCATCCAAAAAGGTGTTGGTGCTCAGCTTGTTACTAGGTTATCCACCAACTCATTGTAAAACTCGGTGATCTTTTTTTTTATTAGAATATATTGTTATTTTAAATAATTAAAGAGGAATGATTAAAAAAAAAACTATGTTTTAAGACAAAAAAAAAAGATTAATGATTAATTTTTTTTTTAAATAAGTAGATTAATAAATTAATCTAGAGAAATTTACTTTTCCTAAGATACCCTTTATCACCACATCCTAGTTAGTTTAGTCTTATGAGTCCTTTCAACGTGGCTTTTTAGTTCATGAATTGGATACATTTGACAAAACAGTGAAAAGTTCATGATTTTAAAAGGGTATATTAATTAAAGAATCCTATTATTGGGGCTCTAGGGGGAGAGTTTTTGGGGGATAATTTATTAAGTGGAGCCTAAATGTTATAGGGGGAGATCATATTTGTGTAAAAGTTTTAAAATACCCTCCATAATTTTAATTTATTCCCCTTATACCCTCTCATTAACTACCTAATCTAACCAAAAAAAAAAAAAAAAAAACTGAAAAACTGAAAAAAAAATGGTCGAAACATTAAAAGAAAAAAAACCGCCCCCTTTCTTCTTATTCTTCATTCCTCTTCTTCTTCTTTCCTTCTTATTCTTTTCTTCTTCCATTGAAAATTGTTCAACGATTAATCGTCGATTCAAAAAAAAAATCGTCGTCGATTACCCACATTCTATAAAACCATGAAACCTAAGAAAAATCTAGGTCAATATTTGTCGAATCAACCTCCTACTGAAGCAGAGAAAGAAACTTCATCAACTGAAGATGAAACTGAAGATCAAGAGGAAGTGAATGAAGGAGTTCCAGAAGCCGATGAGTCTCCTGACATGACATCAATAAGGTATGAATTCAAAAACCCAGTATTTATTTAAGCATTTCGTTGATTAATCAGTTGGTTTCGAAAATTTTAGGTCTGAAAAAACGGTTTCTGAAAAGGCTTACGGCTGGGAGTTCTTCAATTCCCAGCCTTAAATAGGTATAAAAGTTGGGAATTGTCGATTTCCCAGCCGTTTATAAATTACACGGTTGGGATATATAAGAACTCCCAACCGTAAGTAAATCGACGTGTACGAGATGGAGCATTCCTATCCGTAACCAGTCGTATACGGATAGGAAATTCCTAGATGTATATTCTCATGTGTTCATAATTTTTTAGTTGTTGCATTGTTACATCTCAGTTTTCCCAACCGTAGTTTTACTTCCTGACCGTAATATCCAGTTTCCTAGACTTTTTTACATTACGTCTTGGAATTTCCTAGCTATATTTATGCCATGTGTTATACTGTGAACTAGAAATATACAGTCGTATAGGTTTTCCTATCCGTAATATGTTTTTCGGCTTGGTCTAATACTAAGTTCCCATCCGTAATATGTTTTCCGGCTTGGTCTATTTCGATGTTCTCATCTGTAATTATGTTTGCGTCTTGGACTATCCAATTTTCCTAGCGGTATGATGTGTTACGGTTTGGTTATGTCAAATTTTCCCAAACGTACTTATTATCTACTTTTGGTTTCTTTCCTTGTTTGTCTTGGAACAGAGGAAAAAAAAAAGATCCCAAGAAGTAACACCTTCTAGCGACCCGACTCTGCAACCTCGTCACGCAAAACCATTGGTGGCAGACGCAAGAAAATCAATCGGAGTTGTGACTGCTGGAGAAAAGGAAGGTGATGGAGATGGAGATGGAGTTGGAGTCACAGGAGGAACTGGAGTTGGATTTGCTGGAGGAACTGAAGTTGTTGTTACTGAGGGAAGCGAAGTTGCTGTTACTCAAGGAACTGAAGTTGCTATGACTGAAGTTGTTGGCACTTCTAGTGGTGGTGGAAATGAAAGTGTACTTGTTGTTACCGGAGGAAATGAAGTTGGCACTTCTAGTGTTGTTGCTATTTATAAAGCTAAATCCGTAGTCGAGGAGGGAAAAGGGGAGGACAAGAATGAGGGAAAGAAGAAGTATAAACCTAACACAACGCCAAGAGAAGTAATTCATTATATGGATCCTTTACCTCCCAAGAAGAATGGGAGACCTTGGGGTGAACCAAGAGATCGTTCCGTCTTGATTGGCTACACTTCTTCATGGGCTGCTAGGGTTTGTGGCACAAAGGTAATAAATCAAATTACATATATGTTATATTCATTTTGTTATGGATAATTATTTTTACAACCAATTTTTTTTTTTTGGTAGTTTCCGGATAAAGATGTCCCTAAACTAAAGCACCAACAAGCAAGGTTTTGGCCATTGGACGATGAGCATCCATATGTGCAAGTTTTGGTCAAAGCTTCGGGTTTATGGTCTGGAATCGATGCTTTTCAGAAGACATATGATGTTGTCACGGTTTCTGGTTTTAGAGAAAGATTTTGTCCTGAAACCATGAATTTTCACCTCCCACTTGGCGAGATGACAATCACTCCGGATGACACAAAGCAAATCACTAGTCGAGCTTTGGAAGGAAAGGCAGTGTTTGAGGGTTTTAACAATTCCATGCCTTTTGATGAGCTTTGTGCCTTGGCGAAGAACTGTCTTGGGTGGGGTAAAGATGAAGTGGAATAATAGTTTGAGATAGGGTCTGGAGCACCTCCTAGATATAAAAGGAAATTTAGTGCACCGGGCGAAATTGGTGAAGCAATTAATATGTCAAGGAAGATTAATTTGGGTCGTCTGAGGGATAAGTTTGGGGATTCTAAACGCAAGACGGATAGGGGATTGGTGGTGATGGACGCATAAAGAGCTAGACATACGGCTATAGCTTACTTGTTGCATGCTCTTGGGACCGTCCTTTTCCCCGATTTCTCAGGCAATAAGGTAAATGCATGTTACTTGCAGTGGTTGAAGACTCTCAGTCTCGATAAGGAAACAAACGAGGTACCTAGGTACTCGTGGGCCACCTCCCTCCTTGCTAATGTGTTGGAATGTCTTTGCAAAGCTTCTAGATGAAACGAAACACAAATTACGGGATGTGTTGCTCTTGTCCAGGTATCTTTTTGTTTTAATATAACAAATATTTATTTGTTTTACTTTTATATACTGATTTGTGTGTAATAGCTTATTTATTAAAAAAAAAAATTGATGTATTCATGGGCTTACGACCATTTTAAAAGCTTGAGGCCTACTTGGAATACATATTGTCCTCTAGATAAACCTACAGGATGGAGATACCCTTTTGGAGGGACCCAACGCAAGGCTAAAGAGACGGAAATGGTCGACATGAGGAAAAAATTGGTTGCTTTGACAATTGAAGATGTAGTTTTTGATCCATATTTGAAACTTGATGAGGATGGTGAAGAGGAAGTTGGTGATAGATTATTTTTTGATGTGGAAACCTATACGGGACCTTTGTTTCATGCAACCGGGTTCATCATTTTAGATCCTCGTATAACGCTCCGCCAAATCGGTATTGTCCAGAAAATTGTGCCTGAAGAGACTCATTTTAGACTGATCGTAGCCACCTCCCAATTTAAGGACAAACAAGTGAAATTGAACTATGAAAATGCACCGGCAATCGGCCATTGGAATGCTCGTTCCGAAGAAGTAAACCAAATGAGTAGAAGACTCCTTGAAGCAGAACATGGTACTTCCCAAGCGGATGCGAATTACATGGAATGGTATGGAGGGTGGGCTCATCCTTATGTGCAAAATTTGGATCCGGAGGCGCAGAGACATTACAGGAATACAGAGAAAGAGAGTTCAAAGACATCAAGGAGTGAAGAACATGATTGGGAGAATATGGTGGTACGTATACTACTAATTATGTTTGTATATGATGTTTTTTTAATTATCTATGAATAATGGGAGTACGTGTGTTTGATATGAATAAATAGGTCGGCCGAGTTAATTGGGTGGCCAATGACATCAGCCGTATGATTAATTTGGGTGAGGATATAACGGTAGCTGAACTCAGATTAATGCGGAATCGAGTTAGAGGAATAATACTCCCGGAGAAAGGAGGTTTATATCCTGTTGAAGCACCAAGGAGAGATAAAAGGGCTAGGTCTCTTTCCTCTAGCGACGACTCGGACACTCCCCCCCTGACCAAGTTTAATCTAAGCAACGAAAATCCGGCTGAGGTGGTAGAGGTGAAAAAGGTGGAACAAGTGCTCGAGGTGGTCGAGGTGCAAAAGGTGCAACAAGTGCTCGAGGTGGTCGAGGTGAAAAAGGTCGAGGTACTGGACCAAGTGCAAAAGTTAGCCGTGTTAGAACAAGTGCTCGAGGTGGACGTGGTGGAGGTAGAAAGTCTCTAACTCAAGGTGGCAGCGGTCGAGGTAAAAAATCTAGAGTTATAGAACAAGTTATGGAACCTCAGGCAAGGGACGATGTGGATGACTTTTTGGAAAGCACGTCGGATGAGGGATCAAGTGAAAGTGAATGACTATTTAGTTTTTATTAAATTACTTCATGGATCTTTTATTATCTAAGACTTTGTCTATTTACTATTTTTGTGTTTGGTTATGGATTTGGATGGAACAACTTTTAAAACTTTGCATTTATTAATGAATGTTAGTCTTTCCAATTGTCTAATCTAAGTAAACTGAGGAAATAATCAAGATTCACTAAGTTTTTGTGCACTTTTTTCTAGGTCAATCCTTCACATAACCTAGCCGAAAGAGCACATAATCCTAGTCAAATATATTTGCACAAGATTGTGGTTGGAAAGTCCCGGCCGTTTTTAACAAACGGCTAGGAAACTTTACCGTAACTTTGTTACCGTCAGGAAATACCTGACCGTATTTTTCACTGGATACTCAAAATTTAACTGAACCTAGGTTACGGCTACGTTTCCGAGCCGTGTATTTTGTTTGCGGTTGGCACTCCGAGCCGTAAAACTGACATAAATTTGCAGCTCTTCTTTACGGCTTGGAAATTCTTATATATCCGGGTCGTAATTATGACAAAAAATAATAACTATTTATTACGGCTAGAACTACCGAGCCGTAAATATGACATACCACAAATCCTGCAGCCGTAAATATGACATACCACAAATCCTGCAAGTTTATACATAACAACGGCTGGGTCTCCCCTGCTATTTTCAAGCCGTAAATACCTATAATTATGAATACCACATCATATCGGCTAGTTTTTTTAATTTTGAAAAATAGATCCGTTTGAAGACTGATCTAGAGAAGGTTCTAGCTGTTCAACCACTTATTTAAACTTGAAATAACCATATAACCACCCATTCCAAAACAAAATCACACCTTCTACATCAATAATCTCCACCAAAACTCCTACAAACTCAATGCAATGTACTCAAAGGATAAATCCAACTTCACTTTGGAAGAAGACTTATCTCTTTGCAACAATTTTGTACTATGCTATCCAAAGAAGGGAGAAGAACGAAAGCAAGGTGGTTTAGCCAGTAAATCGTATTGGAGTAATATTTTTGAGAATTTTTGTAATGAAACAGGTAACACTAACAACCGCGATGGGGTTGAATTGTATCTTCGATTTTCAGAAATACGCAAAAATGTGGAAGAATATATGGCTTTACGTCGTATGTGCAACCAACTTCGACTTAGAGGTGAGACTAATAGATAAGTCGCGGATCAAGCTAAGAAGGAATGGAGAAAATGGAAAGGTTATGATTTCAACTTGGAACCTCAATTCGCCATCATCAAAGACTTCTTAATACATCGAAAGGGGTGTTATTAAAACCAAATTTGTAACGGGGATCTATTAAGTATGTAATGGGTTTTATTGTGGCCTAATTAATTAAAGTATTACTAATTTTAAATCGTAGTATGTATTCGTGTTGAAAATCAAAATTTCTCAGCTTACAAATTCAATTACGGACGGGAAATATAAGACTTCCCAGCCGTAAAACAGATTCAGGAGATTCTCGTTGAATGACGGCTAGAAGTTCTTAACTTCCCATCCGTTATTTGTGTTTACGACTGGGAATTCATCAAATCCAAACCGTAATTGTTTAATTACGGTTGGGTCGACACAATCTCCCGGCCGTAACAGAATCAAATTCCATATTTTTCCGTATTTTTAACAGATTTGAATTGATGAAATTGATGTTGGGGGTTGATTATAAGGTTATCTTGAGTTTTGTGATGAATGGTTTCATCATTTTTCTTCAAAAAAAATCAAAAACAATTCTCCAAAATCACCATTTTTCCTTCTTAAAAACTCAAAAAAATCAAGTTTTGATTTGCAAAAGATTAAGGTTTTGATTAGTCTAATTAATTCACTAAGACTAATTAGTTAGATTAATCAAGTTAATTGGGCACTAATCAAATTAAGGGCAGATTAGACATTACAAAAAATGATGGATAAGGGGTGGTATGGGTTGTTATTTCATGACCCAATTTAACCCCCAAAAACCCATCCGTTTGTAGCCCCAAAAATAGGATTCTAATTAAATACCCTTAGTTTTGGGACCCTTCAAAAATATCCATATCACATTATAAATATACCCCTCCTCTTATATAGAAAGCTTATCATCTTAAAATTAAACTATATATTTTAGTAATCTATTATTACACATAACTTTTTTTTCTTTCAAAAAGCAATAATTTTCTTTCTCAATCACTCCACCACCGCCTCCAACTCCACCAACGGCAATTCACCACCACCACCACTCCACAACCATCACCACCACTTCACAACCATCACCAACATTCCACCATCACAACTTCACCACAACTCATCGTCACCACCGCCACCGCAATTGCGACCACCATCTCCTCCAAATCCACCACCGTTGCAGCCAAGTTGATAACAAAATTCAAAATTTAGAAATAAGTTAGGTCCAGATTTTTGTATCAACAACCGAAGTTGATCCGGATTTTTGTATCAACAACCGAAGTTAACACTAAATATTGGTGTCAACAACCGAAGTTGATATCATATCTGGTGTCAACAACCCAAGTTCTTACAAAAATTAAAAACTCGGAAATTAGTTAGGTCAAGATTACGTGTCAACAACCCAAGTTGACACCAAAATATGGTATCAACAACAAAAGTTGATCCCAAATTTGGTGGCACCACCACCTCCATCGTCGGCATCACCACCACCACCACTTCCAGCATGTGAGATATTAAATGAAATGATTTTCATCTAAATTTTTATTAATATTGAAAGGGTATTTATATGATTCAAAATTAAATGGATTACATTTTAGAAAATGAGAGGTATATAATTATTGATGGATAAGGGTATTTGTGAAATCCTTGAAAAGGAAGGGTATTTATACAATTTCCACAATTTTAAAATCACCGAGCGAGTAAAAGCCACACCCATCATGTAACAGCAACAATCACCTTGAGAAAATCTACTTTTATTTTCGATTAACAGTACCTCTTATGGTATCCTCGGAAAATGCTTAGCCCATGGAAAGCAGTCAAAAACAAAAGTAACCATCTTGGAACACGGAGAATGCATAGATCGTAACATAAAGTAAAAATATCATAATCTATTATTATGATATTAATAAGGGTGCACAGGAACCGAGCCAGACCATTCGTAAACCGGTGAAATCGTACCTGGTTTTGTATCGAACCGAGGAAAGGAGTACAGGTACCGGTCCAAAAAATAGGAATCGGAGCTAAGAAGGTACAGGTACACGGTCCTGCCCTAATACCGTACCGTCCCGGACCGAATCTACCGAACAATTATAACCATTGGATTTAGGGGTAGTAGACTATTGATAGTCGTTAGATCTAGGGGTGGTATATATAGAAAAACTTGGCTAGGGTTTCTCTTTTTTTTTTCCGTCTTCTCTCTCTGAGAAAGAGAAGAACTCCATTAGAGTTACACAGAAGATTTCTTCTCTTCTCCATACTTCAACTCCACGAACACCACCAGTTACACTATATTTCACTCTCGATCTAGAAGAAGAAGAAGAAGAAAATCAGTGATTAAATCGTTTCTATTGTAAGTTTTTTTTCCTTTTTTTCTTCTTCAATTTTAATCAATTTCTATTCGTTATTGCGTTTAAATTGTTTGATTTGAACTACTGGGTTACTTGATTTTTGTTAATTTGAGCTTTATTTTGAATGACTTAATTTAGGGTTTGACAGGGTAAGTTATCTCTCCAAGGAGAAGAAGAATGAAAAAGATTCAAGGAACAATCCTGTTAGAGCATTGCTCGGTCGAACTCGCATGCGTTGCTATCTCAAGCATATTTTTCAATGTTAGTGATCAAAACTACAAAGTCTTGATTTCTAGTCTACTATATCTAAGGTCTCGGATTAGGATAAAAAGTGTAGTTGAGCTCAAGAACTCTATGGCGATCATCATACAAGACGAAGGACTACTCAAGGAACCAGTGGATCTTCATCGACTAAAATGTATGTGGAGACTTGAACTTATCTATCACTCAAAAGTCTATCTACTCTATCTCTTATCTTGAGACAAAAGTCGTATTACTATATAGACTAAGGTTATACACATATGTCATTTCGAGCTGAGTATATCTCTCGCTTATATATTTCTTGAAATATGTGTTGGTAAAGCTTTCTCTTTATCCAAGTTCATATTTACCTAGTGACGAAAGTCATGTTATGTTTCAATCATCTTGGAAATCGCTCTGACGAAAAATAGTTTGTGAATAACAACTATATAACGCCCTCTGAGAATGTTTCAATGATTGAAATGAGAGTTTAGAAAATATAACCATTGGAGGATATAAACATTGTTGTGGTTACACATATATGTATAAGTCCTTATTGCTTGAACCGAAGTTTGCGAACTTTGTTAATCAAGTGAAACCGGAATAGTGCATGAACCCAGTCCGCGAACTGGCGTAGTTCTCGAATCCGAGAATTTCTGCTGGAGTTTGTGAACTCTGTTCGCGAACTTATGTCCGCGAACTTGAGTAGGTTATGTCTAAAAACGATGTTTGTGAACTTATCATAATAAACTAAGGAATGCTATTGCAAACCGTGGCTTTATAGTTCATGAATCGATTCGAGTGAATGACATCGTTTTTTCTTCAATTGTGTCTTGTGTAGTTTATGAGATCTCATAGCAATTCAACAACTCTCTAACTATTTCATTTGAGTCATTTGGACTAGTTATGGTGAAGAAGAATATGGTTGATATGAAAGTTATCATTTGGCTAACCATTTGGTTAATTAGTGTTAAACCAACCAATGTACAAGTTTGGGTACGGTTACACAAACCCAAAATCATCAAGTATATGTGTGTATAAAAAGCTAAGTTTTCGATCTAACGGCTGACAAATATTGGCTTGAATCTAATCAGGTTTACATCTAACGGTGAATATTGAATGCTTTGTTACTAAGCTAACATGCAAACCCTGATTTGAAAGACTATATAAGGGAGAGCTCTAGCAACTGGGAAACCTAATCCCCACACATTCTGTGTGATACTAGTTTGCTAAGATAGATTCGATTCTCCTTTAACCTTTGGTTTTCTTTTTCTAAAACCAGGTTAACGACTTAAAGACTTCATTGGGATTGTGAAGCCAGAACGATACTACTTTTATTGTAGTTGTGTGATCTTACTTGCTGTTTATATCGTACGAGTACAATTGTAGTAATTAGCTTGAGATTTCTATCTCCGATAGGCAAGATATAAAAGTAATCACAAACATCTTCGTCATCGTTTGTGATTCCACAATATATTTTTTCGGTGCATCGATTAAAACTATTATGAGGTGATTGATAAAACTGAGTTGTTCTTCAGGAATATAAGTCCGGTTTTATTGATTGGTTCCTGTTCACCTTGATTTATCAAAAGACGGAACAAAACTCATAGGTTTATTCGTGGGAGACGAATTTATCTATGTTGTAGACTTTTCTAAGTGAGACATATTTTTTTATTAAAGCTTCGACTTTGGGTCGTAGCAACTCTTGGTTGTGGGTAAGATCAGTTAAGGGAATCAAGTGCGCAGTATCCTGCTGGTATCAAAGGCGTAGGAGCATAACTGTAACTTGGACTACAGTCCAAACGAAGTTAATTTGGAGTAGGCTAGTATCTGTAGCGGCTTAATACAATGTATGTTTAATCTGGACTAGGTCCCGGGGTTTTTTCTGCATTTGCGGTTTCCTCGTTAACAAAATTCTGGTGTCTGTGTTATTTCTTTTCCACATTATATTTTGTTATATAATTGAAATAATAAAGGTGTTCAATCAATTAGAATATCCGACCTTATTGGTTGTTGATTTAAATTGATTGACACTTGGATATTGGTCTTTGGTACCATCCAAGTTATCTCTCTTTGATTAAGACTCGCAGATTATATTTGCTTGAGTAAATCAAAATGAGAGATTGAGATAATAACTCCTTGAGATATTTTCTATTGATTGAGCCTAGTTGATTCTCTAGAAAGTAACTCGAAGTTGTCCATACAAATTGCTAATCGAAATATTGGGTGTGGTTGTTAGACCCCCGCTTTTTCAAATCCAACTCAGAAATTGTTAACCAAGGGTAAGTTCATCAAAATATTTGCTTTTAATCCTGTGAAATCTTCTTATGTTTCATGAATTTCAATTGAATCAATTCTATGACCAAATACTTCGCATAAGGTATTGTCACTGAGAAGTTATTGGATAGTTGTACTTGTATAATGTTGATGTAAGATTTCTGAAAAACTCAGGCATTGGATAGGATTGTTTGTTTATCTATGTTTATTTGGCGGTTAACGAGGTTCTGGTTGATTTATATGGTTAGAAAGGTTCTATGTAGTTTTCTATTCTTTTAGGAGCATTAATATTGATAACAACAGTCAATTCAAGTTACTTAGTTGAAATGTTGATGTAATATTTCTGAACAGCTTGGATATGATTATTGTTTATCTGTGTTGGTGAACTTGGTGGTTAACGAGTCTCTGGTTGAATGTGTCTGTAGATGGAATTGAAATGAATTAGATTCGTTTTTTTTTTTTTTTTTTTTTTTAGTTTGATAAGATTTTGTATATGTTTACTGCTTTTTGATTGCACTAATGTCTCTGCATAGTTGAATGCTTCTTGGAGTAGTCATGCACTCCAGTTTCTCTTATTATTTTCATTATCCACATACCCAAATGAGGCTTCTTTGCACCGATGTCTCTGCATAGTTCTCTTGTTCCAGCTTGATCTTCTATCTGAGTACATACCAGATGACAATATTGAACTTGAAGAAGGTAACATACTAACATATATTGATATACATATTACATTATTACTTGTGTTTGGCAGTAATAGACATAGACTAATAGTTACTAACTGTTATTACTTGTTTTTGCAGCGTTACTTGGTCCTATCAACAATAATGTCACCATAAGTGCTGCTGCCATGGAATAGAAGATCAAGACTCAAGACTTTGTATTTGTCATTGCCACCACTGTCCAGTCATTTCTACTGCTACTTGATAATGCCACCACCAGTGCATTGTTTGTGTTGGTTAAGACAATTTTGTGTTGGTCAGTGTGTGTGTTTGTGTGCTACTGCTACTTGTTATTTTTTCATATTTTCAAGACTTTGGTTGTTTGTGTGCTACTGCTACTGCTACTTGTTCTTTTTCATATTTTCAAGACTTTGGTTAGTGTGTGTGTTTGTTATTTTGTTCTTTGATTGAGATATTGCTTAATATATTGAAAAACAAGTAAAACAGATGCTTAATTTGTCTGGAAAAATGACAGGAAAATCTGTCTGTAATTCTGACAAAAAGTACCGATTGGTACCGGAACCGTACCTGGTACAAGTACTCGGCCTCGACAAAAACCGAGCCGAACCGTACCGTGTGCACCCTTAGATATTAATAAACTTTTCTGTATTATTTTCTGATTATTTATTCTGTGCCGAAATTTTCTGCACAGACAAGGACTTATGCAAATAACACGCTAAAGTGACCTGATTTTAAAGAAATTTATGAACGCAAAAAAGTCCACACATTAGCTCAAAAACGATAGCCTAAACGACAAATCCAATGCATGAGAAAGATTTCAATTTATGATGATATTTTGAGTAAACAAATGATTAATTTAGTTTACACGTTAAGGTTTCATACTACGAGGATCAGGTCACAGGGACGACAAAGACCCGGTTACGTGTAAGGCCATCCCTCCTTTTCTACTTGAACACAAGGGAAGAAACTGCGAGCTTTTCACCTCATCTTTGTGCGGTTGCTACAAGGGAGTCAAACCATGTCAATTGATATATATATTAGTCTCTGATTCCAATAGGTGTTCTTTTTCTGCTTCCACCTTCACCATATTGGTCATTCCATTTTCGCAGCTCATTGAAGCATCAGAACCAACCGAAACACCAATTCCTGATGGAAAAACATAACCCCATGTAAATAAATCTTTTATCATTGCTCAAAATATAAGAGAAAAATCTCTCAAAATTCCTACTAGCATGTGTTGGCAAGAAAATACATTTACTTGAAGGTTCCCTCCTATCACTGGCCTCTAAATTTTTATTGTTTCTAAGATTGCTCTATCAACTAACTAATACAATTGAACCCTTATTTTGGCCTCTCAGTTTTTAGAGTCATGGACCATGAAGTGTTATCTATGTTGTTGTATAATTTCAACTAATTTGACCCTCTTTTTGCCTAGAGTTTTAGTTGTTTCTAAGATTACCATATATATGGCCTCTCAATTTTTATTGTTCATGAGAAATTTTTTTTTTTTTTTTTTTGTAAGTTAAAATGCATTCAAAAGACTAACTTAGGGAGTTAATAACCCTTACATCTAGTTGAGTAGAGCCATCAAATGTTGAGCTATTAGGGTCAACCCGAACATTTGATTTATCTACTTCTAAAGCAAATTTAATACACGATGGAGGTTCATTTCTCCAGTTGAGAATATTTCTAAAGGATTTAGCTTCCTTGGCCAGTATATCAGCTATATTGTTTGCTTCTTTTGTGGCACATAAAAGAAACCCAATTTTTTTTTTACAAAGATTAAACTCTCTTCTAACTTCATCCATGATAGTTTGATTCGGCCACGTAATTTGAGACTTTATCCCATTTAGATAGTCAAAAAGGTTTTTGCAGTCGCCTTCTACACTGAAATTTGAAAGACTTTCCTCATTATCCCACTGAGATGCTTGTAGGTGCCCTAGCGCTTTTGCTTCTTCTGGAGATGAGACTGTAATTGGTCCTGCTCTTCCTTGTTCGAAATTTCATGAGTTTCGCTCTGTATTTGTTGGCCGGAAGGTGGAGTATTACTAGTAAGCAAACAAAGATTGTTTGCGATATTAGTCAATCCAATGATTCTAGCAATCATGAACGTCACCATAATTTTCATGCACATAATAAGAGTCACACGACTATTTAGATAGCAGAATTTATGAATGCTTTCATACCAAAATAGATAGATAACTCTCTCTGTCAGAATTTACAAGAATGCTAATAGGGTACCAAATTACTTGGGGAAATTTACAAGATTGCTAATAGAGGTACCAAATTGCTTGAGGGTGTACCAGAATACACAAAAGACAAAATATCATTTGCTTATGGGTTGGTACACCCCAAGCAATTTGATACCCCTATTAGCAGCCTTGAGAATTTAGGAAAGAATGTTCATTATAGACTTATTGTATGTATTGACGTTTATGGTTAACTTACTTTACACGTTGTATGCTACAAGGATCCGGTCAAGGATCACGATTTAGTTTTCACGTGTATCACATCACAATATATTATGGTGATATATAAGTGGCTAGGCAGCTGGATAAAGTCGACAACTAGACCGTAGGAAATGACGCATTTCATCTCGTTCTTTCACAGTTGCACTGTATAATGCTACCTAACATCAATCAGTTGATCTGAAAATATTATATAATTCACCTTCCGCAGATATTTCTTTGCAAACTCTCTCTAGTTGTTGATCTATCATTATTGCAATGGCTATTTCCGCCATGGATATTGAAACACCAGAGACTCCAGTACCAAATCAAAATGGCAACTCAAAAACCAAACCAATCAAAACCAGAAATTGGCTGTTAATCCTTATTAATTGTGCTCTTGTTAGTTGTGGTTCAATAGGTGGTCCTCTCTTAATGAGACTATACTATCTACATGGTGGTAATCGTAAGTGGTTTAGTAGTTTTATTGCATCAGCTGGTTTTCCAATTCTCATATTTCCTCTCATGTTTCTCTTCTTTCGATCGAAATCATCCACCGATAAAATTTCGTCATCTTTTTGGTTGGACCAAAAGCTGTTTCTTCGGGGTGTCATACTTGGGATTTTGTATGGTCTTGTTACTTTCATGTACGCATTGGGTTTATCTTATATTCCTGTGTCAACTTCATCCCTTCTCATGGCAACACAATTATGTTTCATTGCATTTTTTTCATGGTTGATTGTGAAGCAAAAATTTACAGCTTTCATCGTAAATGCAGTGGTTGTGATGACACTTGGATCAGTGTTGTTGGGTATTAATACTAATGGAGATAGGCCAGTTGGTGTCTCAAAATCTCAGTATTTATTAGGATTTCTTCTGACGTTGGCGGCTGCTGCTTTAGCTGGGTTAATAATGCCTCTGATTGAACTTTCTTTTAGTAAAGCCATTATAAGCCTCACTTATTCAAGTTTGTTGCAGTTCCAGTTCATTCTTTCCCTTTCTTCAACAATCGTTTGCGTCATAGGGATGCTAGCAAACAAGGATTTTCAGGTACGTTAATTAACTATCTATTGCTGGATATTAAGGATTTTCTGGTACACAATTGTGTTAATACCAAGCAATGCCCACCATACTAATACACTTGGGTAATGTTGATCAAATTTTACAGGCCATACCTAGAGAAGCAAATGATTTTCAACTTGGCAAAGCCAAGTATTACATAATAATGGTGGTGACCGCAATAGTATGGCAATTGTCAGGTGTTGGAACCGTGGGCGTTATCTTCTACACAAGCGCTCTTTTCAATGGTATACTCGGATCAGTCCTAATTCCATTAACAGGAGTAGCAGCCGTAATATTTTACCATGAAAGTTTCACAGGATTAAAAGGAATGGCATTGGCATTATGTCTTTGGGGCTTTTGTTCTTACTTCTATGGAGAATACAAGATGACGAAGAAAGTAGTCGTCAAAGTCGAAAATGAGCATGGTAGATTGGGTGATCAAGAAGAACCATATACTCTATGAATAAATCGTTAATTACTCAATATTCACTATATAAGGTAGTGTAAGATTCTTTGGCGTTGTGATAATGGTCTGAGTAATTCGGTTTATGTACTGACACTGTTAGTTTGAAAGAGCTCCGGTCCTTTGTAGACACAAATACCAACCCTACCTGCTACCCGTCCCACGTTATGCTCTGTCTTTTGCTCATCTACTCTGAAAAAGTGGTTCCATACACTTTAGTGGAGTCTGATTTATGCTACCCACTCTCATCTTAAGGTCCTTGCCGGCACTGTTTTTTACATAATAAAGTATAACTTTCCTTGATTCGAAATGGTCGATAAGGTTCTGAATTTACACTGTCAACTGTCAAGTGATAGTGTGGGAATGGACCATATCACTAAGTGATAGTGGAGCCTTTATTTCTATCACTTTGGGTGTTTTTGTTTACTTCTGGCAAACCGTTCACTATATCTTTGTATATTTGCCGAGAAAAAAAAAGATTCACCAAAGGAGTTCCCACGGCACGCATCCATCCCAAAAGAGTTCAAGCAAATTAAGTTTACGACGTGCGGAGCCAAGTGTTGACTAACTCTGGCTTTAGCCCCCCATAAAATCAAAATAATCACATTTTCACCCTTAGTTTTATCATATATTTAGGATTTAGCCCACCATTATTAAGTATTTAGTCCACTAAATTTTATAGAATTTTTTTAGCCCCCCTCTACATGAATGGCTGGTTCCGCCACTGGACGTGCCCATCTTGGCTGAATCCTAATATTGGGGTTGTTTAGGGAGAAAATTTGAGGCTTAGGCCGGTTCTCATCGGGGAAGACAAAAGAGTTGTTTTGCCATGTCAAATGACATGGAAAATCCGTTTCTCCACTATGGATAAACTAGAAAAAACTGAGAAATTTAACATAAAATAATATATTTTTTGTGATAAGTGGAACCCTTCTTCATAAATTTTTTTATTTATGTGTGTATGGTGGGGTAATTCTAAGATTTGGATATATTTAGTGGGACCTGTATGAAATAAAAATAAGGAAAAATTGGAGAGAAGATGTTTTAAAATATAAAAAAACCACTTACTCATAAACACTCAACCGTTAGCGGTCAACTCTTGATCGCCCGGTCTAAACTAGATCGCCCGGTCGAGTCCCGACCACTCGGTAGGGACTCGACCTGACCTGTCTAAGTGGAAAATTTGCCACTTAGCCAGGCCAGTTTGCGTGTTTTCCAGCTCCATAGTGGGTGCAAAATTGTCAAACTAACCAATTTGCTATGCCCATAGGAACCGACCTTAGACGGTGCAAAACTAGCAAACCGCCAGCGGTGTAAACTCGACCTCCCAGTGCTTCTCATCCAACGGTCACCATTTCATCACCATATAAATACAATATCCGATTTCATTTCAACTCACACCATTTCTTCAATCTTCATTCTTTCATTCCACAAATCCAATATGCGACTTCGAGGTCGTAAATTTAGCTTAGCTGAAGATGAATCCATTTGCAGGAATTATGTTCTTGTTACAGAAGATATGGCCAATGGTGCACACCAAGATCAACATATTTTATGGCAAAACATATTTCAGAGATTTCAAGTAGAAACATTGAACCTCAATAATCGAGATGCAAATACTTTGTGTCATCTCTTTGGAGTAATCAGCAAGAATGTGATCTTTTTTGTTGTTGCGCTTATTGAAGGCAACCGAAACGAAGTAAATGGTCAAAATGAACTTCATGTGGAGAAAATGTGTCGGGTTGAATGGCGCCACATAGTGGGAAAAAATTTTCAATTTGAAAGTTGTTACATTTTCTTGAGAGTGTTGCCCAAATATGATGCATTTAGATTTGCATTTGTATGATGCATCTTTCATTTGTATGATGCGTTTATATGTAATCAAGATTTAAAGTTATTAGTTTAATTTTAAGATATTAATATAAACTAGTGCATCTTTCATCAAGTTTGATAATTTACATTTGTGAATCTTTCATTAATCTAGATAATTTACATTAGTACCTCTTTCATTAATCTAGATAATAAGATATAAACTAGACTAACTTATTCCAATAAAGACTTTAAAAATAAAAATTTGGGACAATGTTCTTCATCTTGTTTATCTTCTTCATTCCACCAAACTTCCAATCAATGTGTTCATGAACGGAGTTTCCTTTGTCTATCTTCTTCTTTGCCTTCAAATTTTCTTTGCCTTGAACTTTTCTTTGTCTTTTATTAGTAGGAGGTTTGATTTGGTTAATATCCAAAACTTGTAGACTTGTTTGGTTTTTACCTATTTCTTTGTAACCATCATATATCTTACTAACGGCGGCTTTAAGAACCACTCCGGAAAAATCAAGTTGGGTAGCCAAGTCATGTTGGGATTCAAACTTTGCCATAGTAAGAAAAGATAGAAATTTTTTATGTAAAAAATTTGGGATAATTTTTGTGTATGGAATGTTACATTTTTATAGCGGTGGTGAAAGAGCCGTTGAGAATTCAAAATCAACCGAACGGTAGAGACTCGATCGCTTACCCTGTTTCCCATAGTGGCGCGACCAGTTTTCCAGGCCATCTGGCATGGCAAATGGGTGGGTTAGCCACCCCCCATAGGAACCGACCTTAATAGAAACAAAAGTGAACCATGAAATAGTAACTTTGAAAATCCCTTATCTAACTAATTTTTGTAATGGTTAAAAATTAGTGGTTATATTCACTTAATGATTTGATTTATATGTTAATTTTATTTAACTATTTATTTATTTTGATATAGAGGAAAAGTAGAAGAAAAATAATGGTTTTTCTGATATTTTTTTTGAAAACCTTGAAAGAATATGAGAAAACACGTGCTCAAAATAGTCAAAAACACCTCTAACCTAATTCATATTACAATTTTGTTGTTTCCAATCACTTAAAGAATGTAATATATATGATTTTCTTTTATAGATGTTACAGTTGGGAAATCAAGAAATCCTAACTGTAAATGTTATATAAGGCTGGGAAATCATGCAATCCAAGGCATAATCAACCGCCTATGGTTTGAAAGTGGAGAACTCTTATCAGTAGACAAGAACTTACGGTTGAGACATTGGATACGGCTGGGAATTTTGATTTTCTAGCCATAAATCAAAATTTACGGCTAAGATATAAGCTTTTCGGCTGGAGTTTTGTCTATTACGGTTGGGATATATACCTAGATTTAAACCCAACATTTGTTTGTTTTTTTCTTCTCATTTTTGGTTATCAAAACTACATATAGCTTACGATTGGGATATACCTAGAATTAAACAAGCTTTGTTCTTTTTATATTTTTTTGGTTATCAGAACTACCTACGGCTAGGGAAACCCTATTTTCCCTACCACAAATGTAATTTAAGGATGAAAATCCCTATTTTCCCACTCATACGTAATAGATGATTTAAGGTTGGGAAATACCTAGATGCATGTAAACCCAACCTCTGTTGCTTTTTTTTTTTTTTTTTTGTTATCAAAACCGCCTAGGAAAATCCTATTTTCCTAGCCGTAATAGATTATTTAAGGTTGGGAAAACAAGAACTCCTAGCTGTAATTAAACAGTAGAAACCTAGTTTTATATCCTAATTTCATCGAATCTTACCTTTGAACTAGTCAATGTATAAATAAATAATGGTAGGTTTTTGTACTGTTATCTTATAGCAGTCATTTCCGAAGTATTAACTTCTATTTCAACTCCTTCAATTCGATTTATTTCGAGTGGAGGGATAATCTGAGATAGAACAGAAAAAATAATAAAATTAGCTTATAATAATTTGGTACATCAGTTCGTCATTTTCAATTTTGATGATGATTATGTCTTAGAATCGATGATAAATCGAAGAAAAAAATGATGGAGAGGTAGGGGTGATGGAAAATAATAGGAGAGGAAGAAGAAGAGAGGGTAAGATTTAGGTTAGTTATAGGAAAAGGGTATTTTTAATTTTACTATAGATTAGGTCCCCATGTCAACATTTAGGACATTTGAACCCTACATACATATAGCCCCAAACCTTTTCCTTTGCAGCCCCAATAATATGATTTTTTTGTTCGCCTACTTGGTTGAGGAAGGAAGGGATTTGTGCCCAAATAATTAAGGAAGATAAATGATTCCAAAACCATTTCATAGGAAATTAGGGAAAAAAATAACAACAAAAAAAGAACCGTTCACATCCCTTAAATGATAACATGTAAAATTGCAGTACGAGTGTGTTAGAGCACTGCTCGGTCGAACTCGCAAGCATTGATATCTCAATCTTGTTTATCAAGTTTAGGTGATCAAAAATATAAGTCTTGATTTCTAGTCTACTTATAGATATGTCTTGGATTAGGATAGAATGTGTAGTTGGGATTTACACTTCACGGCGTTCATCGATTGAAGACGAAGATCTACTGAGGAAATCTTGGAGGAACTTTATCAATAAAAGGTATGTGGAGACTAAAACTTATCTATCACTCAGAAGTCTATTCTATTTTATATCCTAATGAGACTAAGTCGTATAGATATACAAACTTTTACATTATACACATTCGATATTTCAGGCTAAATTTAACTCGTTTATATCTTTCTCGAAATATGTTTTGGAAATCTTTTTGCTTTAACTAGGTTCATCATTATTCTTGACGATTTTAGTTGAAAAATAATTTATTTGTTGGAAACTAAATAATGAGTCAAAAGATGATCATGTGAAAATCGCCTTGAAATATCTTACATGATTTGTGTGAGACAGTCATTTGATGTAGACTCGGAATGTTTTGTATTGATCATTCGATCACTTGAAAATTACTTATAAGCTAATAGTTTGTGTGAGACAGCTATTTTCGTCTTATAAGGATGTTTCAATGATTAAAATGGAAGTTTAGAACAAATAACCATTGTCTGGATATAACACATTATGCATACCAGTATGCAAACTGTTGTAGTATGATTCGGGTCCGGGAACCAAGTTTGCATACCAGTATGCGAACGGTTTTAACTGTCAAAGTCCAGGAACCAAGTTTTCATACCAGTATGCAAACGGTTTCACCTGAGTTAGGTCTGGTACGACAGTATGTAAACCCATTTGAAACTGTCGGACATGACCAAAGTCCGGAACTCTAGTTTGCGAACCCGTTTGCAAATTGAGTTGGTTTAAGTTCTAAAATCGGTTAAGTATGATTTCATACTCATGAACAAATACATTTATATATTAAGGAATGCAATCTTTGCAAACCGTGGCTAAATGTTCATGAAAATGATTCTTCTGAATCAATCCGATTTTGTTTCAATTGTGTCTTGTATACTTTTATGAGAATATAAACAATTGAACATATCTATGAGTAACATAATTAGATTCATTTGATTATCATTTTATCTAGAAGTGTTAGATGAATGTGGTTAATAAAAAAGTGCTCATGTGGATAACTTCGGTTAACTGTTATTGAGCCAACTAAATATACATATTTAGGTACGGTTACCAATGACTAAATGAAGGTATATTTCATTTGTGTGTAACAAGCTAAGACCATCTAATAGTGGATAGATATTGCTTTGGTTTTAAGAAAACTTAGCTTGAATCTTAAATCGGGTTTTCATCTAATGGTGAATATTGATTGCTTTGTTTCTAAGCTATCAAACCATGATTTAAAGACTATATATATAAGGGAGAACTCAAGAAACTTTGAAAAACTAATCCCCTTACCTCATGTGTGATACTAGTTGCGCACTAGAGTCGATTCTCCTTTAACCTAGGTCTTTCCTCAAACCATTATAGGTTAACAACTTTGTTAGAGCACTGATCGGTCAAACTCTCATGCATTTCTATCTCAAGCATGTTTGTCAATCTTAGTGATCAAAACTATATAGTCTTGATTTCTAGTCTCCTATAGCTAAGGTCTCGGACTAGGATAGAAAGTGTAGTTGATCTCAATAACTCCATGGAGATCATCATACAAGACGAAGGATTACCCAAGGAACTAGTGGATCTTCATCGACTAAAAGGTACGTGGAGACTTGAACTTATCTATCACTCAAAAGTCTATCTACTCTATCTCCTATCTTGAGACAAAAGTCATTTTACTATATAGACTAAGAATATGCACATGTGATATTTCGAGCTGAGTATATGTCGCTTATCTATTTCTCGAAATGGGTGTTGGTAAAGCTTTCGCTTTAGCCAAATTCATCTTTGCCTAGTGACGAAAGTCATGTTATGTTTCAATCACTTTGGAAATTTCTATGATGAAAACTAGTTCGTGAATAACAACTATATGACGTCCTATGAGAATGTTTCAATGATTGAAATGAGAGTTTAGACTATATAACCATTGTGGGATATAAATATTGTTGTGGAAACACATATATGTATAAGTCCTTAACACTTGAACCGAAGTTTGCGAACTTTGTTGATCAAGTGGAACTGGAACGTGAGCAGCAACTCAGTCCGCGAACTCAGTCCATGAACTGGCATAAGTTCTCGAACCCGAGAATATCTGCTGAAGTTGAAGCTCAGGTGCAGTCCACGAACCAACGGAATTTCTCATCCCGAGAAATTCTGTTGGAGTTTATTAACTTCAACCGGTTATCTTGAGTTCGCGGACTCAAGAGGTTATGTCTGAAAACGTTGTTCGTGAACTTATTCTAAAATTACTAAGGAATGCTTTTGCAAACCGTGGCTTTATAATTCCTGATTAATGATTCGAGTGAATCACATCGTTTTTGATTCAATTGTGTCTCTTATAGTACTTGAGATCTCATAGCAATTGAACAACTCTCTAACTAGTTCATTTGAGTCATTTGGACTTGTTATGGTGAAAAAGAATATGGTTGATACGAAAGTTATCATTTGGCTAACCATTTGGTTGACTAATATTGAACCAACCATTGTACACGTTTGGGTACGGTTACACGAACTCATAACGTCAAGTACATGTGTGTATGACAAGCTAAGTTTTTGATCTAACGGTTGAGAGATATTAGCTTGTATCTAATCAGGTTTTCATCTAACGGTGAATATTGAATGCTTTGTTACCAAGCTAACATTGATTGCAAACCATGATTTGAAAGACTATATAAGGAGAACTCTAGCCATTGGAAAAACTAATCCACACACACCTTTCTTGTGTGATACTAGTTTTCTCTAAGCTAGAGTCAATCTCCATTAACCCTTGAGTTTTCTCTATAAATTCGGTTAACGACTTAAAGACTTCATTGGGATTGTGAAGCCACACCGATACTACTTTTCTTGTAATTGTGTGATCTGATCTTTCTATTATCGTACGAGTACAATTGTAATAATTGGCTTAAATTTTCTATCTCCGATAGGCAAGATAAAAGTAGACACAAACATCTTCGTCTCATTGTTTGTGATTCCTCAATAATCTTCTTCGCTGCGTCGATTAAGTTTATTGTGAGGTGATTGATGAAACTGAGCTGTTCTTCGGGAATATAAGTCTAGTTTTATAGATTGGTTCTTGTTCACCTTGATTTATCAGAAGACGGAACAAAACTCATAGGTTTATTCGTGGGGGACGAATTTATCTATTATCTGTAGACTTTTCTGTGTGAGACAGATTTATTTGCTAAAGTCTTCGACTTTGGGACGTAACAACTCTTGGTTGTGGGTGAGATCAACTAAGGGAATCAAGTGCGCAGTATCCTGCTGAGATCAGAGGCGTAGGAGCATAATTGTACCTTGGATAAGTATGAGATTGGTTTGGGTTAAACTACATTCCAGACCGAAGTTAATTTGGAGTAGTCTAGTGTCTGTAGCTGCTTAATACAGTGTATGTTTAATCTGGACTAGGTACCGGGGTTTTTTTGCATTTGCGATTTCCTCGTTAACAAAATTCTGGTGTCTGTGTTATTTATTTTCCGCATTATATTTTTATATAATTGATGTAGTACCAGAATATCGCCACAACGATATTCTCGTGATAAGAACGACATTTCCACGAGAAGGTTGAATACTCCCACTACAAGAATGACATCTTTCACGAGAGCGTCGTGAGAATTCTCCAACGAAATTTGGTGAGCAACATGAGAAAGCATCAAGATAGTTGACAATTGAAGAAGCATGATAAAAGAATGTTGTTTCACGAGGATTACAAAAGTTGGCGAAGATTAATATTGCAAATACCACGATGAGATCGCAGAATATATCCGAAAGAAGGGGAAAACTTAGTTGTCACCCACTATGTAATTTCCTATATAAAGGGTTCAAGTAAGTCCAGATGAGGATGATGTATTTTTTAGAGTTGAGAAAATCTTGAGGAGAGAGAAACTCCAGAAAAGAAAGTTGTAATTCTGAGTTTGAATATTTCCTATAAACATTTCTGAGATCTAAATAATAAAAGTGTCGTTTAATTCTTTAATCTTCAACTAGTTTCACTTAGATTTTTATAGGATCTTAATAGGGGTGTAGTGTGGGAAATCCTGCTACTACATTTTGGCGCCGACTAAGGGGAACGTTGAATTAGCAAAATCATAGAAAAGGTAAAAAAGAAGACAAGAATTATTCAAGATCAAGGAAACTTTGAAGAAGATTGGTGAAATATTCAGAAGAAAAATGATTAGAATTAAAGAAAATTGTAGGAAACTGAAGTATGAATTAGTGTCAAGAGAAATGATCGATAAATTTCATGAAAATATTAAGGGGAGGATACATAAACGTGATTTTGAAGGGAGAAAAATTATGATGGTAGAGAAAACGCCATTATTAAAGAATTGGGAAAAGCAGGAAATTACATTTACAACAACAGAAGTTTTAGAAGAAAATCTAGATCATACATCTCCTTTGGTGATTACGGTACCCATGATACCAATAAGGAAGGAAAAGTCAATAAAATCTGTATAAAAATGGGCTATAAATAGAACTCTAGTTGACACAGGAAGTTCTGTGGATATAATGTTCTATCATGCTTTTAAGAAAATGGGGTATAAGGATGAAAAAATGTCTATTTCATCATATCATATTCATGGTTTCGGAAAATCTATAACAAAACCAAGAGGAGAAATAATAGTATGATTACCACTTGGAGAAATTAAAACACAAGTAACACTATGCGTGGTGGATATGGAATCACCATACAACATGATATTGGGAAGACCATGGATACACGCAATTAAAGCTGTAGCGTCAACCTTACATCAACGCATAAAAATTCCCTATGCCTAGCGGAATTGGGGAAATTAAAGGAGATACATATCTTGCGAAGACATGCTATCAAATTGAAGTAAAAAATTGTGAAGAACGTCCTAAGCAAATGAAAAGCTCATGAGAAAATTGATGAGAGAACAAGAAAAGAAGAAGAATTTAAAATTTACATGATAAGAGCAAAAGAGGGAAAAGGGATACCCAATGAATTTTCGCGAGAAGGAGATGAACGTGCGAGAATCATAAAAACACCAGCACTAGAAGCCGCTTACATCTGCAGCTGAACCAACAAAAGAAGTAAATGTTGGGAGTGAAGAAGAACCTAAAATACTGAAAATTGGGACTAGAATGGAGATAGACGAGGAAGAAAGAACTATAAATCTTTTGCGAGAATACAAAGACATTTTCGCGTGGAGCATGGTTGAAATTCCAGGGATAGATCCATCAGTAGCATGTCATAAATTAGAAATCAACAAAAATGTAAGGCCGTTCAAGCAAAGAATAAGAAAAATCGCAACAACATACCATTCTCAGATAGAGGAAGAATTACAGAAGATGCTTGATGCAGGAATAATAAGGCAAGCAAAGTATCCAGAGTGGATTGCAAATATGGTGGTGGTCCCAAAGAAGAATAAAGGAATAAGAATTTGCATAGATTTTACCGATTTAAATAAAGCTTGTCCAAAAGATAGTTTTCCACTACCAGATATTCCTCAAATGGTTGAGTCAAGCAATGGAAATGCAAGAATATCTTCGTTAGATGGATATAAAGGATACAACCAAATCCCTCTCGCTAAAGAAGATCAAGAACATACTGCATTCTTTGCTCCAAGAGGGTTATATTGTTATACAAAAATGACCTTTGGATTACGAAATGCTGGTGCAACATACCAAAGAATGGTGGAGAAGGTATTTGCAAAGTGGATCCACAAAACACTGGAGGTATATGTAGATGATATGTTAATCAAGAGCAAGGAAGCTGAAGATCATGTACAAGACTTGAAGGAGATTTTTGAACAAATGCGGCAATTTAATATCAAAGTAAATCCTGATAAGTGTACTTTTGGAGTGACTTCAGGAAAGTTTCTGGGGTATATTGTATCAAAGGAAGGAATACAAGTTGATCCAGAAAAAGTTCAAGCGATTCGCGATATGCCCACACCAGCTACAGTAAAAGATGTGAAAAAATTGAATGGGCTATTATCCTCGTTAGGAAGATTCATCTCGCGATCCTCTGATAAATGCAAGCATTTTTTCGATATACTCAAAAAGGGAACAAAATTCAGATGGACAGATGAATGTGAGAAGGACTTTTAGGGAATAAAAGAGATTTTAATGGATATAACCATTTTACAGAAAGCTGAACCAGGATAAGAGTTATTAATTTATCTCGCGACAACGGCATATGCGCTAAGTGCGGTATTTCTGCGAGTAGATGATGGGATAGAGAAACCAATTTACTATATTAGTAAAACATTCAATTCAGCAGAGAAAAATTATTCAAAGATTGAGAAATTAATCCTAGCATTGGTACATGCAACTTTCAAGCTTCGCATTTACTTTTAAGCACATAAGGTCAAGGTGTTAACAAAAGTTCCAATTGAATCAGTAATGAAGAATTCAAAAAGATCAGGAAGAGTAGAAAGATGGAATGCACAAGTGGGACATTTCGATATCAAATATGAAATTCTATATTTGCCAAAATCCCAAGTCATCGCAAATTTCTTAGCTGAATTTCCTTTGTAAAATGACGAAGCTGTGGAAGAAATGATGGAGGCAGAAGAAGAACATGGAGATCCAAAAGAATTATTGACAGAACCCAATAGATGGGAGATATTAGTGGATGGATCATCTAATGGAGAAGGAAATGGGATTGGAGTTGTTTTTATTTCACCAGAAGAAGAAAAAACAACTTTCTCATTTAGGTTAGAATTTACATCCACTAATAATGAGATAGAATATGAGGATGTTATCCACGCTTTGAAATTTGCAATAGAAATGAAGTTGGAAAATGCTAGAATCACAAGCGATTCTAAATTGGTTATTCGTCAAATAACTGGAGAATATATAACAAATGAACATTCTTTAAAGAAATACAAGAGACTCGTGGAAGAATTATCTGCGAGAATTCCAAAGATAAAATGGAGGCACATATCAAGGAAAGATAACCAAAGAAGCTTTTGGGACGCTTTTGCCTTCATATCTAGCATGATTAAAAACCCACTTGCGAGATGCATAAAAATTCAAACACTCTTATTACCTTCAAGGAAAGAAATAAAGATGACGAAGATGTGGATGGGAATTCAAAAAACTCTTATTACCTTCGAAATTGACGAAGAAGGAGAGAAATATGTGATGATTGTAGAAAATGGCGAAATAGAAGCAAAAGAGAGAAACAAAGATTGGCGAGCGGAACTTCTTGCTTATTTGGGGAAAGGAGAAACTCCAAGAAATAGACTAGAGGCACATAAGCTAAGAAGAAGGGCAACTAATTATGAGTTAAGAGATGGAGTGTTATATCGCAGATCTTTTAATGGACCATCGCTAAGATGTTTGACAAGGGTGGAAGGAGAAAAAGTGTTAAAAATGCTGCACAACGGAGATGCTGGTAATCATAGCGGAGGTAGATCTTTGGCATATAGAACAAATATGCAAGGGTATTACTGGCCTTACATGCATGAAGATGCGAAACAACATTCAAGGCGTTGTGAAGAATGTCAGCGATTTGGAAAAAAGATACATGCACCAGGAGCACCACTATCATCATCAACAAGTGTATGGCCCTTCGGAAAATGGGGATTGAAGTAAAAGCAGTACAAAATATTCGTGACAAAGATATTTTCACATTCATATTCGAGAATATCATCTGCAGATTTTGAATACCAGCACAGTTGATGTCTGATAATGGAAAGCAGTTTGAAGGACAGAACATAGAATTACTACTCAATGCATTTAAGATAAAGTGTGGAAAATCTACTCCTTTATACGCACAAGCAAATGGTCAAGATGAGGCAACTAATAAAACGATTGCAGATATTCTGAAAAAGAAATTAGAAGGGTATCACAAATCATGGTGTGAGCAAGTACATAATGCAATATGGGCCTACAACACCACTAGAAGAGAGGCTACTGGAATGTCACCCTTTTGTTTAACATATGGGGTTGAAGCTGTATTACCAACATAAGTTGTTATTCCTACAACAAAAAGAGAAGCGTGGGAAAGGAATTTAAGTGCTGGTATGATTTTACATAAACTAGATGAATTGGAAGAAAAAAGGGAGAAGACTCTACAACATATGGAAAACTACCAATGAAGGTTAGCTCGCAAATACAACAAACGTGTCAAAAAACGAGAATTCCAAATTGGTGATTTAGTTCTGCGAGAGACACCGAGATATCAGCGAGAGAATGGTGGAAAATTGGCGAAAAAAATGGGACGGACCTTACTTAATTAAATAAATAATTGGAAATGGGGCATACAAATTAATGGATCCTGAAGGAAGAGATGTTGGCCAACGACTTGATAGACCATGGAATAGACTATTTTTGAAAAGGTATTATCAGTGACAAATACTGAAAGGTAAGAAATATTTGCATAATTAAAGGTTATTATCAGTGACTATTTTTATTTTAAAGATTACGCGAGCAATATCGCGAGAAACACGAATGAAATTTCGCAGAGATCAAGAGAATGGGACAAACCTTTATGGCGTGCAACTTAGTTCGCGAGTACAATTTCGTAAGAGGCAAATGTAAGACCTACAAGCACGTTATAAAGGGGGTATCTTTTTATATGATTCAGGGATAAGGTTATACCGCTACTGGAACCTGAGTCATACATATGTAGGGGTTAAAGAAAACCTATCAGGTAAGGTTATACCCTGGTTGGACGACTGAGAGTCTCTTCCAAGAAGTGCAGAGTATGATCAAGGCTCCGAGGTACACGGTTTATCCAAGGATGCCCGGGATGGACGAACCTACCCTGGCCATCTTTGGTAAGTATTGGCTACAATGCACTTGGCCTGAAGAAAACCCCACTTAGGGTGCAGTCTAGTAACTATAAGCCATATAGGCATAAAGGATAAGAGGCTGGGAAAACAACTGGTTGTTGGTAAATCTGGATGGGAGGATCTAGTCTTGTATGGCCGATGTGCCCTCCTTGAAGGGGCATCCAGGGGGAAGATAAGGGCGGCACCCTCCATTAGGGAGCTGATAAGTGTCTTAAGACGGCAATGTCATGGGGCTCTAAGATCGCAAGATCATTTAGGCCTGTCATATTGTCACGTAAATTATACAGAGGCAAAAATCCATAAGAGAAAAAAAAAAAGTTAAGATGAGGTCAAGGTGTTTTTACATGCAAATGTGAAGACGTCCTGCGATTTCATCGCAAGACGGCAATGTCACGAGGCTTTGTTTCGCGAGAAAACTTAGACTCGTCATATTGTCGCAATATAATAAATAAATATAGATAAGGCAAGATCAATGGGTCAATACATGAAAGTGTAAAGACGTCCTGCGATTTTGTCGCAAAAATAAAAAATTGGCAAAATAAGACCTTTAATTAGGAAGGCAAAATAAGACCAATAGAATAATCTCAAAAATTAATTATTTTTTGTTAAGCATGCAGGGAAGATTTATTTATCACAAGAAACAAGTTGAATTCAACAAGTCTCAAGAAATTTAATGAGGAGGCAAGCAAGGGAATAAATATGTAGGATTTCATTAAGTTTCTTGAGAATATTATAGTTCAAAAAAGGTTATATCATTTGCGAGAAAGAAGAAGAAAAAAAAAATTAAAAATAGAACTCAAGCTTCAAGCGGTATTCTCGCCAGATTTAGAATTTTCAGGATTGTTATCATCACCAATATTTCTTTCATCGCGAACATCATCGCCAGAGTTCTTTTTGTTACGATCTTCTCCTTCTTTTAGAGGGTTTTCTTCTTTTCCTTGATCATCTTCTTCTTCAGCGTCTTCTTCAACATCTCCTTCAGAAGACGAATATTCTAAATCTTTATCCATAGGAAGAGGGACTTCATCATCGTCAACTTTCAAAGGTAGAACGGATACAGGAGAAAGAGAGTTGGAGATCAAAATTTCGTTCACGAGAACTTCAGAACTAAGATGAACTTGGCGAAGGAAACCTTTGTCACGATTTCTGATCTCTATATTCTTGAAATACTCAAGATAATCAAGTCTTCTTTCTGCTTTATCACGAATTTCTAAAAGGTTGAGAAGAAGAGTCTTGTTTTCTTTGTGAACACTGTCTAGCTCCTTAGTAAGATTGGTGATAGTAGAATGAAGGCTTTTTTCAGATTCTGCGAGCAACAAAATTATGAAAGGTTATAAAAATAAATATATCGTGAGAATATCAACAAGTGAAATATAACATAAATTGTGACAAGGGAAATCAACAAGTGAGGCAGTCATAATTGACTACCTTCTTTTTGCGAAGTTAAGTTTTGGATTAATGAAAAGAGGCATTTCTCCCATTGGTTCATAGCATCATCAAATTTGTCGCCAACTATGCCTTTTACACGAGATTTCATGTTCTCTTCTTTGGTGCGTAAATATGAATTTTCTTTTGACAATGAGGAATGAGACTCCTTTAGTTGGGAATATTCATCTCGAAACTTGCTGGCATTCAAACTAAGAGTTAGTCTACCCTTGATAAGTTTGTCTATTTCAGCGACAGATGAGTCAGTTACTTCGTCAAGTTTATTTTTAAGAAAGCGGAGAGACTTCTTTTGGTCATCACATATCCCTTGAAGATTGTTTACTTTCTGCGAGGAGATCGCCAACAAGCTTGATAATTTGTGTTTCTCTTGAGATAAAGTTCTATTCTTGTCTGACAAAGATTATATAGACAAATTAGTCTTGGATAACGAATATGAGAGGCGAGTAACCTCGTTGTTTAGAAAACTATGATTTTGCAATAATTGATTATTCTCATTTGTAAGATTTCTTATTTGATCAACTAAATACGTATAAAGATTATCTAATCTACTATGCTGGTCCATCCAAGAATCTCTTTCAATGCGAGCTTCATCAGCTATGGTTTCAGATTTAAGTTTTTCGATGAAACGATTTCGATTGGAAACTAATATATAAACCAAGAATTTAAAGGGAGGATTAAGTATGAAGAATATGGAAATAGAATAAAAAGATAAAAGGACAGAGGCAAAAAGAAGCTTACTTTTTAGCTCATCAATCTTTCTAGCGAGATTCTCGCGATCCAGTACATAGTTATTGAGCTTGTGGTTTAGAGTTTCACATTCAGAAGTCTTATCTTGAAGACTTTTTCTCAAAGCAGCATTTTCATTCTCTAGAGAAGCTCGTGAAACAGAATTGTCTGAGCCAAAATATTTGAGCAGAGTTTCGCAAACTCCGCTTTGGAGAGAATCAGAGAAGAATCTCTAGCATTATTTAGAATGTTAGATAAAATTTTGAAAGCAACATCAATTCCTGCGATGGTCTCATTTGATGAAGGAAGGGATGTAGAAGGTGAAATAGAGGAAGTGAGGACAAGTTGATGATTTGAGTCATTAGCAATGGTTGTATCATCATAAGGAGGAGTTTTCGGGAAAGTAACATTTGGAGGAAGTAAAGGGCTATAGGAGTTTCGGGTATGATGGGTTCTGCAATTTGAATTGGTGAAGGACCAGAGAGGCGAAGTGGTAGTGAAAGCGAGCTTCTCGCCAGAAGAAGGAGGAAGATCAGATTGCAAAGGTGTAGGTGAAGCTTTCGCAGATATTAAGGGAGGAATGACGAAATTACTTCCAAAGGTCTTATTTAATTGGCGAGATCTTTTAAGAGGATTAGCACTACCCTCGTCATTCTGCAAAAAATAATCTAGATAAGAAACAGAGGCAACAATATTGTTATTAAGAAATAGAATGTGTTTCTTACTACCTTATTTCTCGCAGAATTTTCTTTCCTTTTTCCAGTCGGCCTCTTATGAATAATAGGTTTTTGAGTCGAGGATTGGGAAATAGATGCAGCTCCGATGAAGAGTACATAATATGGGGTTATAAAGAATTGAGTAAGAGAAGATTGAAGAATATAAATAAAAAGTTTGATCTAAGAAAATACCATGATCAAAAATATACCTCGAGGACTCCATTAATACAGTAGGAGAAGAATGAGAAGGAGAAGAAGTTGCAGAACAAAAAGCAAAGAAACTAAGTAAAGAAGTAAGAGAGTTAAGAGAAGAAAACTAGAAATGAAATTCGACTCTTCCTTTTATAGGCAAATAAGGGAGTAAATTATGTGAGACGTGTCAATACAAAAGGACATATTTACAATACGTGTTAACAAGGAAAGCTGAATTAGCGGAATATTGCCGGAGAAAAAAGTTCAGATATTCTTGCGATAGTTAAGGATTCTCATGATCATTTCTTCTTAGCAGAAAAGACATGAGAAGAGGCAAGATGTAGTACCAAAATATCGCCACAATGATATTCTCGTGATAAGAACGACATTTCCACGAGAAGGTTGAATACTCCCACTACAAGAATGACATCTTTCACGAGAGCGTCGTGAGAATTCTCCAACGAAATTTGGTGAGCAACATGAGAAAGAATCAAGATAGTTGACAATTGAAGAAGCATGATAAAAGAATGTTATTTCACGAGGATTACAAAAGTTGGCGAAGATTAATTTTGCAAATACCACGATGAGATCGCAGAATATATCCGAAAGAAGGGGAAAACTTAGCTGTCACCCACTATGTAATTTCCTATATAAAGGGTTCAAGTAAGTCCATATAAGGATGATGTATTTTTTAGAGTTGAGAAAATCTTGAGGAGAGAGAAACTCCAGAAAATAAAGTTGTAATTCTGAGTTTGAATATTTTCTGTAAACATTTCTGAGATCTAAATAATAAAAGTGTCGTTTAATTCTTTAATCTTCAACTAGTTTCACTTAGATTTTTATAGGATCTTAATAGGGGTGTAGTGTGGGAAATCCTGCTACTACAATTGAAATAATACAGGTTGTGCGTTGTTCAATCGATTAGAATATCCGACCTTATTGGTTGTTGATTTAAATTGATTGAGACTTGTATATTGGTCTTTGGTACCATCCAAGTTATATCTCTTTGATTAGACTCGCGAATCTTATTTTCTTGAGTAAATCAAATCGAGTGATTGAGATAATAACTCCTTGAGTATTTTATATTGATTGAGTCTTGTTGATTCTCTAGAAAACAACTCGGAGTTGTCCATACATATTGCTAATCGAAATATTGGGTGAGGTTGTTTGACCCCCGCATTTTCAATTGGTATCAGGGCAGGCAAACACGTTAAAGACCTTACAAGTCTGTGTTTGTGGCAATCTGAGTTTGTGGAAGAAATCTTTGTTGCACATACCAAAATGTCTCCTAAAGATTTTGACCATGTCAAGTGTCTTGGAAACACCTCAAAGGATTATTCCTTAGTTGATTCTTCCGAATCCAGAGGTAGAAAGGATGTTCAATGTGATAATGACATTTCTTCCTCTCATGAGGCATGTGACATTGTGACAGAAGTTGAAAAGGAACTCACCAGAATTTCAAAACATACAAATGAAGATATTGATTTTAATAATCATGATCAGCTCATTGATGAATTTGAAAAGTCTCTTAATCGAGAATGTGATCTCTATAATATCATAAAGTCCTTCTCTAAGAATATTGAGGAACTTCTTCAATAAACTACTATGCAGCAGGAAAAGATTAGTACTCTTGAGAAAGTTGTTAAAGAGGACTCAATTAGAGAAAAACGATTGCTTGAGACACATTCATCAGATCTAAACAGACTTCGTGCTGAAAAAGAGAAACTATGTGCATCTCTTATTCTAGCCCATGAACAGTGTAAAACCTTGGAAAAGGAAAACTCTATATTAAGGAGAAATTCTTCTGTGATTAATTCTCATGAGTTACCATATAAGAAGAAGTGTTCTCCAGACAAATATTGTGTCAAGAAAAGTTTGCATAACTTTCGATCTTCTCATATGGCTATGAAGTTTAAACAGGTGCCAGTTATTTCTTCTCTTCCGTGAACCTGTACCTTTTGTGGGAAACAAAATCACTATGTTATTCATTGTTTTGCAAGAAGGAAACAAATTTCTAGGCTTCGTAATTTGCTTCTCTTCACTGTCTATGGAACAGAAAGTTAGCTGACTAAAGCAGTGAATCGTATGCCCACAAGAAATCAGAAACCTTATGAAAATGATCTCTACTCTAGATATCATCACAGGAATAAAATTCTTTCTGGAAATCCTGTTTGCTGCATTAATACGAACAATTCCTGTACTTATAAGGATATTTCTGATAAATCTAAATCTATAAAATGAATCCCTATCTATTCAGATCCTTTTGAACCTGTTACTAGAGGTCCTAGATTTATTTCTGATAAGGAAGATAATCAATCAGTGTTTTTTCTCACTAGAAAGAGCACATGTCAGAGACAGGAGGATACAAATGAACAATATCCATTTGGTGAGCTAAATGCTCATACTTGTGTAAATTAATCACAAGGATGAATATCTCACATACAAAAATCCTATTTGTGAGAAAAGTGGATAGGTATACTCCATAACTATGTGTTTCTAATTATCTATCTAATCTCTTATCGCTTTTAGAAAGATAATTGTTCAAACACTGGTTAGTGAGTATTTTTCTTTATTCATTTTCTAAAACACCTTTGAAAAATAAAAAGTGTTTCCTTTTTTCCATGTAGAGCTTTGTGAAAAACCATCCTACGGGTTCACGTACGGTTCAAGTTTTCCCTTAAACCTATCCCGTAACCCTAAATCTCTCGAGTTTTTCTTTATATACCTATCCTATTGAGTTACTCTTTTACTTTAGATTTTATGTTATCAATGGCTTCTTCTTCGTTCTCTTCGGACTGGAATAATGATGTCATTGATAAGTCGGTATATTGGGAACTCGATAAAGAAAGGGAATCTCTTATTGAAATTTAAGGTTCCCTTCCTCAATCCTCTAATTCACTCTCTGATATAGAAGAGATTGAAGAGATTTCATCGGATGTAGTTCTTGACTTCCTAATGGAATTTGAGAAGGCTAAGCAAATACTTGTTGATACAATGAAGTGTCTTGATATGGTAAGAACTGAGTTGAAAAAGGTTAAGTTTGATCGTGTTCTCATGAAAAACCATGTTAAAAAGCTTCCCAATAAGGATGTCACAAGTACAGAAGATGCTGCTATTCACAAGCTTCAAGATCTTAAGGCTCAAGAAGGTCCAGAACTTTCGATTTGAATCTAGTTCGGTATGACATGGAAGTTTTCCTGATTGGTTCTTTTTATCTAGTAAATCTTCTATGTTTTCTGTTTTATTTAGAAGAATAACTAGTGTTTTGGAATAGCAATGATTGTGACTACACATAGCTATATCCAATGATTTCATCTTCTTGTTTTTATATTTATTGGTTTAAATTCTAAAGTTGTTTGGAAGATGATGGTTGCAGTATTAATCTTTTTGATTTTATATATTGCAATATTTTGATGGGATTTGTATGTTTACGTCCGTGAACTTGATTATCCCATATTTTGTCAAAAGTAAAGTCGTTCATGAATTGATATGAAAATATTGATAAAGGAATGAATGGACTTTTGGAAAAAAACAAAAGTCAAGCCTATATTGTCAATCCATGATGTAAGATAGGTTAAAATCTTTTGTGATTCAAGGATAAAGTCTATTATGTCACTTTGTGATGGAAAAATAGAATAGGTCCTTGTTTGTTATCCAAGGTATAGATCTTAAATGTTCCATATTATTATGTATTACCGTGAAGGCTCCATTGTGTATCTCATGTTGAGCACGATACAACCAAGTCGATTTCTTATTGGCATGGTTGGTTGTTCCATGAGATGCTATATGTTGAGCACTAAGAACTAAATTAATCAACTTGTGTGGTTATTTAGTTTGTATTCCATGAGGTCTCTCATGTTGAGTACATGAAAGGTTAAGGTTGTTATTTTCTATAATAATTTTAGTCGGGGTTCCATAATCTCTTATGGTGATCCCAAATGAACTAAATCAATCATCTTGTGCAATTATTTAGTTAGCACTCCATAGATTTTTCTCATGTCGAGTGTGGAAAATTTAATTGATTACTTTTTGATTAGTTTAATTGTGTAATCAGATTAGAATATTTATGGGTTTACTTGTGAATAATCTAATTGATGAATTAAGTCTCCATGAGTTTACTTGTGTTGAGCATATTTAGTCAAATTAATCTTGGTTTGCTTTGGTTAATATGATTGAATATTTTGGATCCCAAATTCATACTCGTATGCAATTTGTTGAGTCTAAAGAAATCCTTATTTTCTCTTGAAATTAAGGTCGCTCATGTTGTTCCCTTGGGAATGACATCTTATGGGGGAGAGTTCTTTTGAACTTTCGCTTAATTTCCAAATCTTTGAAGGGAATGCGGCTGTGGAATTTTTAGGGGTTATCTTGTATCTTTATAAACTCCTTGATGAATGCATTTAGCCTCTGCTTTATGATTGCATCTAAACAAGATAATAGAACATTTACCTTTGGTCATGAAATGTCTCTTACGGAAATTTCATTAGGATCCCGTTCTTGTACCTTTCCCAATTTTATTGACAAAAAGGGGGAGAATTAATTGTAGTTCACACTACAAATACATATTGTTTTCGGATCATTATGTAAGGGGGAGTGGTTTCCATGTGAGATGGAGTATTGACTAAGGGGGAGTGAAGTATCACCATAGTATTGTTGTTGAAGTTGTGATGCAATTGGACTTTAACGTTTTGTAATAATACTATGACACTGTATAACAATGATTGAGAACCAATGCTTTTCTCATTGTTATAGATACGGATTTTCAACAACGATGATACTAAACTTACAACCTTTGGAATCATTGGACTACTTGGAAGTGACGAAGATTTCGAGTATTGTTGAAGATTAGGCATGTGGAATAGGAGCTACAAAGTTTATTTATATAATTTTTGTATTCCATATGTATTAATAGTTTTGCCACTAAAATTGATAAAGGGGGAGATTGTTAGAGAACTGCTCAGTCAAACTCGCATACGTTGCTATTTCAAGCATGTTTGTCAATCTTAGTGATCAAAACTATATAGTCTTGATTTCTAGTCTACTATAGATAAGGTCTCGGACTAGGATAGAAAGTGTAGTTGAGCTCAATAAATCCATGGCGATAATTATACAAGACGAATGACTACTCAAGGAACCAGTGGATCTTCATCGATTAAAAGGTATGTGGAGACTTGAACTTATCTATCACTCAAAAGGCTATCTACTATATCTTATATCTTGAGAAAAAAGTCGCTTATCTATATAGACTAAGAATATGCACATGTGACATTTCGAGCTGAGTATATCTCGCTTATCTATTTCTCGAAATGTGTGTTGGTAAAGCTTTCGCTTTATCCAAGTTCATCTTTTCATAGTGACGAAATTCATGTTATGCTTCGATCACTTTGAAAATCGCTTTGACGAAAACTAGTTCGTGAAAACAATTGGGGGATATAACCATTGTTTTGGAAACAAATATATGTATAAGTCCTTAACACTTGAACCGAAGTTTGCGAATTTTGTTGATCAAGTGGAATAGGAACGTGCGCAGCAACTCATTCCGCGGACCCAGTCCGCAAACTGGAATAAGTTCTCGAACCCGAGAATATCTGCTGAAGTTGAAGCTCAGGTGCAGTCCGTGAAACCAGTCCGCGAATTGACGGAAGTTCTCATCCCGAGAAATTCTGTTGGAGTTTATTAACTTCAACCGGTTAGCTTGAGTCCGCAAACTCAAGAGGTTATGTCTGAAAACGTTGTTCATGAACTTATTCTTAAATTACTAAGGGATACTTTTGCAAACCGTGGCTTTATAGTTCATGATTAATGATTCGAATGAATCACATCTTTTTAGATGTCTCTTGTAGTATTTGAGATCTCATAGCAATTGAACAACTCTCTAACTAGTTCATTTGAGTCATTTGGACTAGTTATGGTGAAGAAGAATATGGTTGATATGAAAGTTATCATTTGGCAAACCATTTGGTTGACTAATATTGAACCAACCATTGTACACGTTTGGGTACGGTTACACAAACCCAAAATGTCAAGTACATATGTGTATGGCAAGCTAAGTTTTCGATCTAACGGTTGAGAGATATTAGCTTGTATCTAATCAGGTTTTCATCTAACGGTGAATATTGAATGTTTTGTTACTAAGTTAACATTGATTGCAAACCCTGATTTGAAAGACTATATAAGGGGAACTCTAGCCATTGGAAAAACTAATCCCCACACACATTTCTTGTGTGATACTAGTTTTCTCTAAGCTAGATTTGAACTCCATTAACCCTTGAGTTTTCTCTCTAAATTCGGGTTAACGACTTAATGACTTCATTGGGATTGTGAAGCCAGACCGATATTACTTTTCTTGTATTTGTGTGATGTGATCTTGCTCTTTCTATCGTACGAGTACAATTTTGGCTTGAGATTTCTATCTCCGATAGGAAAGATAAAAGTAGTCACAAACATCTTCGTCTCGTTGTTTGTGATTCCTCAATATTCTTCTTCGCTGCGTCGATTAAGTTTATTGTGAGGTGATTGATAAAACTGAGCTGTTCTTCGAGAATATAAGTCTGGTTTTATCGATTGGTTCTTCTTCACCTTGATTTATCAAAAGATGGAACAAAACTCATCGGTTTATTCGTGGGAGACGAATTTATCTATTACTTCTAGAATTTTCTGCGTGAGACAGATTTATTTGCTAAAGTCTTCGACTTTGGGTCGTAGCAACTCTTGGCTGTTGGTGAGATCGTCTAAGGGAATCAAGTGCGCATTATCCTGCTGGGATCATAGACGTAGGAGCATAATTGTACCTTGGATCAGGGTGAGATTGGTTGGGGTTCAACTACAGTCCATACCGAAGTTAATTTGGAGTAGGCTAGTGTATGTATCGTCTTAATACAGTGTATGTTTAATCTGGACTAGGTCCCGGGGTTTTTCTGCATTTGCGGTTTCCTCGTTAACAAAATTCTGGTGTCTGTGTTATTTCTTTTCCGCATTATATTTTTATATAATTGAAATAATACAGGTTGTGCATTTTTCAATCGATTAGAATATCCGACCTTATTAGTTGTTGATTTAAATCGATTGACACTTGGATATTGGTCTTTGATACCATCGAAATTATCTCTCTTTGATTAGACTCGCGAATCTTTTTTTCTTGAGTAAATCAAATCGAGAGATTGAGATAATAACTCCTTGAGTATTTTCTATTGATTGAGTCTTGTTGATTCTCTAGAAAATAACTCGGAGTTGTCCATATAGATTGCTAATCGAAATATTGAGTGAGGTTGTTAGACCCCCGCATTTTCACTTTCAGAAGATAATCCAACCGTTCTGTAAGAAAAAGTTGACTCCTCTCTTGGAAACACTGTTTATAATAATTCAGGATCCACTATGTGCCTAGCTGCTTGCACTATTCAGAATCCTGATTATTATACAAGTGTGACGTGCTCATATTGTTCATTAAAGGGTCATGAACTCTCGAGGTGTTACAAGTTCAAACACAAGAAAAGACACGTCAACAAACTTCAACGAATAGCAAATCATTTAGCAAGAAAGCTCAAACTTGCTCAGAAGACCGCTGAGGTATGTAAGATTTTATCTTCGTCTAAGAAGTTAGTTTCCAAGGAAAAATCAAGACCATTTGAACAGAAAATATGGTCAAATCGTTTTGATAGACAGAGGTCTATGGATTCCTCTCAAAAGGAAATTGGTGGACAAATTATTATTCACCACAACACAACTTAATTGTATTGTTTCTAAAATCTTGTCTCATGTGCCTGATCAAAATAGACAATGATTTTGTACCTCCCAGGCTTTAGGAAAAGCTTTGTTTCTTATTTTCTTAAGTTTTGTTATTTTTGTCTATCAAACAAAAGAAAAAAGGGTATTATCGACAACTTTACTCTTAATAGGGATAACAGTTGATCGTTTACGAACTTATTTTAGGTTTCGAACCCTACATTCATTTTCATTCTCTAAAACCTCTTTTTATCTCTAGACTACTTGTTGAGACAATTGTGAAATCCTCTCACAAACCCATTTGTTGATGGATGTTCCAAGAATGATGTCTTGCGATGGAAAAGAAGGTAATGTGATTGTTAAGCCATCAATCATGAAGGAAAAAGAAAAATCTCCATTGCATCCAACCTTGAAAAGAAAAAGAAAGAATATGAGGAAACCAAGGAATGTTCCTTCAAATACTCAGAAGTTTTCTGATGTTCTTGATGTGTTGAAGAAGTTTCGTAAGGAGATTCAACAAATAAAGGCTTTTGTGTATAAGACTCATGAATTTCATAAGGCCCTGGTTCGACAACAACAACCAAGAAGGTTCATCGATATAAACTCCTTTCTTAATGAACCCTATGTTCCAATGGTTGTTGACGACAAGGAGTTCGGGGACGATAATGAATTCTTCAAAGGTCTTAATGTCTAGTAAATCTTCTATGTTTTCTGTTTTATTTAGAAGAATAACTAGTGTTTTGGAATAGCAATGATTGTGATTACACATAACTATATCCAATAATTTCATTTTCTTGTTTTTAGATATTTTTGTTTAAAAATTCTAAGTTTGTTTGAAAGATGGTGATTGGAGTATTAATCTTTATCAAGAATATAAAGCACAGTTTGGCTAACTTAGTCTATGTAAGTGGTGGTTGAGATTTATTCTCCCAATACATAAATCTATGGTTGTATTTTCTCCAATTAAACTATTATTTAATGACCCATTAAGGAAATCTAATAAAATAAATGATTAATATAATAAATGCCTAACTAATTAGTGTTTCACACTAATTGCTAATAATAAATAATTTATTAATTCCTCTTAATAATGATTTCTCACTAATTCCTCATAATAAATGATGTACATTAATTTTTTTCATCATAAATTTTCCCTTAATTAAATTAATAAATTTGTATCTCCACTAATAAATATTTTTAGATTAAGGATCTAGAATTTAAGATTAAAGATTTTGAGTAAGAAAATGTTAAGTATTTGTGGTTGAGAATGGCGTAAGTAGTGTTTTGAAATTTCGTGCATGGTTTTAATTATGTATCTTTTGCATTTTTTTGTCTTTCGATGCACTCTATTTTTTTTTGAAACTTCTTACTGGGCTGTGGTTGCTCACCCATTTTCCTCCCTTTCCCCAGAGAACGAAGAAAGACTACCTGACAAGAAATTATTATAAATCACGGAGATTTAGGTATCGCGTTTTAAGTTTAATCGAAGAGTTATTTTGCTTTAATTTGATACTTTTTATTTTGTAATTATTATTTAAAAGATTTGTAAGTTTAAAAAGTAAGATTACATTTCATTTAGTAAATTTAATTGAGCTTGAATTATTGATTTTATTTATTGAAATATTTTAAAACGAAAAATCTGGTCCTACAAGAGTGGCGGTCCGGAAATTTGGACTTGCTAGCTGGATCGGACATGACCCACAAGGTCGAACCTGTGTCCGCTAGAAGTTCGAAAATTTTGGCTGTCACACGCCACAACAACAAAATCACCTGATACCACTGTTTCCACCCCCGCAGATGGGCGTGCTTTTAATTTTTAATCCAAACGTCATGTATAAAGCTTAGATTGAACAAACTTAAGTCTTCAATTAATTTTTTCTATTTTTTTGTTGTTGTTATATTCTCTTTTATATTGAGATACAATATATTTTATTTTAATACTAGAAACCATAATTTGACACACCCATTTTCTGCACGTGTGCGTTAGGTTTTATGGAGATGGATATGAGTCACCGTGGGTGCTCAATCATTTTGTACAAGTATCCAAAATCCTCTATCCTAGAAATCCTGATACCCCAAGCTTCATTGTAGCAAAGCTGCCTTCGCTTCCTGAATCACCAACTCCAACCATATATGCCAAGAATACTGGAATTATCCGCGCTGAAGATGAGACTGTGGCCGATAATGATCCACCTCACAAGAAACCCGGCCTTCATAAGATTCCCGATTGTTTCTCGGCATCTACCATTGCCGAAGATTAAGCATTATGAAGCCTTTAACCAAATAAAACAATACATGGGAATAGTATATCATGTTTCTTTGTATGTCTGCATTTTTTGTTGTTGTGGCTTTCCCTTTCTGTATTTTATTCTGGTGTGTTTCCATTAATGCATTTGGTGACGTGTAATTTCCTTTTTTTTGCATTTCAGTATTAGTCCCTTTGGTCATGATCTACAGTGGCATTGGTGGATCTGATTTATCTCCTATATAACCGTGCTGATATGATAATCTAATTTATGTTCCCAATCTTGATCTGAATCTATAGTGGTTTGGAGGAAAATTTTCTGACACTGGCATCACCAAGCTAACGTATTTCAACTTCCTAAATAGATTATTTCACTTTTGGCAAAACGTAAAAATCAATAAGGTTGCACTTTTGAAAAATAAAAATCAAAATCAAAATCAAAATCAAAGACGTTGGTAAATGTTATGGTTTCGGATAATGCACCCGGACCTATGTGTTTTACTATACAATTGTTCGGTTTTCTTGAATAAGTTATAACGTCTATGTGTTCTATCCTTATTGATAACAATTCTCCGGATTAATATGCGGTAAAAATGAAAAATCAAACAATGTCATTACGATGACCATCATGAACGCTGGCACATCAGGTTATTTATAAAAAAATTCTTTCTGAATGTAAAAAAATACTAGAAGTAATGTAAAATAAAAGAAGCGAGACCGCACCAATTGGTCACCAAACTACTCCACATTGAAAAGACATAAGATTGTTATGCCATACTCCTACCAAAGAGGATGACGATTCTAGAGGCGATAATGGGAACCTATTGTCAGATGTAAAACTATCCCAATAATAAATGTATGGCTCGAGTGACTTTGCAGGGTAAGTATATGGTCCTACAAATCAACTCAGTAACAAAAAATATGTACTTGATTATTGAAAGATGCATGAAAATAAAAGAACTTCAATGTTTCCTCCCAATTACATATTAGTCGGTTTTGAAATTTCTTTCTCTCCAAAAAAATACATATTGCGATTAAGCTGCATACTCCTCGACCATAAAAAAACCATGCAATGGTTACGGAAAACGGATGCCAAAGAGGCTGACGATTCTGGAGGTGACCATATCCACTTATATGTCAAAGATACTTCACAAGATAAGAGTATATATATATGGTCTTACAAATCAAGAGATATATTTCCAGAAGTAAAATTTCAATAACATATATTCCAATAAGTAAAAAAAAGGTCCGAAAAAATACAAATTATGTACAGATTTTTTAAAATCAGAAATGGGGAAGGAATTAGAAAATCACGGAGGTGAACTCATTTTCTTGATTTAAGATATTAAATGCGTACAAACTCCCTTTAAACTTATTTGTAGTATATATTTTTCTGAATTTGATATAGAGACAATGCGTATAATTTTAGAAAGCATTGATGATTTAATGGAGTGTGTTAACAACATTAGTCGTCTACCCGATAGAACAGAGAGAACAAACAAGGGATACAATATTTATTACCAAGCTAGATTTAACATACATCCGACTAGAAGGAGTTGATAAGTATTAGGGACACATTTTATACGATATTAAAAATGAACCAACATCAAGGCACGTGCCGTTACGGCACGGGCAAAGGGCTAGTGGTTTTATATATTGCAATTTTTTGATGGCATTTGTATGTTTACGTCCGTAAACTTGATTATCCCATATTTTGTCAAAAGTAAAGTGGTTCACGTATTGGTATGCAAATATTGATAAAGGAATGAATGGACTTTTGGCAAAACACAAAAGTTAATCCTATATTGTCAATTATTGATGTAAGATAGGTTAAAATCTTTTGTGATTTAAGGAAAAAGTCTATTATGTCACTTTGTGATGGAAAAATAGAATAGGTCCTTGATTGTTATCCACGGTATAGAGCTTAATTGTTCCATATTATTATGTATTACCGTGAAGGTTCCATTGTGTATCTCATGTTGAGCACGATACAACTAAGTCGATTTCTTATTGACATGGTTGGTTGTTCCATGAGATGCTATATATTGAGCATTAAGAACTAAATTAATCAACTTGTGTGGTTATTTAGTTTGTATTCCATGAGTTCTCTCATGTTGAGTACATGTAAGGTTAAGGTTGTCATTTCCTATGATAATCTTAGTCGGGGTTCCATAATCTCTTATGTTGAGCCCAAATGAACTAAATCAATCATCTTGTGTGATTATTTAGTTAGCACTCCATAGATTTTTCTCATGTCGAGTGTGGATAAGTGAATTGATTACTTTTTGATTAGTTTAATTGTGTAATCCGGTTAGAATATTTATGGGTTCTCTTGTAAATAATCTAATCGATGAATTAAGTCTCCATAAGTTTGCTTGTGTTGAGCATATTTAGTCAAATTAATCTTGGTTCGCTTTGGTTAATATGATTGAATATTTTGGATTCCAAATTCATACTCGTATGCAATTTGTTGAGTCTAAAGAAATCCTTCTTTTCTCTTGAAATTAAGGTCGCTCTTGTTTTTCCTTAGGGAATGACATCTTATGGGGGAGAGTTCTTTTGAACTTGCGCGTCATTTCCAAATCTTTGTGGGGAGTGCGGATGTGGAATTTTTAGGGGTTATCTTGTATCTTTATAAAATTCTTGATGAATGCATTTAGCCTCGGCTTTATGATTGCATCTAAACAAGATGATAGGACATTTACCTTTGGTCATGAAATGTCTCTTACGGAAATTTCATTAGGATCCCATTCTTGTACCTTTGCCAATTTTATTGACAAAAAGGGGGAGAATTAATTGTAGTTCACACTACAAATACATATGGTTTTCGGATCATTATGTAAGGGGGAGTGGTTTCCATGTGATATGGAGTATTGACTAAGGGGGAGTGAATTATCACCATAGTATTGTTGTTGAAGTTGTGATGCAATTGGACTTTAACGCTGTGTAATAATACTATGACACTATATAACAATGATTGAGAACCAATGTTGTTCTCATTGTTATAGGTACGGATTTTCAACAACGATGATACTAAACTTACAACCTTTGGGATCATTGAACTACTTGGAAGTGACGAAGATTTCGAGTATTATTGAAGATTAGGCATGTGTAATAGGATCTACAAAGTTTATTTATATAATTTTTGTATTCCATATGTATTAATAGTTTTTCCACTAAAATTGACAAAGGGGGAGATTGTTAGAGCACTGCTTGGTCAAACTCGCATGCGTTGCTATTTCAAGCATGTTTGTCAACCTTAGTGATCAAAACTATATAGTCTTGATTTCTAGTCTACTATAGATAAGGGCTCGGACTAGGATAGAAAGTGTAGTTGAGCTCAAGAAATCCATGGAGATCATCATACAAGACAAAGGACTACTCAAGGAACCAGTGTATCTTCATCGACTAAAAGGTATGTGGAGACTTGAACTTATCTATCACTCAAAAGTCTATCTACTCTATCTCATATCTTGAGACAAAAGTCGCTTATCTATATAGACTAAGAATATGCACATGTGACATTTCGAGCTGAGTATATCTCGCTTATCTATTTCTCGAAATGTGTGTTGGTAAAACTTTCTCTTTATCCAAGTTCATATTTGCCTAGTGAATAAAGTCATGTTATGTTTCAATCACTATGGAAATTGCTCTGACGAAAACTAGTTCGTGAATAACAACTATATGACGTCCTCTGAGAATGTTTCAATGATTGAAATGAGAGTTTAGACTATATAACCATTGTGGGATATAAATATTATTGTGGAAACACATATATGTATAAGTCCTTAACACTTGAACCGAAGTTTGCGATCTTTGTTGATCAAGTGGAACCGGAACTTGAGCATCAACTTAGTCTTTGAACTCAGTCCGTGAACTGGAGTAAGTTCTCGAACCCGAGAATATCTACCGAAGTTGAAGCTCAGGTGCAGTCCGCGAACTGACGGAAGTTCTCATCCCAAGAAATTTTTCTGGAGTTTATTAACTTCAACCGGATATCTTGAGTCCGCGAGATCAAGAGGTTATGTCTGAAAACGTTGTTCGTGAACTTATTCTAAATTACTAAGGAATGCTTTTGCAAACCGTGGATTTATAGTTCATGATTAATGATTAGAGTGAATCACATCGTTTTTGATTTAATTGTGTCTCTTATAGTACTTGAGATCTCATAACAATTAAACAACTCTCTAACTAGTTTATTTGAGTCATTTTGACTAGTTATGGTGAAGAAGAATATGGTTGATATGAAAGTTCTCATTTGGTTAACCATTTGGTTGACTAAAATTGAAACAACCATTGTACACGTTTGGGTACGGTTACACGAACTCAAAATGTCAAGTACATGTGTGTATGGCAAGCTAAGTTTTCGATCTAACGGTTGAGAGATATTAGCTTGTATCTAATCAGGTTTTCATCTAACGGTGAATATTGAATGCTTTGTTACCAAGCTAACATTGATTTCAAACCCTTATTTGAAATAATATATAAGGAGAACTCTAGAAATTGGAAAAACTAATCCCCACACACCTTTCTTGTTTGATACTAGTTTTCTCTAAGTTAGAGTCGATCTCCATTAACCCTTGAGTTTTCTCTCTAAATTCAAGTTAACGACTTAAAGACTTCATTGGGATTATGAAGCCAGACTGATATTAATTTTCTTGTAGTTGTGTGATCTGATCTTTCTATTTCCATCATACGAGTACAATTATAATAATTGGCTTGAGATTTCTATCTCCGATAGGCAAGATAAAAGTAGTTACAAACATCTTCGTCTCATTGTTTGTGATTCCTCAATAATCTTCTTTGTTGCGTCGATTAAGTTTATTGTGGGGTGATTGATGAAACTGAGCTGTTCTTCGGGAATATAAGTCTGGTTTTATCGATTGGTACTGGTTTACCTTGATTTATCAAAAGACGGAACAAAACTCATAGGTTTATTCGTGGGAGACGAATTTATCTATTACCTGTAGACTTTTCTGTGTGAGATAGATTTGTTTGGTCGTAGCAACTCTTGGTTGTGGGTGAGATCAGCAAAGGGAATGAAGTGCACAGTATCATGCTGGGATCATAGGTGTATGAGCATAACTGTACCTTGGATCAGTGTGAGATTGGTTGGGGTTCAACTACAGTCCAGACCGAAGTTAATTTGGAGTATGCTAGTGTCTATAGCGGCTTAATACAGTGTATGTTTAATCTGGACTAGGTCTCGGGGTTTTTCTACATTTGTGGTTTCCTCGTTAACAAAATTCTGGTGTCTGTGTTATTTCTTTTTCGCATTATATTTTTATATAATTGAAATAATACAGGTTGTGCGTTGTTCAATCGATTAGAATATCTGATCTTATTGGTTGTTGATTTAAATCGATTGACACTTGGATATTGGTCTTTGGTACCATCCAAGTTATATCTCTATGATTAGACTCGCGAATATTATTTGCTTGAGTAAATCAAATCGAGAGATTGAGATAATAACTCCTTTAGATATTTTCTATTGATTGAGTCTTGTTGATTCTCTAGAAAATAACTCGGAGTTGTCCATACAGATTTCTAATCATAATATTGGGTGAGATTGTTAGACCCCCACATTTTTAGACTTAAAGACTTCATTTGGATTCTGAAGCCATGCCCAACTATTTTCTATGTAGTTGTTTGTTTTGATCTTACTTGTTCTATCGTATTGAGTACTATCTTCCCTAATATTTGCTCGAGATTTATCTCTGATAGGTAAGATATAAAAAGTAATCACAAAGCTATTCGTCTCATTCTTTGTGATTCCACAATAACTTGTTCTGCTACCATATAGTTAAGTTATTGTAATGTGATTGATATTTCTAGGCGGTTTTTCGGGAATATAAGACTGAATTATCAATTGGTTCTTGTTCACCTTGATTTATCAAAAGACGGAACAAAAACATCGTAGGTATTTCTGTGGGAGACAGATTTATCTATCAAAATATACTTTTCTATGGGAGACAGATTTTTTTATAAAGTCTTCGAATTTGGTCGTAACAACTCTTAGTTGTGGGCGAGATCATCTATGGGAATCAAGTGTGTAGAGTCCTGCTGGGATTCAGATGCATAAGGAAAGCGACTGTACCTTAATCGGTGTGAGACTTGGTTAGGGCTCAACTACATTCCAGTCTGAAGTTAACTTGTAATAGGGTAGTGTTTATAGCTGAAAAAGTGGGGGTCTAACAAGCACACCCAATATTTCGTTAGGTAATCCGTATGGACTAACTCCAATATAATCCAAGAAAATCAACTATACAGTCAGACTCAACCAAGGAAATATATCCAAGAGTTATATCTATATTTCTCTATGTAATCAGCAAATCAAACAGATAGAAATCTGCGAGCCTAATTATTATGAGAAACAACTTGAACAGTACGAAAGACCAATGTTCAAGTGTCAATCAACAACCAAAGGTTGGATTTACCAATTGATTGAACTACGCAAAACCTGTGATATTTTAATTATATAAACAAATATAATACGGAAAAAATAACACAAATACCATAAGTTTTGTTAACGAGGAAACCTCAAATGCATAAAAACCCTAGGACCTAGTCCATATTTAAACACCACACTGTATTAATCCGCTACATACTCTAGCCTACTACAAGTTAACTTCGGACTGGAATATAGTTGAGCCCTAACACACTGATTGAGGTAAAGTTGCGTTCCTTACGCCTTTTAATCCCAGTAGGACTCTACGCACTTGATTCCCTTAGATGATCTCACCCACAACTAAGAGTTGCTTCGAACCAAAGCCGAAGACTTGATAAAAAAAAATCCCACAGAAATACCTACGAAGTTTTTTTTTTCCGTCTTTTGATAAAGATTTTTATTAAAGGGAGAGTAAAATAGGATCCGAGGAGTGCAAAAATCGTAATCGACTCACCAACCAGACCGATTCTTATATCGAGTCAAGTTTTAGTATTTTTTCTCTCCAAAATACCTTTTAACCCTAACCGCACTTATTAACCTAATGTATCTAAGTTAACCTAAGGTGTAATTATTGAAGTGGAAATTCAAGAAAGCAAAATCAGAAGTATATTTGTTATTATCAGTTTATCACCAACAACCAAAAACACAGTTAACCCCTAAATCCTAAGTCATGACTTTTACGGGTGATTTTATACGAAACCAGGAATCAAGTGACACAACTCACAAGTTGATAATCTTTGTCTTCAAATATACGTGAGATTACAATTAAAGAACCAAGAATCCTAGGTACATTAAACATTTTAACATGATTAGGTCTTTCTGGAACAAACGTGAAAATATATTTCACCATGAGTTGAATTTTTAAAACTAATATAAGAGATTGAATCAATGCATGGTGTATGTAATTGCAAGGGCTACAAGCATCAGGAAACAAACAATCCCTTGATCCAGCGATGCCCCATCCCTAGTCGGACCTTCTGCATAAGCTGGTGAATGAGTGATTCCATGGACTTGGATGAAATTCAAAATCGCCAACAAAAGCAACCTGAATAAACTTAGAGCTTAAGATCTACATGATCATGAATTGATATGCTTAACAACCAAATGCCACCACCATGAGTTGTCTGTTAGGAGTTTTCAATGAAATACATAATTCGTTGTCATTTATTAGAATGTGAACCACTTTTGATTTCAATGATCACTACATAACATGTGAACCACATATTGGATGTTGGTTTTCAATGATGACTACATAAGTTGGGTTTGGTATGTAAGCATGTGACAGGAGCATAGGAAGGGTAAACATGTCCGAGTCCAAACTTATTTTAAGAATCAGTCTAGTTAGTGAGTCAACTATAGTTTTCGCTCTCCTTGGATCCTATTTCGCTCCCCATTTAACAAAAATCTTGATAAATCAAGGTGAACAAGAACCAATTGATAATCCAGTCTTATATTCCCGAAGACCAACCTAGAAATATCAATCACCTCACAATAACTCAACTATATGGTAGTATAACAAGTTATCGTGGAATCACAATGAATGAGATGAAGAGATTTGTGATTACTTTTTATATCTTACCTATCGGAGATAAATCTCAAGTAAATCTTACAGAAGATAGTATTCAATACGATAGAACAAGTAAGATCAGAACATTCAACTACAGAGAAAATAGTTGAGTCTGGCTTCAGAATCCCAATGAAGTCTTTAAGTCGTTAACCTATAATAGTTTTAGGAAAAACCTAGGTTAAAGGAAAATCGAATCTAGTCGCAACTAGTATCACACGGGAGTTTTGGGGATTCGGTTTCCCAGTTGCTAGAGTTCTCCCTTATATAATCTTCAAATCAGGGTTTGATAACTTTGTAACAAAGAAATCAATATTCACCGTTGGATGAACCCTGATTTAAGATTCAAGCTAATATCTTTCCACCGTTAGATTGTCTTATCTTGTTACACACAAATGAAATATATTTTCATTTAGATATGGGTAACCGTACCTAAACGTGTATGTTGAGTTGGCTCAATAACAGTTAACCGAAGTTAGCCATATGAACACTTTTATGTTAACCATGTTCATATTAACACTTCTAGATCAAATGAATCTAATTGTGTTAATCATAGAGTTGTTCAATTGTTTATATTCTCATATAAGTATATAAGACACGATTCAATCAAAATCGGATTGATTCAAAAGAATCAGTTCATGATCATTTTAGCCACGGTTTACAAAGATTGCTTTCCTTCATATATAAATGTATGTATTCATGAGCATGAAAACATACTTAGCTGATTTTAGAATTTAACCACATAAGTTTACAAACGGGTACACAAACTTAAGTTCCAGACTTGGTCCTTTCCGACAGTTTGCAAACGAGTATACATACTGTCGTTCCAGACTGAACTCAGGTGAATAAGTATGCAAAAGAGTACGCAAACTTAGTTCTAGGATTTTGACAGTTAACACCGTTCTCATACGGGTATGCAGACTTGGTCCCGGACCTGAATTACTTTTACAACAGTTTGCATACGGGTATGCATACTGTGCAATATCCAGACAATGATTAATTGTTCTAAACTCCCATTTCAATCATTGAAACATTCTTAGAAGACAAAAATAACTGTCTCACACAAACTATTAGTGTATAAGAAATTTTTAAGTGATCGAAGATCAATACAAAATATTCTGAGTCTACATCAAATGATTGTCTCACGCAAATCATGTAAGATGTTACCAGGTGATTTTCACATGATCATCTTTTGACTTTCGTCAAGAATAATGATGAACGTAGTTAAAGCAAAAACCTTTCCAACACATATTTCGAGAAATATACAAGCGAGTTAAACTCAGTTCGAAATATATAGCTATACGACTTTATCTCAATAGGAGATAGAATAGAATAGACTTCTAAGTGATGGATAAGTTCAAGTCTCCACATACATTTTGTTGATGAAGTTCCACAAGATCCCTTAGTAGTTCTTCGTCTTCAATAGATGCACACCGTGAAGTCTAAGGATCAACTACACATTCTATCCTAATCCAAGACATAGCTATAAGTAGACTAGAAATCAAGACTTATAGTTTTGATAACTAAACTTGAAAAACAAGCTTGAGATAGCAACGCTTGCGAGTTCGACCGAGCAGTGCTCTAACAATCTCCCCCTTTGTCAATTTTAGTTACAAAACTGTTAATACATATGGATTACAAAATAAACAAACTTTGTAGCTTCTCATCCAAATGCTTGATTTCCTTGTTTCTTCACAATTCCTTGAATTCTTCGTCTCTCCAAGTACTTCAGTGATTCTGAACGTGTTAAACTTAGCACCATAGTTGTTGAAGATTATAGCCACAATAAGAAAACAGATGTTCTCGATTATTGTATCACAACTTTGACAATAATATTACGGTGATATGTATTACTCCCCCTTATTCAATACTTTATCTCACAATAAAAACCAATCCCCCTTACATAATTATCTGTAACCATATGTATGTATTGTGAACTACCAAATAATTCTCCCCTTTTTTGTCAATATAAATTGGCAAAGGTACGAAAACTAGCGGGATCATAATGAAATTCTCAAAGAGATTATTCATGACTAAAAGAGAACATATCAACTTTGTTTCGATGATTTCACATAGTCAAAACTTAGTGTATTCATCAAGGAGTTTATAAAGATACAAGATGACTCCTATAATATTCCACACCCGCACTCCCTACAAAGATTTGGAAATTAAGCAGAAGTTAAATTAAAAACTCTCCCCCCTAAAATATCATTCCCTAAAGAACAACAAGAGCGACCTTACTTTCAAAAGAAAAGAATGAGTTCTTTGGACATTAACAAATTACATGAAACATGAATTTGTATCCAGTGAACTCAATTAAATTAACCACAAGAGAGCCTTAATGATTAATTTAATCGGAAATGCTCAAGATAAGAAAACTTACGGAGCCATACAGTACTTTCACATAGAAGTGGATCAGGGAAAGATCAATAATGCGGTATATTCAAAAGTTCATTCTATCTTTTACCAATATTTTCATAATGACATAATAGACTGAACTTTTGACATATATGGGACAATCATTGTTCACGGACGTAAACACACATATCCCATAACATTATTTGCAATATATGAAACCAATAAAGATTAATACTGCAAAATCATCTTCCAAATAACTTAGAATTTAAATAAATAAATGTAAAACATTGCAAGATGAAAATCGTTGGAAATAGCTATCTGTAATCACGATAATTGATATTCCAAACCCTAGTTATCCTTCTTAAAAACATAAGAATAAATTCTCATAAGAAGTTTCCTAGACATTAAGATTCTTGAAAAATTCTTTATCGTCCCTGAACTCCTTGGCGTCAATAAACATTGGAACATAATGTTCATGTAGAAAGGAGTCAACTCCAACGAACCTTCTAGAGTGATGCCGAACCAGGGCCTTATGAATTTCAAGAGTTCTTAAGTCAATAGCCTTTATTTGCTGAATCTATTTCCTTTAACTCTTCATGAACACCAGAATACTTCTGAAGATTATAGGGGATAACCCTTGGTTTCTTCAACCTTTTTCTCTTCAAAGTTGTAGAGGAAAGATGCTTATCTTTTTCCTTCATGATTGATGGCTTAGAAATCATATTAACATCTTTTCCATCAGAAGACATGATGCTTGAAGTCTCCATTTTAATATGGGATTGTGAGAGAAATACACAAACCAAGCTTTACAAGCATTCTTGTGATAAAAAAGAGTTTTCAGGGAAGGAAAAAGGAATGTTGGGTTACAGAACCTTTATACAATTAAAAGGATTCACGTACGACCAATTCACATCCCTAAAAAGGTAGAATTGTCGATATTAACCCTCTTTCAATGAAAAAATGGAAATGATTTTCAATACCAATTTATGATATTAAAATATCAACAAAGTTCCAGCAAAACAAAAATAAAAAATAAAAAGAGATTTTATTTTCCTAAAGCTTGATCTGTGCTCAACTCTTGTCTCTTTTAAACCAGGCACATGAGACAAGATGCACCTTCAACACAATTAAGCTTTGTTGGGGTGAACAATAATCTGTCCATCATACATTTCTTGTACGGAATTCTTAATACCCCTTTCACAGAATTTTTAGACCTTGTTCTTTTCTGTAGAGGTCTAATTTTTTCTTTAGAAAACAACTTCTTCGGAGACGAGTTGAGTTTATATACCTCATATGTATTCGACTTATGAACAAGTTTGATCTTGTTTGCTAATGGATTTGCTCTCCGTGGAATTTTGTTGACATATATTATTTTATGTAGGTACTTCAAACATTTAGAGAGTTCATGACCCTTAAGATTACAATAAGAACATGTCAATATGCAGGATGGTTCAGACATCATAGCTGAGAATGCTGTTAAACAAATTGAGGTACCTGAAACATGTGAGATAAAATTTTCAGTAGACAGGGAAAAAATCATTTTATCCTCTAAAGTAGTTGAAGAAGTTTCTTCAAGAAGGATATCATGATTGATGAACGTATTTCTACAGTTGTCAAAATCAATATTTTCACCAAGAAATGCAACACTTGATTATTTTTTATCTTCATTTGAGTCATAGTGATCAGACATTTCATCAAGAGTTGCAGCAAGACCTTTGTTCCCAGTGTATTTTCTACAATTTGGACACTTATTATCAAAATGACCAAAATCTTTACACTTGAAGCACAATGGCATATCTTCATCATCAGTATCGATAGTGGTCATGAGTTTGACTGATGACCTTGGTTTATCTCTAATGAATCATTTACTTTTCTTGAAAATAAGATCTCTAAACTGTCTTTGATTAGTGAGACTGAGTTTTCAAGATCTTTATTTGATGAATCAGTCTCATTAGGATCAACTATAGAGTTTCCAACACTTTTACTTTTGTCGAGTAATTTAGTGTTCTTTTGTTCTCTGAAAGCAATATCCTTTCCAGATTTGGATGTATGCTGATGATCAAAGATCTTTAACTTCCCAACAAGAGTATTTCTAGAAAGTGCATCAAGGTTATTTCCTTCAACAATGGCATGCTTCTTAGAATCGTATATGCTTGGCAACGATCTGAGAATTTTCATCACAATGTCCTTTTAAGGAATAGTATTACCCAATGCAAAAGATTCATTAAAAATTTCAGTCACTTTGTGATTAAACTCATCAAATAAATCTTCATCAGCCATACGAAGGTTTTCCCAATCATAATTTAGGTTTTGAAGCCTAGATCTCTTTACAGAGGTATTCCCTTTAAATACGGTTTCTAAGATATCTAAAGTATTTTTAGACCGAGTGAACGTAGTCACATGGTGCTGAAGATATGGGGTAATGGCATGCATGATAGAATTTATGCCGTTAGAATTTTACTTTGCAGCGAGAATCTCGTCGGGCTCATACCTACCAATATCCTTTGCAACGGTTACACCGTCTATTGTAACCAATGGAGGATTATAGCCGTTAACAACATAAACCCATGATTGAAAATCACGTGCTTGGAGAATGGCATGCATAACAATTTTCCACCATAAGTAATTCGAGCCATCGAAGACTGGCGGTACGTTTATAGAGATAGCGCTTATCTCCATAGAGTTAGATTTCTACAAACACAGACTTATGGGGTCTTAAACATGTTTGCATGCTCTGATACCAATTGAAAAAGTGGGGGTCTAAAAACCACACCCAATATTTCGTTAGGAAATCTGTATGGACTAACTTTAATATAATTCCAAGAGAATCAACTAGACAGTCAGACTCAATCAAGGAAATATCTCCAAGACTTATATCTTTGTTTCTCAATGTAATCATCAAATCAAACAGATAGAAATCCGCAAGCATGATTATTATGAGAAAAAACTTGAACGGTACCAAAGACTAATGTTCAAGTGTCAATCAACAACCAAAGGTTGGATTTACCAATTGATTGAACTACGCACAACCTATGATATTTCAATTATATAAACAAATATAATGCGGAAAAAAAATAACACAGATACCAGAAGTTTTGTTAACGAGGAAACCGCAAATACAGAAAAACCATGGGACCTAGTCCAGATTTAAATACCACACTGTATTGAACCGCTATAGACTCTAGCCTATTATAAGTTAACTTCGGACTGGAATAGAGTTGAGACCTAACCAATAACACACTGATTAAGGTAAATTCGTGTTCCTTACGCCTTTGAATCCTAGTAGGACTCTACGCACTTGATTCCCTTAGCTGATCTCACCGATAACTAAAAGTTGCTACGACCCAAAACCGAAGACTTGATAAATAAATTTGTCTCCCACAAAAAAGTTTATTCTGATATACATATATGTCTCCCACAGAAATACCTACGAAGTTTTTTTCTTCGTCTTTTGATAAATCAAGGTGAACAGGAACCAATTGATAATCCGGTCTTATATTCCCAGAGAACAACCTAGAAATATCAATCACCTGACAATAAATTAACTATATGGTAGTATAACAAGTTATTGTGGAATTACAAAGAATGAGACAAAGAGATTTGTGATTACTTTCTATATCTTACCTATCGGAGATAAATATCGAGCAAATCTTACATAAGATAATATTCAATACGATAGAATAAGTAAGATCAGAACACGCAACTACAGAAAAAATAGTTGGGTCTGGCTTCAGAATCCCAATGAATTCTTTAAGTCGTTAACCTATAATGGTTTTAGGAAAAACCTAGGTTAAAGGAGAATCGAATCTATTCGCAACTAGTATCACACAGGAGTTGTGGGGATTCGGTTTCCCAGTTGCTAGAGTTCTCCCTTATATAGTCTTCAAATCAGGGTTTGATAACTTTGTATCAAAGAAATCAATATTCACCGTTGGATGAAACCTGATTTAAGATTCAAGCTAATATCTTTCCACCTTTAGATTGTCTTATCTTGTTACACACAAATGAAATATACTTTCATTTAGATATGGGTAACCGTACCTAAACGTGTATATTGAGTAAGCTCAATAACAATTAACCGAAGTTATCCAAATGAACACTTTTGTGTTAACCATGTTCATTTTAACACTTCTAGATCAAATGAAAATCAAATGAATCTAATTTCCTTAATCATAAAGTTGTTCAATTGTTTATATTCTCATAGAAGTATACAAGACACAATTCAAGCAAAATCGGATTGATTCAAAAGAATCAGTTCATGAAGATTTTAGCCACGGTTTGCAATATTGCATTCCTTAATATATAAATATATTTGATCATGAGTTTGAAAACATACTTAGCCGATTTTAGAAGTTAACCACATAAGTTTGCAAACGGGTACGCAAACTTAAATTCCGGACTTGATCTTTTCCGACAGTTCGCAAACGGGTATGCATACTGTCGTTCCAGACCAAACTCAGGTGAATAAATTTGGAAACAGGTACGCAAAATTAGTTCCAGGACTTTGAAGGTTAAAACCTTTCGCATACGAGTATGCATAATGTGCAATATCCAGACAATGATTAATTGTTCTAAACTCCCATTTCAATCAGTGAAACATTCTTAGAAGACGACAATAGTTGTCTCACACAAACTATTAGCTCATAAGCAATCTTGAAGTGAACGAATGATCAATACAAAATATTCGGAGTCTACATCAAATGACTGTCTCACATAAATCATGTAAGATGTTACTAGGTGATTTTCACATGATCATCTTTTGACTTTCGTCAAGAATAATGATGAACGTAGTTAAAGCAAAAAGCTTTCCAACCCATATTTCGAGAAGGATATAAGCGAGTTAAACTTAGCTAGAAATATCAAATGTGTATAATGTAAAGTCTATATAGCTATACAACTTTGTTTCAATATGAGATAGAATAGAATATACTTCTGAGTGATAGATGAGTTCAAGTCTGCCCATAACTTTTGTTGATGAAGTTCCACAAGATCCCCTTAGTAGTTCTTCATCTTCAATCGATGAATGTCGTGAAGTCTAAATCTCAACTACACATTCTATCCTAATCCAGGACATAGCTATAAGTAGATTAGAAAGCAAAACTTATAGTTTTGACAACTAAACTTGAAAAACAAGCTTCAAATATCATCGCTTGCGAGTTCGATCGAGCAGTGCTCTAACATTAGCGGCTTAATACAGTGTGGTGTTCAAATATGGACTAGGTCCCAAGGTTTTTCTGCATTTGAGGTTTGATCTTTAACAAAATTTATGGTGTCTATGTTATTTCTTTTACGCATTATATTTGATTATATAATTGAAATATCATAGTTTGGGCGTAGTTCAATCAATTGATAAATCCAACCTTTGGTTGTTGATTGAAATTGATTGACACTTGAACATTGGTCATTGGTACCGTTCAAGTTGTTTATCATAATAATCAGGGTCATGGATTCTATCTGTTTGATTTACTGATTGCATTGAGAAACATAGATATAACTCTTGGATATATTTTCTTGATTGAGTCTGACTGTCTAGTTAATACAGTGTGGTGTTCAAATATGGACTAGGTCCCAGGGTTTTTCTGCATTTGAGGTTTGATCTTTAACAAAATTTATGGTGTCTATGTTATTTCTTTTACGCATTATATTTGATTATATAATTGAAATATCACAGTTTGGGCGTAGTTCAATCAATTGATAAATCCAACCTTTGGTTGTTGATTGAAATTGATTGACACTTGAACATTGGTCATTGGTACCGTTCAAGTTGTTTATCATAATAATCAGGGTCATGGATTCTATTTGTTTGATTTACTGATTGCATTGAGAAACAGAGATATAACTCTTGGATATATTTTCTTGATTGAGTCTGACTGTCTAGTTGATTCTCTTGGAATTATATTGGAGTTAGTCGATACAGATTCCTGAACGAAATATTGGGTATGGTTGTTAGACCCCAACTTTTTCACAGTGCAGTATGAACAATTTTTTTAGTGCAGTAAAAGTGCACTCCCATCCTTGTCTAAGTCAACCTTACTATAATCGACTGTGTTATAATAGTGTTGTGGGAGTGGAATAGGAGTGCATTTGGAGTGTAGTATGAGTGCACTCCCATCCTGACCATTCAACAATACTCTAAAATCACTTGGTTGATAAAAATTGTTTCAAAAAATTTTCCATGGGGATGAAATAGGTAGAAAAGCGTTTTCAAAATTCAAAAATGCTATTCCCGAAAAAAACTTATAAAGGTCATTGAATATCAAAATTTCTCATTTTTTAAGTCCTTGAAAAAAACCTCCCATTAATAACTCTAAAATGCTAATGGGATCCCAAAAATCTGACACCAAAACTTGACATCACTTATGTATCAAGTTTTTTTTGGCTCATTCTTAAGGCGGACCTCCTATTTTTCCATGGTGAGGTAGGGTGAGGAAGGAATATATAATAGATATAGATGACACATAGTGGTGTCAAACACCGGAGTCTCACTAGCAGCTTCGCTAAGAAATAGACCCAACTTCAGATTTGGGTTCAGGTACAGAGGCAACTGAGAAGAACCGGACAATTGACATCCTGCCACTTTGGCGAGCCTTCTCATGATGTACCAAAGACTTCCATCCGTGCGGGTCATACTGTATCTTGGCGGACGTGAAATTTTTATTGCCCTGATAGAAATTATATCCTTGTAAGAGCAATTCCTATGGAATGAACAAACCTAGAGTTTGTTCATTTTGATCCCACTATGGGATGAACAAACCAAGAAAATGGATGTTCAAGTGAACATATTAGTTCATTTGAAAAGCGAGACACCCCCACAGGCGCGCATCTGTTAAAATGGCGCGCGCCATGATCAATAAATCTGGTGACATCATAGGTGACGCCCGTGTTTTCCACCAGAACACGCGTTTTAGATGCTAACGCTAGCGACTTATTATGAGACTCCAGCGTCTGACTTGATGGCGCCAATAGGCGCTGGTAATTCAAACGGGTGCTCATAGGAAATTCTTGGGCGATTTTACTAATGTCTCCCAAGACTTTACAGCAAACTCCAACGGCTAAATTTCCATTTCCAACGGCAAATTTTTCGTTCTCAAATCCTATAAAATTCATTCATTGTATCTCCAAAATCACATCTTCTTCTTCTTTTTCTTCTTCTTCTTCTTCTTCTTTCTTATATCTCTCCTCCTCCTTTGCAGAAATGTCTCTTAGAAATTGTGGTCCCAAGTTTACCGAAGAAGAGAATATAACTCTATGCAAAGCATATTTCTATCATAGGGTAATCATCGGTGTTGTTATTTCTCATGATAGTTCTTTTTGGGAGAACGTGTTTTCAATGTTTGTCTCATTGACGGGAAACCCAGGAAACCGAGATGCTCGTCAATTGCGTGTTCGCTTTCAGCGTATTAGGCTTGCAGTCCATCCATTTATTACTCAGGTAACGGAAATTGATCGAGAAAAGTTCATCGGTGTAACTGAAGAAGAAGTGATCCAAACAGCTCTTGATAATTGGGAGGAAGCTCACGATAAGCCTTTTCGTTTTGAAGCGTGTTTTAGAATTCTAAAAGATGGTCCATCTCTAGTACATCGTTACTGCACTCGAGTGTCGCTGCCGGAATTTACAATGGAAGAAGATGTTGCTCTAGTTCGATGTTGGTTACATCGTATGGCGAGACCAGTTAACCATGACCATTTCTGGGAAAGAGTATTGGGACATTTTGTATTTTCACGGAACGAAGCAATAAGAAATAGTAAGAGACTAGAACTAAGAATTGCATTCATCAGTAATGAAGTCAAACATTATACAGAAATATTGTGGATGGTTCATCGTAGAAATTCTGGATTATCCAACGAAGAACTGAAAACCATCGCTCTGACCAAGTTTACCGAAGAAAGAGGGAGAGAGTTTAGGCATTTTTAATGTTATGAACTTTACAGAGAGAATGTGGGTGGATTTGATGTAGTTTGATGTTTTTATTGTGGTTTATTAAAATGTAGTTTGAGGTTATTTGCAAGTTTAAATAAATGGTAATAAATTTCATGTAATCTGAAGTGGAAATCTATTTTAAAATATAAACATTTTCATTCATTGATATTACTGCCAATTTTACAAGATATAAACTTCGACAATAATAAAAACTTTAATAAAAATTAAGTACAAGTTTCGGCCTCCTGTTTATCTTCATTTGACGTATTTTCCATTCAACACGCTCTTTGACGGTTTCACCTTTGTTTTTGAATTTTTTGTTGTTAAGTTTCAAAACATGAGCTTTTCTTTGCCTTTTAGCGGAACATTTTCTTGGAGCAACTTCTAAAATTTGCACTTCCCTTTACAATTTTTAATCTTTTTATAACTCTCACATATCTTAGAAACAGAAGCTTTAAGTTTTGCATCGCAGAAAAGTGTGATCGCTTTTTCAGCCATTTTTATAAGAGAAAATTCAAGTGAATTTTGGTGTGACTGAATTGTTCGAAAATGGCGGCAATTTATAGGGGGAAAAAGTGAAATTCGAAAATTTAAGAACTACCGATTGGCGTCACCAGAAAAACCGCTGGCGACAGCGTAGGTGACACGGCGTCAGACCTCCTGTCGCCAGCGTTTGCGTCCGTGACGTCGGCGTTCTGCTGCTGACCGCCATCGCTTTTTTTAATGACGCGCGTCTACTACTCTAACGCCCAGTGCTTTCCCATAGTGGAAAACCTAGTTTGGCCATCCACCTGGCTGAACAGATTTTTGTGTTTGGCCATTGCCATAGGAATTGCTCTAAGGTTATAGACTTTGAAAAGGAGGAATTCTTTATATTTTTTAGATGGGAAGTGCTAGACCTACCGATATGTTTTCTTCCAAGAAAAATCCCGATTGGGAAATGAACGTCCTTGATATGCGCTCTCAACATTTGGATATGTGTAATGTTAATTGGATCCCACAGTTTCTCTCAGTCGGGATATTAATCGGGAGAAATATTGGGTAAGGTTAGCATTTCCGTTTTTAGATAGGCAAGTCTTATCGAACCCTAAGTAGTTGCTGCTCTAGCTGGCCAGCTTGATTATCTAATTATATTATTATAAACTTCTACTGATTCAGATATTTTCCCGATGCTGATAAGGGTGAAAGTTCTTTTTTTTTCTTGGATTTGAAACAACACGCTGGGTTAAAGAAACCCAAACCGACAAAAAACAAAAAGGAAAAAAAAACAAAACAACGACACTAACAACTACTCCCTACAGTAAGTCTCCATAGATCTGTCTTCCTCAAGAATCTGCTTCAACTCAGGGCTGAATTTGTTAACATTCAACTCCAAAAAGGGTGAAAGTTTAGGTGGTCTAACACTTAAATTTCAAGGAATGATTGGGGGCCATACTTATTAATTGGGGGCCTGACCAGTTGGTCTCCCAATAGCACTTTGGTGCTACCCCCTATCAATTTTTTTTCAAAATACCTAAACTACCCCCTAAAATAATTAATGTTAATTTATTAGATTAAGTTAGATTAGTTGTTAATCTTTTAAGCAAGATTAAATCAGTTTTTGGGTAAAAACTGATTTTATAGAAGAAAAAAAAATGGTTGGATAGAGAGGAAGAAAGTGAGTTTTGGGGGGAAATTTAGGTTAAAATGGTTGTAAATGAAGATCCTTTTGCTCAAAATGATGGAACCAATACTCAAAATGAAGAACCTAGAGCTCTAAACAATCAGGTAAACTTCCTATACTCTTCAAATCGCATGAATGGTGCTCCAAGTTGTCGATTCATGGTCACTATGCAACATCTCAGTGTGAGAGTCGTTAGGTCGGGAGTATACTAATAGGACGACCCTTAAGAGTCGTTAGCTATTAGTCAAGTAGAGAAACGACTATAATCTGCAGTTATGAAAAATCGTCATTCAAGTTTGAACAAACTGACGACCCCAATCTACAGTTATGAAAAATCGTCAAACATTTTTGAAAATATTGACGACTCCATTTGTAGGTCGTTTAGAGTCGTTCACAAAATATATTTATAACCCAACGACTCAAAAAACTTTTACTCACTGTCACTAATACTCTAAGGGTCGTTAGGGTCATTTAAAATTTAAACAAGAGTCGTTAGCCTAACAAAGCTTAGGGTCACTAATACTTAGGGTCGTTAAAGCTTAGGGTCGTAAAAGCTTAAGGTCGTTATCCTAACGACTCTTGTTTAAGTTTTAGTGACCACAAACTCTTGTTTAAGTTCAAAGCTTAGGGTCGTTATCCTAACGACTCTTGTTCAAATGAAGCTTAGGGTCGTTATCCTAACGACTCTTGTTTAAATTTTAGTGACCACAAACAATGATTTTAACGACCCTAAGTTCAAATGAAGAAATGTTAACGACCCTAATAAAACATTAACGACCCTAGTTTTAACAACTCCACTAATGGTTGACGATTTCTCCAAAGTCCAACATGCAGTTCAAATATCGTTAACCAAAGATGAAAAATCGTTAAACAAAGATAAAAAATCGTTAGACATTCAAACGGGATGATTAACGACTCCCATTATGAGAAATCAATTTCTACGATTCAAATCCTAATTTATTTATTTTTTTAATAAATGGTCGTTAACGGAGGAACTGATAGAGGGAGGGGGAGAGGAGAAGAAGAGAAGAAGGGTCGGTTGGGATGAATGAAATGGGGAGGTGGGTTTAAGGTTAATAGGATTTTAGGATTAATTTTAGGGGAAGGGCAAAATAGTACTTTCAACTACATTTTGGAAGCCCCCTAAAATTCTAGGTGTGGGTATAAAAAAATCATGGCCCCCAATTAGTTCTCCCGGCCCCCAATCATTCCTTGTTAAATTTCTAGGGGTAAATTTTAGAACTTTGGGATTGCCGGAGCACCCCAGCCGTCTCTGATAATTTATGGGGGATTAAACCAAATCAGATCAGCAACAAAGCTTAAAAAACACACATGCAAAGTTGCATAAACTTTTTTTTTCTTTTTTTTTGTTGTTGCATGTGACTCGTGTATGCCGAGATAGACATCAACAATTATTCCCTCATTGAACTACCCACTACCACTGGAAAGGTTGGAATGTTGATAACTCATCCGTTTATCAATCAAAGAGTATGACCTCCAGACGGTGTAACCGTGTAGGATTTTAGCCATTATATGTTACTCTGAAGACTTAATGGGAGAATTGCCATATTCTAGCGGTTAGTTGGTAACTAAATGTATCATGGTGCGTATTAATCCACTTACGTCCATTAATTGTACTTGTGATTTTATTTATCGTGGAGGTCTTAGCATGGTGATCACACTAGATGGTCCAGACCGTATTTATTTATTTTCAATGGTCACATACCATATTTATTTGTGGGCGGTGGAAATTGCATATTTTCATCGCATTTTATACGTGAAAAACATTTTTGGTCTTTCTAGATTGCGTATCTTTTTTTTTTTTTTGGACAATCAACATAATTCAATTCATTCAAATCAAAATCGTGATTACATGTTTGCTTATAAAAATAATAAAAACATCAAAATATAAAATAATCAAAACCCTAATATAAATAAGGACATCAATTACAAGTAGATCGCGAAGATAAAGAGCGATAACCAACAAACATATCCAAAAGAATTTTATGTATAAAGGAGAGATGATGGTATACTCGGAAATAAAATCCGACCATTTAACCTGATTGTATTCTTCTTCTTCGATAAGAGATGCTCCTAATACAAAGGAGTATTTTGCCCATACATTTGTCTATTGAACACGGGTGCACATTCAAAGCGATGTCGTTATGAATCGTTGATGTTTTTAAATCAAGAATAACAAGCCACGAACCAGCCATTTAAATTTAAAGAACTCGGCCCACAACGACGAAGAAAAAATCGTCCCAAAATGATGAAGAAATATCTCAGAAGACACCGAAAACGATGTAAAAACATTTTATTCAATTATCTACTACCAAAACCTTTAAAAGAAAACGAATTCGGTTTTGTTTTTTTTTTTTTGAGAAAGGGAAGAGGAAGAGCTGGATTGCGTATCTGAAATGATAAGAATGCGTTGTTCGCTCGCTGCTTTGTTGCGACATGCATGACGAGTTTTGAGAGCTTCATTCCTAGTGATTTGCATTAAATTTGATGAATTTCCTGCTAAAAGTGAGTATGGTTCACGTAAAAACATGCACGGGTATGCCCTATGCACACCCTATTACTATTATTTGTATGCAAAGGGGAGCTGAGAGTATATTTTTGCAAAAAAAAAAAAAAAAAAAAAATTAAATAAATAAATAAATGAGTCGGTCCAATGATGAACCCAATGAGCGTAAACTAATTAACTAACAGTCACGATAAATTGCATGCACATAACAGGACCATTAGATGGCAGAATTTAATGATTTCACATTTGACAACTCTCTCATTCAAGACTTTATACTCCTCTTAGATTCTCCTCAAGATTGACATAGTACACATGATGTGAGCTGCTAGGGTTGAAGTCGGCCATAACACTTACTTCGCTACTATTGGCGTAGTTGGAGGTCCTCTCTTAGTGAGACTATACTATCTTCATGGTGGTAATCGTAGATGGCTTACTAGTTGTTTGCAATCCGCTGGTTTTCCAATTCTCATAGTTCCTCTCATGTTTCTCTTCATTCAATCGAAACTATTGAACCGAAAAAATGATCAAAGTTCGTCTTTTTCATATATTGAACCGAAGTTGTTTCTTTCAAGTGCTGCAATTGGAGTTCTTTTTGGTGTTGATAATTTCATGTACTCGTTGGGTTTATCTTATCTTCCTGTGTCAACTTCAACACTTCTCTTTGCAACTAACCTATGTTTTATTGCATTTTTTTCATTGTTGATTGTGAAACAAAAATTTACAGCATTTATCATAAATGCAGTGGTTGTGATGACACTTGGATCGGTCTTGTTGGGTATTAATATCGATGGTGATAGACCAATTGGGGTATCAAAATCTCATTATTTATTGGGGTTTCTTTTGACGTTAGTGGCTGCGGCTTTAGCTGGGTTAATAATGCCTCTGATTGAACTTGCTTTCAGTAAAGCAATTAGGAACCTTACCTATTCAAGTTTGCTGCAGTTCCAGTTCGTTCTTTCCCTTTTTTCAACCATCGTTTGTGGCATTGGCATGCTAGTAAACAGGGATTTTCAGGTACATAACCGTATACTTGTAAATAAATATGTGATTCTCACTCGACTAATTCATACCTATCTTGTCCTGTCTGCTAACCTTTTCGAGCTTAGTTCATGAAAAAAACAAGACAAACGTAAAGCTTTGGTATCTTGCATTATGGGAGAATCATTTGCGTAACATTAATTTATGATTTTAATCTAAGTAAGTAGTTGGAATTATGCCATATTTCTGAAAACTAAAGGAATCCATGTTCACATATATAATACAACGTTTCACAAGTTATGCACGCACATTACATTTGTTGCACATTATTGTCAAGCACTGCCCCATACGGCCATACTAATTAATGTATTTGGATGTTGATTGATATTCCAGGCTATACCAAGAGAAGCAAATGAGTTTGAACTTGGCAAAGCCAAGTATTATATAATAATGGTTGTGACCGCAATAATATGGCAATTCACAGCTGTTGGAATCGTGGGCGTGATCTTCTATACAAGTGCTCTTTTCAACGGTATATTTGGATCAGTCCTAGTCCCATTTACAGGAATAGCAGCCATCATATTTTACCAGGAAAGTTTCACAGGATTAAAAGGAATGGCAATGGCATTATGTCTTTGGGGCTTCTGTTCTTACTTTTATGGAGAATACAAGATGAGGAAGAAGGTAGTCAATAATGAAACCCCTGACACAATCGACAACGTCGAAAATGAGCCTAGAAAGTCGGATGATCATGAACAACCATTAATTGTGTGAAACATGTGTTCAATATGGTACTGTAAAATTACTTGGTCTTCCCTTAAGTACCTATTTTTCAATGAATCTTTTCCTATTGACCGTTCATAAAAAATAAAATAACAAAAAATTGGTTAAAAAGACCAAAATTAATAATTCCTGGGTGAAAAAGATATTTAGATTTTGATATTGTTTAAATGGACAAAAATGTAAAAATAGCCAGGATGTAAATAGTTTCATCATATCCATTTTTAAATATTTTTTCTTATTTTTAATTTACATCAGGATGCGTCAAGTTTCATCCTTGCTAATTTTTAAGTTTAAGTCAGGATGAATCCAGTTTCCTTGCTATTTTTTTTGGTGTCCATTTCACCCATACTAATTGTTACTCGTCCATGTTTTAAAAATATTTAGACAAATGACCCATTTTCCGATAAAATAATTACTTGGTCTTATAATAAACGGAAAATGGGTTATTTGTCCAAAATTTTTAAAAACATGGTTTTAATGGACGAGTAAAAATTAGTATGGGTGAAACGGACACAAAAAAAATAGCAAGGATGAAACTGGATTCATTCTGGCTTAAACTTAAAAAAATAGCGAGAATGAAACTGGATGCATCTAGATGTAAATTAAAAATAAGAAAAAAGTATTTGAAATGGGTAAGATGAAAATGTTTACATCCTGACTATTTTTACATTTTTATCCATTTAAACAATATCAAATTTTACATGTCTTTTTCATCTATGAATTATCGTTATTGGGTTAATTGACCAATTTTGTGTATAATAAATAAGTCCCTGCTAAGTTGTCCATATTGATGGTAGGCTCAATTGTAAGTTTCCAATTGTTACCCTGGAATTGGATTGTGTTGATATTACTCACAACGTACTGTTATTTCAATTGTAGCTGCCTAAACTTGAATGTTCTGAATGAAAGTCTATCAAATAATCAAAAGCATTTATACTGGTTTATACTTGGAAAGAAGTTGTTTTCAGCGGAAGATTTTTAATACTTGGAAAGAAGTTGTTTTCAGTCGACGATTTTTAACTAAAGCTATGAAAAGGAAAATCAGGAGCATAAATAAATGCATTTATTTTATTTTGAAGTATTACTATGAGAAAATGAATTAGAAAAGTGTTCTAGAATTATTGAAATATTTTCAGATAAGATTTACAAACTGTCTCAGACAGTATTTGTATGAGAGATAGACAGAGACAGCTGTATTGGTAACCGACTGACCAATCAAGTCAAGTCAGAACAACTTGACCTTGACTTGATACACAACAGTTTTTAACACACCCCTGCAAACTGATACAGTGATCAGTGAAGTTTGAAAAACTAAAAACAGCAAAGTACAAAAGCTGTCAGCAAAGTACAAAAGCTAAAAGAAAGACTCTCTCTCAAAAGCTAAGTAACTGGAGCATCCAAGAGTAAATGAAGCAATCTGGAGTGAGCTGGAAAGCATAGACCCTTTGTGAATATATCAGCTATCTGCTCTTCACTTGAAACATGAGAAACCACAAGAAATCCAGAATCCACCAGCTCCCTGACAGTGTGATATTCAATCTCTATGTGTTTTGTCCTGGCATGAAAAACAGGATTTGCAGATAAGGCAATAGCACTGGTATTATCACAAAGATCAAATTGTATCTTGGTAATTGCAGAGGTACATGTAGATCATTCAATACATAAGAAATCCATTTAAGCTCAGCAGTAGCAATAAAGATAGCTTTATATTCTGCTTCAGCAGAGGACTTGGAGACTGTAGGTTGCTTTTTAGAAGATCAGGATATAAGAGATGAACCTAAGAACACATCATACCCACTGGTAGATCTTCTAGTGTCAGGGCACCCAGCCCAATCAGAATCAGTGTAAGCTTTTAGTGAAGTTATATCACCAGAATGAATAGTAAGACCTTGACCAATACTGCCCTTTAAGTACCTGAGAATTCTCTTGACAAGAAGAAGGTGACAGTCTGTTGGGGCATGCATAAATTGACTGACATAGTTAACACCAAAGCAGATGTCAGGTCTAGTATGAGTGAGATACTGTAATCCTCCTACAATGGTTCTATACTCAAGGGGATTCTCCAATAAGGTACCATCATGAATAGAAGCTCTATGTGTCTTAGCTACTGGAGTATCACAGGGTTTGCATTCTAGCATGTTGCCTTTTTCTAAAAGTTCCAAAGTATACTTCTTTTGTGTTAAGACTAAAAAATCTGAATGTCTCACAGCTTCAATACCCAGAAAAAAATTCAGATTTCCCAAATCTTTCATAGTAAACTCAGTCTTGAGAGAAACAATAAGTTTGTCCATTAAGCACTCAGAGCTGCCAGTTAAAATTATGTCATCCACATAAAGAAGTAAAACCAAAATATCTGCCCCAGAATGAAGAACAAACATTGAGTGATCATTCACAGACTTGACAAAACCAGCAGACAACAAGAAAGTGCTAAACTTGGCAAACCATTGTCTTGGCGCTTGTTTTAAGCCATATAGACTTTTCTTTAGATGACACACATAATCTGGAAAATTTGGATCTACAAATCCTGGTGGCTGTTGCATATAGACATTTTCATGTAACTCACCATGAAGAAAGGCAATTGACACATCTAATTGTTTGATGTGCCAATTGTAAGTGACATCTAATGTAAGAACAATCCTGATAGTAGTGGATTTAACTACAGGACTAAATGTCTCTGTATAATCTATACCATCTAGCTGATCATATCCTTTTGCAACTAGCCTCGATTTAAATCTATCCACAGTGCCATCTACCTTTAGTTTAACTCTATATACCCATTTACAGCCTAGAATGTTCATATCAGATGTAGGCTTTACCAATTCCCATATTCCATTATTATCCAAAGCATTTTTCTCTTCTTGCATAGAAACTAACCACTGTGGAATTTTAGCAGCTTCTTTGAAAGTTTTGGGCTCAGGGTGACTAGTAAGAAGAGAAGCAAAGGCAGAACAAATTGGATGCATAACAGAAACATGAGCAAGATGATCAGGGAATTATTTTGGTTTTGAAATGCCATTGCTAGATCTAGTAACAATAGAAGTAGAAGGAGCTGAAGGTAAAATTGAGGTGCATTCTTCAATAAAAGAAGAGGAGGAATCTGAAGATAGGAAGTAAAAATTTGACTCATCAAAAATAACATGACGAGAAATATGTGTTTTCCTAGAAATAGGATTGAAGCACTTATATCCTTTATGAAGAAGACTGTAACCAATGAACACACATTTTGCAGATTTAGGGGATAACTTATCTGCTCTAAAATGACCTAAGAAGGGATAGCAAACAGAACCAAAAACTCGTAAAAGAGAATAATTTGGAGCAGAATGAAACAAAACTTCAAAGGGACTTTTATAATTCAAGAGTTTAGTGGGAGTAATATTAATGAGATAAGACGCAGTAGAAAAAGCATCAAACCAAAATTATTTAGGACAAGAAGCTTTGAAAAGAAGTGAATTTCCCATTTCAGTAATATGACGATGTTTTCGTTCAGCAAGTCCATTTTATTCAGGTGTCTTAGGACATGATATTCGAAGCTGAATTCCATGAGACACAAGAAAAGATTTAAAAGGACCTTTCACTAACTCAGAGGCACCATCAGTTTGAAAAGAAATAATTTTGCTGGAAAATAGATTCTCAGTAAGGTTTTTGAAATGAGAAAAACATTGGACAGCCTCAGACTTTTGTTGCATTGGATAAATCCAAGTAAATCGACTATAGTCATCAATGAACACAATGTAATACTTGTATCCAAACAAAGAAGAAACAGGGGAAGGTCCCCACACATCACATTGAATAAGTGAGAGTGGAGTGAGAGATTGAGAAGTGGATGAAGAAAAAGGTAGTCGTTTACTTTTTGAAAGTTGACAAGATTCACATAAGGAAGTCAAGGGAGATGAATTTAGAACAATATGATTGGAATCATGCAAAAGTTTAACAATGTGATGAGATGGATGGCCTAATCTATCATGCCACATAGTAGGAGAAGCAGATAGAGTAGAGGTTAATGAGTAATGAGGAAAAGAAAATTTATGAAGATGTGAAATGGGGTACAGATTATTTATCATAGAACCCTGAGCCAAAAGAGTATCATGTTTTATATCCCTAATTTCATATCCATATGGATAAAATTTGAAGTAACAATTGTTATCTCTAGTGAACCTATCAACTGATAACAAATTATGTTTCATCATAGGAACATGCAGAACATTCTTCAACATAAAAGAAGCATGTGATGTATCTAAAGTTGAAGTCCTAGTTGAGGAGATTGTTAAACACTTACCATTTCCAACCAGAACTTTCTCCTTGCCAGCATAAGGAGAAGCATGTTGCATTAAGGTGTGATCTCCAGTCATGTGTGTAGTAGCTCCAGAATCAGATAGCCAAGTAGAACCAGAAGCACCAGAACCAGAAGCACCAGAATTTGGAGAAGGATCACTCATGGTAGGATTGTGCATTGTCATACTCGAAAAAGCTTGATCCATAGTGGCTATATTTGCAGAAGGACTCATGTATTGAAAATCATCTTCTTCAGAAGCAAGATGAGCAGAATGATTGTTGTTTTGCTTCTTATCTGGAGCATACCTATAATAACACCTAGTTGCAAAATGACCATATTTTCTGCATATTTGACATTCAACTTTGGAAAAATCTATTTGAGTTCTTCGACCACCAAAAGTTGAAGCAGCACCCATGTTTGTAGGTCCACCAGAAAAACCCCCAGAATAACTACCTTATGAATGTGAATTTGAAGAAGAACCATTCTGAAACTGACTATTGGCAAAACTACTTGAATTGAATTTTGGTTTATTTTTATTACCACCACCACCAAAGTTATTGCCATTTCGACTGTAAAAAGCTGAAGGATGTTGAGGATCAAAATTACTAGACATATCTTGCTCTTGATCAAGTAGCCACTGCTCATGATTCAATAGACGAGGTTTAAGCTCAGCAAATGTGAAGGGTGTTTCTCTATTGTTAGCAGATATGACAAAATTGTCATATAGTCGACCCAAACCATTCAGAACATACATAGTAAGATCTGTTTCACTAACTCTTTCACCAATTGCCGCAAGAGAATCAGCCAGTGTTTTAATAGTTTGTAGGTAAACAAGAATTGACAAATTCCCTTTTCTAATGCCACTCAACTGATTACGAAGCATATTTCTACGAGCAGAAAATTGATTTCTAAAGATAGTTTCCAAGTAAATCCATATTTCCCTAGCTGAAGAAAGACCAAGAATATCACCTGAGATGGTATCTGTAAATGTAGCTTTGAAACAACTCGCCACAAACCGATCAACCTTGCGCCAATATAACCATCTAGGATTGACAACAGCAGATCCATCAACAATTATTTCTCGAGGTGGTTCATGAATTTCACCATCAACATAACCAAACAAATCACCTGATATTAAAATAGTCTCAAATTGATCTCTCCAAATCAAGTAATTATCATGACCTAGTTTAGCAGAAACGAAATTAGTAATATTGGTGAAAGGTAAAGAGAATTGGAGAGGGGAATCTGTTTGAGTTGCAGCGGAATGATTGGATTGCGTTCCCCATGGATTTTGAGTGAAATTGTTGACATTATTGTTAACACTGTTGAGATTGTGTTGTGCCATACTTCGAGTAGTTGCCATTGAAGAATAATGAAACAAGAAAATGATGAAGTAAATCAAGAAAATGAAGAACTGATACTAAGATGAAAGATTGATGTTTAATTGATGTAAAATTGATGTTGAATTGATGTTTAATCACAGATATTGAATCAAAGATAAATGTTGAATGAATGTAATGATGTTTAATTGATTGTAGATGAACATAAAATTGGATCGATCTTTGGTCTCTGATACCATGTGAGAAAATGAATTAGAAAAGTGTTCTAGAATTATTGAAAGATTTTCAGATAAGATTTACAAACTGTCTCAGACAGTATTTGTATGAGAGAGAGACAGAGACAGCTGTAACAGCTGTATTGGTAACCGACTGACCAATCAAGTCAAGTCAGAACAACTTGACCTTGACTTGATACACAACAGTTTTTAACAATTACATGACATGGTTGTAAAATAATGCATAAGGTTATATTTTGCACTGATACTAGTATGAATCCAGTTTTGACCGTCACCTCACGAACTGCATGTTGAGGGTTCAATTGATCCTTCGTGACGATATATTGAATGACAAGAATAAATAAAACGCAAGAAATGTTATAACAAAAACTACCCAGCGGGGAGCTCATTAGCGGACTAAAAATTCTAGAGGTCTTTTCTTCACTCTGGAGAACTTTTTATATTTGCTCAAGTGCCTGCAAGAACAAGAACAAGACCAATTTGGTAATTGTAAGATCAATCGGGAAAATAAAACTGCTGATCAGATAACTTCAATATCATCAAGTGAACCATCTGAATACAGATATGACATTTCAAAAGATTACAAGTGACAGGATCATACTTATTTTCTTGCAAATATTGACTAAAACTAAGAAGAGTAATGAATTCAAGGCGAAGCCAACTATTCTCCTTCAAGGACTATATATGCTAATGCTAAAAAGATCACTATGGCTTTGATGGGAGGCAACCGAGGGTTGGCATCACTCTATATCTAGTTGTGGTGTAGACTATACCCTATCGTTGTGCCCATTCCTGCACTTACATCCATCAATTTTCTGTGACCACCTCTATTTTGTTCAGGTATTGCTTTTCTTATATATTTTCATAATGGCGTGTTCCCAAGGAAACACCTGTTGTCATTATCGTTTAGCTTCTAAGAGCGTCTACAATAATGGGTATGAATACGTCAAATTCACCACCGTGCGGAGCTTTCGGATTAGGCATTCACCAAACAAGTTGATGACCTCTAAATGTTCACTACATCAGAAATGACGAGCAACAAGTGCGGAACACTGGAGCACCCTGTAGTACTTTTCATTACATTTCATATGTGGAAATCATTTTTGGTCTTGCTTTGCTTGAATGGTATTACTCATTTTTACTATTACTAGTAGAGTCTCACTAGTATATGTGCAAAAAAAAAAACATCGAAAAATACAAGTGGCAGGACCAGACATATATTCTTACAAATGCCGACTAAAAGAAGCAAATAATTATGGTCGATCCAAGTTGAAGCCAAACCGGAAGGACTCCGATAGGAATAAACTTTTTTTTTGATGTGGTCATATTTAGGTCCAATGGCCGGCCGCCAATGGCTATGCGCGCTCTTCTTAGGTCCACCGGTACCTAAAGAGCTATAGAGTTGGATAGGATTGCTCATGACTATACCATAAGGGACCATGAAGTGTGTTAATGTCTATGCAATTCTGGACTCAGTTTTTATTACTTGTTTCCAAGATTCGCCTCCCTTAATGCTCCTTTTCATTCCATTCTTTATGTGGAAAAAAAAAATTGGACTTTTTACATTGTTATGAGCAAAAAAGCAAAACTCGTTGGGAGATTTTATACATAAAGGCAAAGAAAATAGAACTAGGTGCAGGGACTAGGTAAATGCCTCCATAAAAAAAAGAGAGAGTAAACAAAAGAAAATGAGCAAATGACATCTTAAATTGTTTACCTAAACAGACAGACTCGATCTGTCACTCCCTATACCCGAGGGTATGAAATGACTAAATTAGTGTAGGAAAAAGAAAAGCAATGATTCTAGTGATCATCAACCAACTGCAGCCTCCATAAATATCTTGCTCATGAGAGGACTATATAGATTGCAGAATCTTATGATATCATATCAAAACAGATACGTGACTTTATCTCTCTGTCTGTCGAGATATAGTGTTAGATTCGAATTCTCTCCTCAAGATTGACATTTAAGGCTAGGCTGCTGGATGAAGTCAGCAACTAAACCTTGGGAAAATGACACAATTCATCTCATGCCACTATATAGGGGACACCTTCACCACATATTTCTTTGCAACTCTCTTTAGTTGTAGATCTATCATTATTCCAATGGATGCTTCGGCCATGGATATTGAAACAATAGAAATTCTAGGAACAACCCAAAATGGCAAATCAGAAACACATACAGAAAAACCAATCAGAACCAAAAACTGGCTGCTGATTACTATAAATTGTGCATTTGCTATTTGTGGTGCAGTAGGTGGTCCACTCTTAATGAGACTATACTATCTTCATGGTGGCAGTCGTATATGGCTTAGTAGTTTTATTGCATCTGCTGGTTTTCCGATTCTCATATTTCCTCTCATGTTCCTCTTCATTCGGTCAAAATCATCAGCCGATAAAATTTTGTCATCTTTTTGGTTGGAGCCAAAGCTGTTTCTTTGGGGTGCCATACTTGGGGTTCTGTATGGTCTTGTTACTTTCATGTACGCATTAGGTTTATCCTATATTCCTTTATCAACCTCATCCCTTCTCATGGCAACTCAATTATGTTTTATTGCTTTCTTTTCATGGTTGATTGTGAAGCAAGAATTTACAGCTTTTATCATAAATGCGGTGGTTGTAATGACACTTGGATCAGTGTTGTTGGGTATTAATACCGATGGGGATAGGCCAGTTGGTGTATCAAAAGCTCAGTATCTATTAGGATTTCTTTTGACTTTGGGTGCTGCTGCTTTGGCTGGGTTAATAACGCCTCTCATTGAACTTGCTTTCAGTAAAGCCGCTAGAAACCTCAGTTATTCAAGTTTGCTAAACTTCCAGGTCATACTTTCGGTTTTTTCAACCATCTTTTGCGTCATAGGGATGCTAGTGAACAAGGATTTTCAGGTACATATAGTAAAATTAAGGATTTATGGTCTGGTACAAATTTGTCTTAATATATCACTATTTACCACCCCATACTAATACACTTGGATAATTTTGATCAATTTCACAGGCTATACCTAGAGAAGCAAATGATTTTGAACTTGGCAAAGCCAACTATTATATCATAATGATCGTGACCGCAATAATATGGCAATTGCTAGGTGTCGGAACCGTTGGCGTAATCTTCTACACAAGTGCTCTTTTCAGTGGTATACTCGGATCAGTCCTAGTCCCATTAACAGGAGTAACCGCCGTTATGTTTTACCATGAAAGTTTCACAGGACTAAAAGGAATGGCATTGGCATTATGTTTTTGGGGTTTATGCTCTTATTTTTATGGAGAATACAAGATGATGAAGAAGGTAGTCCATGACGAAACCCCAAAGGCAATCGACAAAGTCGAAAATGAGGCCAACAGATTGGATAGTCAAGAAGAACAATATACTCTTAATCAGGTATTGTCAAATAATTTGGCCTTGTGATAATGGTCTCAGTAATTCTGTTTATGTATATGGAAGTTATTTATCAAATTAGTAACGTTGATTTGCATTGTAACTGCCTAAACTTGGGCTCTGAATGAAAGGTCAATCCAATATCCAAAGCAAGTGGTTTATACTGGGAAAGAAGTCTATTTCAGTTGATGATTTTCAACAAACAAATTAGGTATAGAATTCTAATTGGACACCACTGAAACCCAACAAAGATGCGAAAAGAAAAATCAAGAGCATAAATAGATGCATTTTTTTTGGAGCATTACATGATGACATAGTAAATATTGTACAATGTTATATTTTGCACTGCCGGTGCTCAGGCAAATTCAAGAGTTTCTACAACTGCTTGATTTTGGTATCAGTCTGAACATCATGCTTGACTGAATGAAAGAAAAAAAAATGGACCAAACGATGTTTATATCGAATGACAAGAATAAATAAAACACAAGAATCACAACAGTTATGGCCGAAAATTATTCAGCAGGGAGCTAATTAGCAGACTACAAATTTCTAGCGGTTTCTTCTTCACCCTGGAGGACTTTTTCAATTTGTTCAAGTACCTGCAAGAACAAGACAAATATGGTAACTGTAAGATCAATCAGGCAAAATAATATTACTCATCATGCAACTATGTCAGATGACTTTAAAATCTATCAAGTGAAACATCTGAACAGGGGAATGATATTTTCAAAAGAAAACAAGTGACAGGACCCTACTATATTCTTACAAAAAAGGAGCAAATGAATGGTAAAATAAAGTCGAATGCAATACTCGAAGGACTATGGTAGTTAACCCTGGCATGTTTAAATGCATACTAACCACGGTCTTCTTAAGCCCAGAGCTATAATAGTTGGATAGGATTTCTCATGACTATGTTCTAGAATCCTGGACCATGAAGCGAGTCCATATTGCTGCATATCTTCAACTTGTAAAACTTGACCCTATTCTGGCCTCTCATTTTTTATCGTTTTGAAATACTACAAGGATAATGGAAGGATATATAGAATGCAGCAAAAAATCAGTGATTGCATTTGACTGACATGTAATTTGGAATGAACTTCAACGTAATATAGGCTGGTTCCCAACAGCAGTGAACTGATCGACGATAATGACTGATTTGAACTGTTTGCCTAAGAAGTCTTTGAGCCATGACATTTTCATTTTCTTTCAGAAATATTTCCTAAACTATCGCGTCAATTGTTTTGAAGAAGCTGTTTAAAGGATGCAATCCAGGGTTCTATTCAAAATGACCAAATCAATTGCAAATTATAAATGCTTTATTACGTATCTCAAAACCTCATAACTTGGGACAAGATAAATACAGAGGAGATAACGAGGAAGAAAGAAGAGAACTGTATTTTTCAAATGGAAAGAAGAAAGCAAGAAAACAGAAACTAGAAAGCAAAGGAAAACCAACCTCAACAGCTATAGAAAGAGGTGTAAGATTGCCAACATCATCATAACCTAATTTGTCTGCAATATCTGCATCATGAAATGCAATATAAATTCAGCAACTAGCAAAAATGAATCATTATGGCAGAAATAATTGATCCACTACAATATTGTGTAATGTCATCAATACAGAAAAGTCATTCATGATGACTACATACTGTGTTACCCTTGTGACAGTAGAATTTATGATTTTAATACCAGCTAGATTTTAATCATGTATTAAAATTTATAAATAGTGACGAGAGAAGAGAATAACATGCAGAAAGGAAACATACGTTCAAGGGAAACTCTAGCATCAGCATTGGCATATGCTTCACCTCTCTCTTTGGAAAGTGTTGAAAGTCGCTGTAAAGCCTATAGATAAGTAAAACAGAATCTGTCAGAAAACTCAGGCCTTCACAGGAATTGCAGTCCATCAGGTTTTAAACAAAATCTTGTCAACAATTTCATTTACGAGAATCCTTGTTGACAATGCAAAGATATGTGTGTTCAGTCACCTTAGTGTAAGGATCGCCAGATTCCTGGTGCAAAAGAGGCCGAGAATCTGTCCCTACGGCAGCAATTCGTCTAGCCAAAGCTTCCAAAGGCACGTCTAACCAGACAGTGATACCCTGTTTCATATATTTCCTGAAATAATTCAAGAAATTGGATATCATTTATATACACAAGTAAGCAACTGAAGATATTGTAAAGGTTTTAAATTTATGAAAGGATAAGAGAAACATATATCTATATCTGAATACCAGTTGATTGGCCGAATTACCACACCACCTCCAGTGGCAACAACCAGCCGACGCATTAAAGATAACTCCTTCAGTACCTCACTCTTAACACATAGAAGAAAACCCAGAAAGAATCATCAGTTCATTGCTTGAAAATGGAGAAACACCAACCCAACCGAAAGTGAAACACCAACCATATCGAAAGCGAGTATGATAAGGTATTTCACAAAATGCTTTAAAGTACCTCATTATCTCTGAAGAAACTCTCGCTATATTGTTTGAAGATCTGAGCAACAGAAGTTCCACCAGCAGCCTGTTCAATCAATTTGTCACTGCAATAACCAGAAGCATTGCATACAAAATCAATATTAGTTAACATCTGCATATTAAAGAGTTCCACGTAACAAGGAGTCAACTATTTAAGGATCTTTAACCAACATTCATCAGAAAAGAAAAACAATCGCTGACCAGCATATACATTTCCAGATTTCAGTTAATAAGAGTGAATGCCAACTGGTCAAATAGACTTCAGTAAATACCAGCCACTTCAATGGATAAGTTCCCCCAGAAATCAATACCAAAACTAGACCATGTTGGTCATCACAAAATTCTATAGTTTTTCTGTTTAACCAGAGAAACCCATAGTAAAGTCCCTATAAAGGCTAACTACAGAGTGAGAACATAAAACTTCTAGTCCAACAAGGCTGCTATGCCCAACATGTTCAGTGGCATTCCAATAGGTTCTTTCATTAAGAGTTGATACCAACACTCTGAAAGCAACTTGGACTTGCATATGCAATTTAGCTTGAGACAAAATTACCTAAACGGATAGTACAAGGAGAATCAGAATAGGAAAGCAGTGACAAACCTGTCAAAGAAAGAATAACCTAATACTTCGGACAAAATCTTGCCCACGGTTGTTTTTCCAGAACCCATCATTCCTGTACTTTAATGCATAGAGTTCAGTAACAAGAATAACCTTCAAGATTACTAATATGATAGACACAGAACATAAGAACACTTACCAACAAGATATATGCAACGTCCATTCATGTATGGCACAACATCTTGAGATTTTTTCTGCAAAGATTTACAAACCTTTTAACAGACAGACAGACAGACAGACAAAAAACACACTCATACAAACTAAAGATCTGATTACACAAATTAGGCATTTAAAAGACAGCAAAATGATCCAATTAGTCAGTGATGTATATACCTTCAAAACGGAAGGCTCGTCAACTAAACCGCGACTTTTCTCGGACTCCAATGCTGGAGCTACATTACAATCAATAAATTGTGAGCAATAAGTGAACAGATAGTTGATGGCACAACTATATCATATAAGTGTTATTAGGAACAATGCCTAAATCAACGATTACGAGTGTAGTAATCTTATTCTTGTAGAAATTCTATAATCTCTAAGCACTCTACTAATACTAATCACTTTATCATCAAAATTATTCAAAAAATTCACTTATTTTAATCCAAATTCAAAACCCCACTAACTAAATTGCACAATGGAATCATTAAAACAATAATCAAAACAAAACAAGAAACTACAAATTAGGTGTTCAGTTTATATACCTTGATAATTCTTATAAGAACAAGAAAGCTCAGATCCATCCAATTTCCTGTGCCCCGAATTCTTATTACATCTCAAATCCCTAGATTTAATCATCTTTAGACTTACTATCTCTCCATTTCTGTTAGATGATAATCTCAAAAATCCAGTAGATGATTTCTTCCTTCCTATCTCATTAAACCCATTTTGCTTATAATAACAATTCAAACTTGAAGCACATGTAGTCGCATCCATTTCCCCCAAATTCCAAATAACCTAAAACCCCAAAAAGAAATCAAAATTTACAAACTCTAAATATAATTAGAGGTGTTAAAAGATCGAATAAGATCTTAAGTTAATGAAAAAAAAAATAGAAAATTAATTACAGTGTAGAGTCAGAATGGTGAAGATTGATTGAAATTGGAATTAGAAATGAAATTGAAAACCCTGGAATTCTTTAATAAGTGGAGACTGGAGACAGAGTCTTGAGAAACGCACAATGGAAACGTGGGGCAGTAAGAAAACAGGAGGAAGAAGAAGAAGGCGCAAGTTAGAAGGCAGCAAGAAAGGCATGGGAAATAAAAAAAAAATACATGCTTCAAAAAAATATAATAAAAAATAATACAGGGGGAGATAGTAGGTGAGACTTGAGAGAGAGTACTGTGAAGATAGAGATTGAGGGTTTTTTCTGACGAAATTACCCCTGATGAATTTCCATGATGACGAAAATACCCTGCCTGAATTCAGATGTTTCTCCGGTGAATAGTAACCTACTCAACATTTCTTGATTAGTTTATGACGTTTTAGTCATTTTACGCGGCTACGATACTATGCAAGAGAAGTAATGCTTAACAATAACTCAGGTTTGCCCAGTTGGTCAAGAGCCGTGATTTCAAAAGTTTCTTTATATTCCAAGTTATTACGATAGCTTATGATCATTCTAACACCGATAATTCTTAGAGAATTATTATCAAAAGTGAACTCAAGCAAAATCATGTTGTTTTTAATTTATGCATGTAGTTGTAATACTAATATGGGAAACACTTTGGTGGTGAAAGATATGGAAGAATATTTTTTGCGTGTAAATTTTTACAAAGATGTAAGATTCACCAAAATTTATCCCCCGCTACCTATCTTGACGATGGAATTGTTCCCCAAATCACCGTAGGATTCTCTCGAAATTCTGCTTCAAGAACTGCTGAAAACACATATGTCACTCTATTGGGTTCAGGAATCATCCACATAATGACATTTCGGGAATAATCCACAATGGACAACACAAAAAGCCACACAAAACCCGTCCCATTTCCGGCAAAAGAGATCCTAATTTTAATAGGCAGATCCCACCCTAACGTGGAAAAAAATTGTACGGGGGAACTAGATTTGGTTTTGTTTTGTTTTTATATAATATAAAGAAAACAAATCTAAAATCTCTCATATAAAGAAAACAAATCTAAAACCTCCTCCCGTGGAGTTACTATCCAACAACATTTTAACATATCCAGTTATCCACACCAAACAAGAACCGTACAATTATGCTTTTCAAAAAACAAAAAAAAAATCCCTGATAATCTTCCACTCATGGTGTAGACACCGAACTGCCCATGACTTGCACTAAAGTTGAGGCCTGAGGGGGGTTATGGGTATCTCTAAGCTAAGCAGCTAACCTGCAACGTTTGTAATCCCTTGCAAATCTTCTTTATCACCTCATTGTTCATCAGTACTTTCATCAAGCAAATAGAAAAAAACAAGCATATGTTGGCCATTTTACCAAGGGCATTTTAGGCATGCTTGGGTAAACTAAAACAGTAAGATGTTGTCAGCATTTTAGTCATCCAAATTAGGTTTGTCAAAAGGATTTTCATTCAATTCAAAGAATACCCAACACTTAAACAAATCAAATCACCAACTACCACTGCACACTACATTATGGTGTCTGGTTGTGTGAAAATGACAGGGTGGTAGTTGCCAAATCTGAAAGAAGAAGGAAACTGGATACTCTTTTTAACCACAAACACAGTACATGTCAGGCATAATCATATGAAAATGATTGCTTGCAGAAGTGGAGGCCAAAGAGATGCCACGTAGATGATGACGATGAATAAGATTAAAGAACAACAACAACCAAGGAAATATAGATACAGAGGAACATTTATGCATAGTAAGAAGGTATTTCAATTCTCAGAAGATGTGGTTGAAGTGACTGTATCATGGACCCCTAGTAGTGCACATCTGTCGCTAGACCTAGAATTTACAGTGTGGAGTTCAATCCTAATATTTAACATACCTGCATACAGTACTTCTAATGGTTTATTGCACTCAGCCGAAGTATAATCCCCAAGAAAACATAAACCTGGAGAGGACTTTAACCCCCACTTCTGACTCGTATACCATTTTGTTTACTACAAACAAAGAAGAATTTTTCTTTTTCTTTTTCTGATTCATTCTTTTCTTCTAGGTGTTCAGTACAAAATCAGTACAGCTAACAGAGTCTCACAGTGAGAGAGATGCTAGTGCACAGAAACCTTTCCGTCCATTGTTTAAGATGAAATTTAACTTTTCAACTGCAACAAGCCTATACTAAAAGGAAAATTTAAATGTGCATACTAAGGTGCCAGTAGCCACCAACCGACGGACCCTTGACCATGGACTAAAAAAAAAAGTAACACGGAAAACTAACAAGTTTCAATTTCTCAAGGTTTCACATCTTAACAAACCAATAACGCAATTCCCCATTCGATCATTCAAAATAGTCCTAGATGTGGCATAAAAGTTTAGTTTATATCTCTGCCTCAGTTTAGTTTCTCTAAAATTCAGGGCTTAAGAAAAAAATGGCATGACCAAACAAACATGACAGCAAAATTTTCATATGCTTTTCGCAGTAAAAGGAATGCGATAACCCAGATATCAAAGACCTATAACAAATGCAACTGAAATGATAACAGTAGAGCTTTATCTGCTAAGTCATGAAGAAAATCACGTAACTTAAGATACATACCCAGCTGCTCGAATTCAAACACAACAAGCATGAATAAATTACAATGAAGTTGTATCCCATCTCTAAACACTAACAGACAATAAAATTGCAAAGTGCAGAAGAAAGTCAAAGAGTACTACTAGAGCAATAAGTAAATTACCGATATATATATATATACTGCCTCATTGATTTCCACCTTCACCTAAGTTTGATGATTACTGTAACCAACATCTGAAATAACAAGGAAAATAATATTATTCATTGCAAGACATGGATGTATCTAATTGATTTACCAATAATAATAACAAAGAACAATACTAACCGTCGAGTTACGGCAACCAACTCTTTAAGCAAGTTAGGTTTTGAATAACTTCTGGACATAGGTAAGCCCTATGTCCGGTAAGTACCCTATCATCACCACTAAAGGCAGAATGTGGAGATACAGTTGACACTGGAACAGCCAAGATATCACGAGCCATTTTTGCAAGTGTTGGGTAGTTACCGGCACGACTTCTCCACCAACTTAATACATCAAACTTTGATTCATCAGCGCCTTTTGGAAACTTAATACATGGTTCTTCCAAGTATTCCTCCAACTCTGTTTTTTGAACTACATCTTTACTGTTTTGCTTCATAAACTCAACAAATTCAAGATAAAGTGCGGAAACTTTTCTATTCTCGAGGTTAGCTGAACCTAATCCACCTGTAAATGAGTTGCCAAAATAGCCGGGACTTGAAGAGCCACTTTGAGATTCATATGATGAAAAAATATTGTTCAAAGCTTGACGAAAATTGCTGATGTAGGTTTTGGAGAGATGTTCGCCATATAATTTATTAAAAACAAAATTTATCATTTTCACCTTATACCGTGGATCTAAAACCACTGCGACGCTCATCAACAAACTACATGTGCTCCAATATTTGTCAAACTCTCCTCTCATCTCCAATGCCATTTCTCTAATATATTTATGGGTACTAGATTCCAATGTACGGATGTTCATGTTAACTTCAGAAAGACTTGCAAAATACATAGTTGTTGTTGGATAACGCTCATCTGCAAACCTGACTGCTATATCATACAACACTTCCAAACACTTGCAAATCATTATCCCTTGCTCCCACTCATCTGAATTTGGTAGGCACTTGAAACCACTGTCCAACTTGGCTAAACGCACAAATCCTTGGCGCAAATCAGTAGCACTTTTAAGCATATGATAAGTCGAAACCCATGTCATGCCTACATCTAAATTTACCGACCGCCCAGCGAGTTTCACTTGAATCAACGAACTTTCAAACTTCTCTTTTCTACTTTGTGAAGACCAAATATATTTAACACATTCTCGAATTTTCACTATCAATCCAGCAGCCACTTCCATACCCTTTTGTGCAATTAACTGTAATATTTGGTTGCTGCACCGCATTTGAAATAAGTCCCCTTCAAGAACCATAGATCCCTTGCCATTAACCCATTCCTTGAGGCTCCTCATCATCACATCATTGCTAGAACAATTCTCACCAGCTACAGCAAACGATTTATCCTCAATATTCCACTCCAATGCCACAGATTTAACGACTTCCCCTAAAACTTCCCCAATATATGGAAATGACACCGGAACAAACGCAATTATTTTCTTATGTAACTTCCAATCATCATCTATATAGTGGCAAGTTACACAACAATAACCATTATTTGGTTCCGAACTAACTGTCCATGTATCGATAATGAGACTGCATTTAGATGTCAACGAATCTAAACACTCTTGTAACTCAAGTTTCAACTTACTATACAGTTTAGAAACTTCTTTTGTAACTGTATTCCCATCGAGTACTAAATCGGCAGACGGTGTGAGAGACTTCACGAACTCACGAAAATATGTATTCCAGACCATATTATAAGGATAATTATGCTTAGCAATCATTTTTGCAATAAGTAATCTGCTATGTTCGGCATCGAATTTCCAATTGGCGAACTTTTTACTTTGGTTACCTGTTTCAATTGGAATCAGCTGTGCTTGGGTACGCTTCCTTCCACCTGATGAGCTTTTATCACTGTCATCATCTAGTGATGGTATTTGTGATGCCACTGGACATGAAGGAGTACCAGAGTTGGATGTAGCAACAGTATTGGATGCATTCTCTGACATTGACCTAAAATGAAATCAATGTGCACAGATTTAGTACAAACAGGACACTCAAGCAATTCATAAAACACCCTTGTAATGGTGATACCAAATTATTGAGACTAACCCTAGATTGACGGGAAAATACATGTTATGGATTTGACACAAAACCCAATGAAATACCTAATTAAAATCCCAAAGAAATGAGAACTGATACTAAATTCAGTTCTGAGAAGTACTTGATTACATAAATGAACTAACACGAACAGATGATTACCTCAAAATATTGGCTGATAAAAGAGAAGCGGGAGAAACAAGATGTTCAAAGGAAAACTGAAAGAGGAATCAGTGAAGTCGTGAGTGGGGGTGGGGGGAAGCTAACTTTACGGGAAAAAATAGTCCACTTTTGGGCAGGCCCAGATCAACCTCTTCTCTTTTTTCTTTCAATTTTCTTTTCCCAAGCGGAAGGCATTAGAGCAAGGGCTACCGAACGAGGGGTTCTCATTTGATATGAATGAGTCTCACTGGATTTAATCAAATTAAGTGTTATCATAGAGTGACAACTCTTACTCATTCCTCAATAATCATTCATGCGCTCATTGGATCGAAGGAGTGGGCGACAGTGAACACTAAGCGGCTAATTTTCAACCTTTAGGAAAAAGAACACCTTCAACGGCTGAAGATCTGCCTCTTAAGCATTCTTTTAGCCTTTTAATTTATTTTAAACCCTAAAAACCGGGTTTCACCCTAATTTTATTTTTGAAAAACCCTGAATATATCTAAAACGACTAAAGATAAGTAGCCAAAGTGATTTTTTTTCTTAAGCGGCTGATGATCATCCTCTTAATCTATTTTCGTTTCCTTCCATAGTGCGGAAAACACTCTTTCACCTAGTCTCTCAGTGGATATGGTGGTGAATGCGTGCAAAACACACTCATACCGTAGACTTTGCTTAGAAAGGCTAATTTTCTTCCCCAACAGTAGGCAAGAGCATACGGGAGGTCTAGACGAGAACGCAGAACATTGGGAATATAGTTGTCTTTATCCTATTGTCTACTGACGCAAGGTATGAGCAACATTATTATATACTTTTGGTTGAAAAGTAAAATGAAATACGATAAGGATGGAACTAAATAAAGAAATATCTTTAAAAACGAGTATTCGTCCGTTGGTTATCTTCAGAAATTCATGCCGAAAATTGATCAACCAAAACCTTAGCATCACTTTCCACACTAACATGAGTAAGTTGTAGTTCCAGTGCCTTCGTCAAAAATGCTCAGATTGCACGGGCCTTTTCTGGTGAGTACACTTCAAAAATCCTAGCAACACATAAGGAAGTCTTACTAGAGGAATCTCTCATTACACACCTTGCACCATTTTCCAATGTAATAGCATCAAAAGCACCGATCAGTATTGCGCTTAGTCAATCGTGGAGGAGGAGGCATCCATTTCACATTAATTACCGATTAAATTCCCTAAAAGTTTAGGAGGACTGATGGGTTTTTTAATTATTATCATTGATCTAGCTATATCTATAACAACACCTGGGTTTTCCTTATTTGAATATAAAATAAGATTACTTTGTTACTCTAAGTAGACCACAAAATTAACGCAAAAAAGGCACTCAGGCTCCTCAGAAAAAACAAGATCAATAAGCTAGAGATAAAGCCAGTCAGGAAAAGTAAAACCAAATAACGAATTTGTAAGTTGACAAGGAGGAAAGGAATACAAAATGGAACTAGCAAAGGGGCTAGAACTAAAGAATGCATAACATATTCATCAAAAATAGAGCATTTGGGACAAATCACACAGTCAATGGGCATTGTATTTTTGAAGAACAGTTCTGACAGGGATCGCACTTGTATTAGCTTTCTAGAGAAAGAGCTGAATAAGGTGAGGCACTTTCATTTCCAAAAACGCATTTCCAAAGATTATTACTTGGTAAAGGTCGAGGACCTCTGCGACCCAATTAGGAAGCATTTGTCATTCTTTGGAAGCTCCAATCTCTCCTATAGGAGAGAAAAGCTGGCTTAATGGAATAGAGACGATCTTCTCAACAGAGCATTTCAAAATAGGTATTTAATCTAGATATATTCCATTATTTGGTCCAATTTATAAAGTATAAGACTCTAAAATTGAGATCTTGGGGAACCAAGGGATTATGTTTGTCAGGAGGCAAACCTCATGGTGGGACTCCAGTTATCACACCATGGGTCAATAAATTGATCACCCAACAGTTCGGAAAAAAATGTTTCTCTTTTATATGGTATAAAGACATCTCCAAATCCAAGAACAAATAGAGGACCAGTTTTATTTGTTCTCCAGATCAAAGGACAAATATAGTATGAAGACATCTCCAGATTCAGACTTAAAAAAATGCTTTAAGAATATAACTTAAATAGAATCAAGGCTATAATAGATCACAATCAGTCTGAAAAGGCGGGGGTATCCAAAGACACCACAATATTTTATTTATTAACCTATAAGTCCTCTACCGAATGTGATCTTCTATGGACAGAGTCGAGATAATATGACAGTTCGGTTCACACGTCGTGTGATTGTCTATGGATATGAGATCGAGACAATACAACAATAAGATAACTTGTGTGATTGACTATGGATACAAAATCGAGAGAATACTACAACAAAGTTTGTTACTTGATAATAGGTTCGGTAACAACCAAACTCTATAAGATCACTATCAAGTATTACGGAGTTAACGTATGTGTGTATTTTACTTTATTATAATAAACAATTATAATGTAAAAATCAAAGTAAAAGACACAACAAGATTTTGTTAACTAGGAAACTGCAAATACAGAAAAACCCCGGGACCTAGTCCAGTTTTAAATACTCTCAGAATTAAGCTGTTATACAAAATATAATACTAACTTCGTATAGTTGAGACCAAGAAGATTACCCTAGCTACTAAGTTCCCTCAGTATCCCTGCGCCTTCGACTTGTAGAATCACGCACGTGAATAGCAAGACCTTTGGATCATATTCGAAACATCAAAGGAAGAATATGTTTGGTAACCACTCTAATCAATATTGCTACAACATTTAGATGAGTCATTGACAAAGGATCTTATGTTTAATCTAATAAACTCCTTTGTCTGGTTAGATCAATCTAACTTTAACTACCGAAATATTCAAGTATAGATTCACACTCAATCAATATAAATCTCAAAGAGAAATATAAAGAATGTCGATCTCACACAACTAATCAATCAGGTCTATCAAAGATAAACTAATTTTATTTGGATCTCAGACGATCAAGGTTTATGTACACAATTCACAAGATACGAAAACTAATAAGAAATATTCTTCGACTTCAAATCTTATTTTATCTTCAAAACCTCCACAATACCACTTAAATCTCTTGTGATCAATAACGCACAAAACAGAGTCTGTTAATAATGGATTATCACACGATGTCTTTAAATCTAACATCAATTCTAAAGATCCCCTCGATACTCTGATCTACTTTGAGTGAATCTTATATCAGAAGAGAAGATTCTCAAGCATAAACAAACTAGGTGCAATCAAAGTTTAAACAACCGTTAGTCAATCAAAACAATCGAAAACTAATAACACTGTAATTATCTATTTTCCCACCAACGGTACTCGTAGAGCTTCTTGATCCCACATAGGTCTTTAAACGAGCGGTCGTAAGAGATTTCACCTAATTAGGATACTTTCCTCTCTGAATATACGGCTCCACCATAAACAACAAGAAATGAAGTTTGCCTGGCTCTTAGGATAGTTTGCTAGAAATGCAAACTTAGGCATTTATAGACCAAAGACATTTGGACACCAAGGAATTTCCGAAACCGAAGATATTCTCAAGATATGGAATGAATGTGGAAAAATTCGGTTTTCTTAATTCCAATAAATGCTTGTCCAATATTTCTGAAATCTCTCAATAGAAAATCTCCAATTAGTAAATGCACATTACTAATTTTTATTCTCTAGAGATATGCATTAATTACTGTTAATTAAAGCATATAAAACCAAAAACCTTAATTAAAAGATTCTTAATTTATTTTGGCAGGGTCACCTTGAGTACTAAGGAATATCTTTGAACAATAAATGATAAGAGTTACTACTCGTGTTCAAAGTATGTTGACATCTTTTCACTGCAAATCCTTATTTCATATTTACATGGAATTGCGTTCTTCGAATCGGTTATACCACACTTCCAAACAAGTTTAAAATTGGTTCGCTTGTTTTCCAAGACTATTATATGATTGATCAAACACAAAATCACATACATGGATTCAATCGGTTATACCTAAATATGGAAACACTTGTGATCGGTCACACTAGTCACTAGGATCGGTTACACCAGTTACAAGGATTGGTTCCATCTACACATGGCTTTACTTGTGACCGATCTCGCCAGTTACCAGGACCGGTTACACCAATTACAAGGATCGATCACACAACACTCATGATCGGTTACACTAATTACTAGGATCGGTCACACCAATTACAAGGGTCAATCATACCATCACATGGTGATTACTTAAGATCGGTTACACCAATTATCACAACCGGTCATACTAAATCATAAGTCTAGGCATTGTGATTAGTTATACCAAGATACATAACCTTATTTAAGATTGTTTCTACTAACTCACACATATAGGTCATCCAAAGATTTGCAATGAATAGCCGGACCAATAATCCTATTGATTTCCCTTTCGATTCACGAAACAAGATCATGAATGTACTTCCTTTAAACAAATGTAAAACGATGTTTCCTAGGATAAAATATTCACCATAACTCATTCACATAATCATAACAATATATACAAAAATATTTCGATGTCATATCTAGAAAGTTCAAAAGATAAGCGTTATACTTCGTAGTCTAATTCCTTAATACTATGATCATACTATTATAATCATATCACATCACTAGAGTATTATACAATATGTATAGTATATAAAGCTTCGCAATTATGTTTTCAATATAACACGACGTGAAAGATACGTTAGGAATGAAACAATTCAAGTCAATATTATTAACCTCAAGTGGAAGAGTGATGTCGTCGTTGTAGTTCGTTACTTCTTCACATTCTTCAGGTTTTTGTAGTAATAATTGTATGTCTCAACACTTTTATACTTTCTAGTCTAACCTAAATGAAATTGACTCTAATATTTAATCAAGCGACTCTAGATTAGTTTTGATATTAAAATATGATAACCAAACTTGACATACCAACGCTTGGTGAGTTCAACCGAGTTATGCTCTAACAATCTCCTTTTTTGTTATTTTAGTGACAAAACTCTTATTACATATGGAGCTAAACGAATTAAAAAATAACTCATTCTTCATAAGCTTGATTCCAAGTTTCAACAGCACAATAACCTTCATATATTCAATCAATAAATTCCGTTGTTGACATTTGAATAACAAAAGCTTTTACTCCCCCTAAAGGAGAGCTAGGTAATTATTCAATCTGAACATATTTGTTATTCCCCTTTTGTACAACACTATGATATGTTTCTCCCTCTTAGTCAATACTTAACTCTTTCGCTAGATATAACGTTTAAGATCAATTGTGATTTCCTAGTGATTAAAAATCACTTGTTTACTCCATATATTTCTCCCTCTTTTTGTCACAAAATGACAATGGTTCGAGCAAATAAAGGACAAACCGAAAGGATCTTACAAATCTTAAAGACTTGTAAACAACCTATAAGAGTTCAGCATGAAGGTTTCACATACCACTTTGGATAACCAATATTAAAACCAAAACTAAAATTAATTTAGTTTCAATATGTTATCAAGGAAAAAAAAATCGAAGCAATTTTCCCTAATAGTCTAACAAATCGACTAAGAAACTTAATTCCCTTGTTAGACCGATTAATTACATATTCACAATCGCTTATTTCGATAAGGGAAAAATAAAGATCAGAATTAAGTTTATTTCTCTCATCGGGCTGTAATTATTCAAACAATAAGTTAGACGTTTCTCTTTAGACAAGACAAACACTAGGTTAGTTAACTAGTTTTTCTTGTCAAGGAATTCGATTAGACTTGAATATCTGAATCCTCCAATTTGATAAGTCTAACTAAGTTAAGAATTAATTTAGTTTCTCTTATCCAGAATCAATTGGACTAAACAAATGATCATGTATTTTGTTAAACCTTAAACAATATGTTAGAGCATAATGGTGTTCTAACTGCAATGGATGCATGACATACACTGTGAGAGAAAAATATTGAATTACTGTGATTAAATCTATCCTAAATAGTTTAAGCACAACAAGAACAATATCAGAAACATGAATCAAACTAGCAATAGATTAAGGGTTTCATCTAAACCCTAGTTATTAAATTTGAAAATGATTAAGAAATACTAAAAATAAACTACTACATCTTGGTGCACTGGCTACTCCGGGCATGAGTTTTACATCACAATTCTCATCCCTATTTATGCATGAAAATCTCCAATTGGGTTTCAATTCAATAATAAATCTCTACACACTCACCATAATTGCCTGAATTTGTTGTCCCCTCTGTTATTTCTTCTTTGAAATTTGATTTGATGTTGCTCCAGCTATAGAAGATAACCCTAACTATGTCTCTCTCAATCCTAGCTTCTAGGGTTACTGTTGGTGATAAGGAGGAAGATAATATGGAGATAGATGGAAATTAGGAGCTTGATTTGGATTATGGTGGTGGTTGTGAGCACGGATGGTCAGGGAGATGGGTTTGATCGAAGATGGTTGTGAACAGAGATGGTCGGGGAGATGGATGTGAAGAAATGGAGATGGTTTTTGTTTATGTTCGAATAAGGGAAGAAATAGGGGGTGTTACGGTGTGGAGCCTTGACATCAAGCTTTAATGCAACGAGCGGAGATGTTGTTGGAACTTGAACATCTGTTGGGTGTTGAACGGGTGTATCAGATTTGATTAACCAGGTTTGAAAAAGGGTGAGGCTTTTAATTAGTTAAGGTTCTTTCAAGCCCAATGCTAGTGTGGTTCTTGCAAGCGGCTTGCGGTATGAGTGCAAGCAAATTTTTGCACGATATTTCTTCTACACTCCTAAAAACCTTTACGCCTTTGGCCACAAATTTACTGCTCTTTTGGCTTTTCAATTCATCCAAGCTTTATTTAGTACTTAAAAACATAAAATTAATTAGTAAAAGTAATTATTCATGAAAACAATAAAAATACAAAATTTGGGATATAATAGAGAATTAAAGCACAAAAGATGAGTTAAATGCCAATGAAAAGATGTAGAAATACGCAATATTTTGGACTCAACAAATACCTCCAAGCCTGAATTTTAATTGTCCTCAAGTGAAACAAAATTAAGGAAATCCTAACTATACCACTATCGATGGTCTCTCGATTGCATTTAGCGAATGCTTTAAACCCCTAGGTGTCCCTAGTGGACGAGTTGTAGTCTCATGAGGGTTTACCATAGGTGTACCCACAAAACCTTCTCCAACTTTAGAGTGTTTCAGAGCCCCAAGCATCCAAGGAGCTACGAGGACATAGAGTTTCTGCATGCTAGTAATGAGAAGTTAGAAATACCAAAGAACGCATTCTCATCCTTAAGAGTTGAGCGAGAAATAACCACACCATATGAAAGAATCCGGGTTCGAGAGTGATCAAAAGCCTCGACTTCTGCCTCACTAATAGGGTTTTATGATAATTGCACTCAAGAATACCATTTTTTTTTCTCTCATGTGTGCAGGCAGGAACAAAGAGAGAAGACCTGCACTCGTTGAATGGTGGGAAGGAAAACCTTCCAAAATAACTTCTAGAGAATCCACAAAATTGTGGGCAATAAAAACCATTTTCTGATGATCTCTAAGAAAGGAAATCAACCATTATGCGGGATGGGAGTACTCACTTACCTTCAGATTATCAGCACCACTCTCACAGCATCCATAGAAACGTCTTCATCTTCAGTCTTCAATTGTTGATGATGAACTTCTAAACTTCGTAGAACCTTGATAACTTCTAATTTTTATGTTGTTGCTTAGAATTTCCTCATGGTATTATTAAACAAAACTAAAAATAAACTACAATAACAAAGATTTATTTTATTTTTTTAACACCAATGGCCTAACATGACGACTCTTCCCTTAGTTTAATCATTTTTTTATTTTTTTTTGATATATTTTTTTTTGTTTTGTTTTGTTTTGATGAAACAATAAATACAACCTGAAAATAAAACAACAAAATAATTAATGAACTATTAAAGCCATGGATGAAGGACTTTATCACTCAATTCTTCACAACTTGTATTGTCTTGATTTCATAAACTTCACTAATTCTCATCCTCTTATGTTTTCTTTGCTCTTGTAAAATAAGTCTTCAACTTGTATATAGAATTCTGCACTTTGTATTGTATCTTCACTTTGAATATGACTTTTCTACCTTTTATTGAGTTGTTGCATGTAAACCTCATACTATTTTAATCTTTCTTCATAGAATCTGATGTTTCTCTGCTCGTTGATGATGATATGTTTCTATGGATCTGTTCATGTCTTCGAGATAGGTAGAGAATGGTCCTAACTGCAAACAAACTACAAGATGGAGTTTTCATCTTTAGAATCTATCCGCATGATTGACGTAATTAGCACTCAAGAGATCAAAAATAGTGCTGAAAGTGGTGCGAAGTTGGGTAGCTCACCATTCCTACCCGGAATTTATGTGCGGTGACACACACTCTAAAAGGACTTTTTAGATAATCACAAAAAAATGAAGGTCGGTGCCTCGCTTGATGTCATATCTTTGTTGCACCTAATTCACCTACCGGCATGGTTAAATCCAGCTTTAACGCTCTAACAAGTAAGAAACCCGATTATGTTCTCTAGTTCTTCCAATTTTAGTTATTTCAGTCTGACTCTCTATGTAAACATAGCTAGAAGCATTCTAGCATGACTCTAAAATCTCTATAAGATGGAGGTTTTAGACACATATTTACAAAAAAAAATTAAAAACTTTATGCACAAGAGTGAAAAAACTAAAAACTCTATATACAAAATACTTCCCCACACCTAAATCTGACATTGTCCTCAATGTTTCTAAAGTTGATAAGATTTTAAACATCAACATACCATGAGAACCATGATGATTAAAGAAAAGGGAAGATGTTAGAGCACTGCTCAACCGAACTCGCATGCATGTTTGTCAATGTTAGTGATCAAAACTAAAAGTCTTGATTTCTAGCCTATTTATAGATGTCTCGGACTAGGACATAGATTGTGTAGTTAAGCTTAGAATTACGGCGTTCATCATTTGAAGACGAAAAACTACTAAGGGGAGCTTGTGGAACTTCATCGACAAAAGGTATGTGATCGAATTTTAGATAGTGGTAAGAAGGTTGCCGTTCACTCGGACTTGATGAGATTGATTTTAAGAATTAATAAACTAAAATAAAAGAAAAATATATACAAAATATTGTCACAGGATGAAGAGAGTTACTGGGACTAGGATTTTGTCCAATTCATAACATAGGGTTCAATTTATTTATTCTCAACAATTAAAGATCAATAAATAAAACTAAATGGACTCTGATTTTGCCAAGGTAGATTCTCAAAAGATTAGTTGTAAATCCTAAGCATGATGTATCAAAACATTTAAGCTAAGCATACCTCATCAAATTAAATGACAACCAATTAATTCAAATCATATTTCAATTAAAATTAACGCAAAAGTCTTGAAAAAGCGTGGGTTTAACAACCTCACCCAATATTTTGATTAGCAATCTGTATGGACTAACTCTAATATACTTTTAAGAGAATCAACTAGACAATCAAACTCAATCTTAATAAAAAAAAGTATACCAAGGAGTTAATATCTCTACCTCTTGATTTGATCTATACTCAAGTAAATAGAAATATGCTAGTCTTTATCAAATACAAGGGATATAAACTTGGATTGTATCAAAAACCAATATCCAAGGATCAATCAATTTACAATCAACAACCAAAGGTTGGATTTCACAATTGATCGATACAACGCACAACCTGTGATATCAATTAACTATGACACGGTTGCCTTTTTGGGGAGGGACAAAGAACGTCCGGGATGGGTTTTGGAAACACAACTAGGGGTGAGGATGAATTTTGAGCCCATCCACCGTTCTTTGTATCTTTAAAGAAAATCTGGATCGCTACTTCAAGTCGAGTTCAACTTCTATAAAAGATGGAAACTGCCGGCAATAATATGTGTCACGACCTCCACTTATTTCTCCTTATTCTCCTTACGTGTCTTTCATACAAGTTTTTCTCATAACTATCCAAACTGATCTATCTATTACTTCCCAAGTAGTTTGGTCATCGAAACAGTTTCACAAATCTCCCTCTACATCTCCCTCTCTCATTGTTCTTCCACTCCGTTACCACTCCTTATCTTCATCTCTGGTTATCATTGTATTATGTTCCCGTGGATTCAGAAAAATGAAAGAAGAGAAAGTTGAGGATTTTCAAAACGTAAGGTGTAATGGTGTTCTGTAGGTAAAGTTCCGACCAAAAAAGTAAGGTGTCGTTTATACAAATTAGTTTCCCTTATTTGATTTCGTTGTTCACAGTTAATTTTAAGGGTACATCTTCTTTCTTTTCTTTTTTTTTTTGATCGGGCAAAGAGTTAATGGTACATATTCTAATTCAATGGTAGTCACTCCAGTTTAATTTATTTTTTTGTCTTCTGATTTTGCAGAGAAGAATCACTTATTCCTTATTCTGCCGATTACTTTTTGTGAGTTTCACCAAAAGGTGATTACTTTTGCTGATCAGGTGATTATTTACTTTGCAAGGCAACGTTGAATTAACTTGGGTGTTTCAGTTTGAATAATATACGACGCTTTAATTTGCAGGACAATGCAGAACTGATTTCGGTGACCCAAAGGGTACATTCTATGAAATGCAACATGAAAGTCAGTTGGAAACTTGGAATTGATTTTTGGTTTGTTGTTGTTTTTTCCTTTTCAATCACTATTAATGTGATCTACTTTGTGCATATTATCCGGTGGAATTGGTGCCCTGATTACTTCTATTTGCATGAAATAGAGTGTATGCCAGCATTAAAGATAGTGTCGAACTATCATCTTTTTCAAATTGTTATTCGCAATTTGAATTCTTAATTCACATGTTTTGTTAACTAAGGGTACATTCGAACTTATAGTGTTAACTATCATCTCTGTGCATGTAGGAAACAATGGAGGAAGTGACTAAGAAAAAGCAAACAATATTTGTGTCCATTTGTTCTAAATATTACAGTATTTATTTTTTTGATGCTTTTTTCTGTTGGTGCTAATTAATATTTTTGGCTGTTGCGAAATTTGCATTTGAAGCCTTATATGCTTCCATGAATGGCAGACGGCTTCTTTATTTTCGCTTCAATCATTTTTTCTGTATGTAATCTGTACTGTCTACTTAAATGAATCCATCGTTCCAGTCCTTCGATATAGAAATATTAATGATGCGGTACGTTTTTTCGAGTGGATTTTACAATTCAGCTACTATGTCATTTGATCAAGAGTCGTTCTCTTATGAATATACTTTTTATTGTTTAATTTGTTGAGTTGAATTTATTTGGCTTATCCAATCAGTTTTAGAATACTCCTCCATGAGCAAACTCGCCACCCTTCCCCACAGTACTTCAATGTTTGAGCGGAGATTTGAACTGCTAAAATCCTGGCCAATAGGACTAACCCCGGATGGTAGGTTTGGATGTTGGAATAAACAAGAGTTGGACACATTGAAGTATTTGCATTATTTCAAAAGGATCGTTGGGATCAAATCATAAACATTTATACAAATTCAGTTGCTGACTTAACTCGCAACGTTTAAGGTAAAAAAGCCGAGGTATTTGGTAGTGTTGATTCTTAGAAGCCATGCCATTCTTAAGTTTGTCAATTAAAAGTACATCTAACAAATTTTCTCATGTTAAAGACACGGTTATTTTTGTTTTCGAGTACTATTATTTATAAACCACCAACCGGAGTTATGTCTTTCCCTCTAACACAACTTTGCTATCAAAATCTTGCACCAACTTTGTTATGGATGTGGGTCATTTTTCTTCTGTCGTCGGGACAACATATTGTAACAGCTAGAAACATTTTTTTTATTTGGAACTTTTCCTTTCCCGCAGCCATTTCGAAAACTCAATCTCCATGGCAGTTCCCTAATCATATAGATCTCTACCTGTTCTTCTTTATGGTGAAGTAGAATCCATCCCCGGAATAACTTTTCAACCTTCAGCTTCAAAGATGAACATACGAATGGAAAGACGTCAATTTTTCATACGCGTTTCATATGCGATGACTATTAATAAATTATAGGGACAATCGGTGAAGTATGTGGGCACTGATTTATGTATTTAGACAGGGTCAGCTCTATGTCGCATTGTCTAGGTGTATTGTTGCAAGGAGAATTACTTTATTGTTTCCAAATGAATCAAATGTGTGTTTAGATCCTGTAACAACAAATATTTCTTTTAATTTTCTAGGTTGTATGGTAACATGCAATTCTTAATATTTCTTTAAATTGGATGATTTTATTAGTTTGTTATTTTAGTATTTCATAAAAACAGATTCCCCGCAGCGAATATTCTTATGTCCGGATTTGCTGAAAACACGAGAGGTTGAGACCATAAGAAAAATGAAAGAAAACAAAGTTGAGGATTTTCAAAATTGTTCTTGCAAGCAAAAATTTGGGGGTCAAGTTTCGACCAAAAACGTAAGGTGTCTTTTATACAAATTAGTTCCGCTACGTTTCGCATATTTAATTTTGTTGTTCATTGTTAATTTTAATGGTACATCTTCTGATTAATTGTAGTCACTCCGCCGACTACGGTTTAAATTTATTTTTTTGTCTTCTGATTTTGCAGAGAAGAATCACTTACTAAGGAGATGTTCGTTCTTCTTCCGATTAAGTTTTGTGAGTTTCACCAAAAGTACTTTTGTTGATCAGGTGATTATTTACTTTGCAAGGCAACGTTGAATTAATTTGGATGTTTTTAAATAATTTGCAGGACAATGTAGAACTGGTACATCTGAGGTCTGAAATCCAGACCAAAAACCAAATATGAGACCTCTCGACCTGGTTATTTCCAAATGTATGGTGCCATGGTATTAAATAAGAATCGATTTTTGCTCTCCCTATAACAAAAGTGAGAGAAAAAAATTAAGGCTTCATCTGTATGATTAAGACTTGAGTGGAGACTTTGGAGGTGTAACAGTCGTCTTGGGTGTTATAGCACACAAATGGTCTCAACCTCTCGTGTAACAGTCGTCTTGGTTTAGTTTAAATGGTATAAAACCGACACCTAGGAAAAATAAGGAGAAACCTAGGGAGGTTGTGACACGTATGTGTCAATCTTGGATTGTGGCGGTTTTCTACTTTTGTTGTAAAGAACGCATAAGATTTTTCACAGCGTTTTTTTAGTATATCACGACCCTAAAGGCATCCGTGCTTTAGAAAGACAAATACGCATTTTTTTTTTGAAGGAAAGATGGGTTTTAACAACAAATACGCATTTAGTTGTGAATAAAACTACGACCAGATCTGTCCCAAGGACAACTGACGGTGGATGGCCTAAAAAGCCACTCTGCTATAGATTAGTGATATCCAGAGGTGGTTACGTAATCTCAACTCTACATTTCAAACATTGAAACATTCTTCTGTAATGTTAATAGTCGGTAGACATAAAGAATCGACTATCTTCATCAAAGCTATTTTCAAGATTAAAACGTCATCATGACTTTCGTCACGAGTAAAGATGAAACGTGATTAAAGCGAAAGCTTACCAACACATATTTTGAGAAAAAAGATAGGTAAGTAAACTCGTCTCAAAATATCAAATGTGTATGCATGAAAACTATTATACTTTTATAATTGTTGTCTCAAGAGTAGGATATAGATAGACTTGTGAGTGCTAGATAAGTTCAAGTCTCCATATACCTTTTTGGTCGGATGAAGTTCAACTGGTTCCTTGAGTAGTTCTTTGTCTTCATAAGATAATCTCCATGGATTCTGGAGCTCAACTATACTTAACTATCCTAGACCGAGACTTAGTCATAAATAAACTAGAAATTAAGACGTATAGTTTTGATCGCTAATATTGATAAACATGCTTGAGATAGCAACGCATGCAAGTTCGACTGAGAAATACTCTAACAGGACTTAAAAATAATTAAATAATTTTACTCATGTATGAAATTCGTCTTCCTCCACTGTCCCAGTGTACGGGTCTAGCTCCTTATGTTGTAGACACTCTCAAAAAATTATTTTATTGCTCGAAAAGTGTTTACAATGGTGAAAATGAAGAGAAATAACAAAAGCATCGAATTTGCAACGATGTAGGGGCGTTACAAACTTTCTGTTACAAAGCAGTGTGGTGAACTAGATATATGCGTTGCTAAAGGACTGTTACAGAACTTTTGAAATTTACAATAGATATAAAACGACAGTTTCTTATAGTCTATTGTTCTTCATGTTCATCTTCATGCAGCAGCAGCAGCAGAATTGCTCTGCAACTCTATTTTCTCGCTCTGTATCCTACCCTAACTCTCCATGCCCCTGGTCTTACATCCAACCAACTTATATATACCCACTGGACCAACAATATCTCCGTGTTAATGCAAATAATCTTCCATTAATCCATATTATCCTCGACTGCCAGTTAAGGAAATATTTTCTTTTTCTCCTCCTTTTCACACATTCAATTACTGCAGACACACTCCATTATACTCGGTTAACATTCAAAAGTGAGTCAACACGCTGTAAACACACTAAAACTTTCCAAGATAACCTCAACAGAACCCTGTGTATCTCTTCCAATCTATTTTCTCATTGTCGCACGTTTCATTCCTTTTTTTTTTGGAAACTAATCCACATACCTTCCCTGTGTAGATGAAACAGGGTCAACACAATCAATGTGGATGAGAATATCCCTAAAAACACTCAGAAAATCCTTAGGACTTGAATTCTGAAGAACCTGAGTTTCTTCACTCTATTTTGCCTCCATACCATTATCCAGCCCAATTAAGCTCATTCGAACATCCATACCGCCATTTTTTTGGCCTGTCAAGTTCATATCATTCGAAATCAGTGATTGAGTCTTACTGTAACTCTTCCAAAAATTCCATCAGCAGTCTCGGGTTTTCAAAGTTCCCTGTTTTGCTTCCACACGACTAACCAGCCAAACTGAATCGACTACAACGACCCTACCACGCATGTTACGCTCAATCAAATCTTCCTAAACAATTTCATCCATTGAGTCACACAAGAACCCCTCCAAATCACGAACCAAAAATCTGCCAATTATGTTGAATATTTTCCCGCCATTTTTCAGATTTGAAAAGAAGAAGAAGGTCGCCCATTAACCAAATCCGAAGTGTGAATAGCAATAGGTGCAGAATAGTAAAGAAGGTGCACCTTTGTAATTGAGGTGCCCCTTAACCAACAATGAGAGTCCGTTTAGCAAATTCCCTCCGAGGGTGCCTTTATCAACTTTTCGAGCCGAATTTTCCAAAAATGATTATTGCCTAAAAACACCTACAAACAAATTTATTAGTGATAAAATGAGTCCCAACTAATGTATTTATGGGTGAAAATGCGTCACACTTGCGTGCTCATCAAATTCCCCCACACTTACATTTTGCTAATCCTCGAGAAAAACAGAAAATTGACATGCTACAAAGCTGGTCATATAATAAGAAAGAGAGGGAGACTCGTTCCACAACTGGTCTTTTTTTTTTAGACCCGCTAATCAGCTGCTCATAACATGCAAGAAAAAGGGAAAGACCCGCTACACAGCTGGTCATAACCCTAACAATCATTTTTCTTAGACTCGCCACACAACTGGTCATAACATGTAAGAAGAAAAAAAACACTACACAGCTGGTCATAATATGCAAGAAAATTCCTGAAAAATAAAAAGTTAATAACCACTCCCCCACAATTAAATCAAACATAGTCCTCAATGTTCTAGAGATGAAATTTAAAACATGAACAAGGATAAATTGTTACTATCTAAATGAAGTGAGGAAGGATATTACCAGAGTATCGAAAAATTGGGTTACCTCCCAGCAAGTGGTAAGTTTAAAGTCTTCATCCAGACTAAGAAAGGATTAGTCACCTCATAAAATCATAAAGTAATAGCCGGAATATCTTTGGGTCATCAATACCAAATAAAGCTACCACAAATAAAAGGAATTTGCAATGTAAAATTGACAAATAAAGAACACCCTTGTCTAGTTTCCTGTTTAAGATAACTACATCTAGCTGCGGTTCAGGTTCGGGCTCTATGAAAGGGTCTAGATAAAATATTTTCACGTGCTGCAATTCCTCAAAGCTAAGATCCGGTTCAGGTATTAGAGTCTGGAAAAACTCAAGTAAATACTTAGAAGCACATAATAATAACCTGAATAACTGCGGATCCTTAAAGTCAAGCAGTTTTGAATCACACAATTGACCACGATGAAAGTGGTAGTTAATCTTAGGCAAATGTGTCGCTTCTAATCTCCTAAAGTACTTAGGCTTAGTCTTAAAAATTAATAACTGACATATTTGAAACTCATACGTTCCCATATTTGGAAGAAAAATATTTTGCGGGTAAACAAAATCAATCTGGGTATCATAGCTTGGGTAAACCACATCAACCATAGGATGGGTTTCTAACAACTGAACTTCTTCCTAGGAATTATTAGGTTCGAGGGAGCTAGTATGAAAGTAATATGGCACAATAGTTGAGGCACATATATCAAGGCCCAAGTGAGGGACCTTTCTAAGAGTTAAAGTACATGGAGAATGATAATCACCCCCAAAATTAGAGTTTTCAGTGTCTCTAGAAAGACTAGTCACAACTTCCCTAATTTATATGTCCTGAAAATGGTCAATTGATTCTTCTAAGTCTGGTTCATCCTCACTCATCTCTATGAGTTCATTTTATTTGCCTAAGACTATTTTTTTTAAATATCTAGACTCAAAATAAACTCATTTCTCTAAACCATCATTGGCTTCGTGAAAAGGAAATACTACATCATCTAAAACGAGGGTATTTCTAGTCAAATCCTCGTCCTTTTGAATAGGTGAATAATTATTAAAATTATTTGGATTTGTACTAGAAATAATACTATTATTATAAAGCTCAATTGGAGTAACAAATTCCTGATCACTATGCCTAAAAAATTCAGATTCTTCATCAACACTGTCCACATCATAATCATCATTATAATGATATGAAAATGGTTGAACCTCATCTACACAAGAAGTTTTACCAATTCTAACCTCGTCATCTTGATTATAAAAATTGTCCTCATTTTCACAAGTGGTATTGGAAATAATATATTGGCAATCAAGAGTAATTCGAGCAATTTGTTCTTCCGTCTCTAATTCAAACCTCCGTGTTGTCTCATTTAACTCACATGTTGACTCAGCTAACTTCCTGAGGTTATCTTCTAAAGAGGTTTCACTTATTGTTATAGTTCTTTCGTTCATAACTAAGTCATTTGTGTCCGCTAACTTATGTGCCCACTCAAGTAACTTACGCGTTGACTCAAGTATCTTACGTGCCTCATCTAGAGGAGAGAAGTTATAAGAATTTTGCTCGTATGACCGGTGGGCATGTGGATAGTAGTTGGGCTCACCATGGTATGGACCATAATCTTCAAAAGTTAGCGTTCCCAACCACTATTCATATTATGGTCATAAAAATATTGATATCCATAATGTTCAGTTTGATAATCGTTGTATTGACTATTGTTATAACAGTTTGACATCCTCAACACAAAAAAAAAACCCACTGACAAGGGATTTGTGGTGTAGTTTCATCTTTTCTGATGACTACATTCAAGTGAAGATAAAAACTAAAACTTACTCTAACATAAAAGATTCAAAGATAAACAAGATGTAAAGAGTATGAAAGTAAATATTAACACAAACATATATCGTGGTTCGGCCATGAAGACATACGTCCACGGGAAGAAGATAGTTTCTTTATTGATTATAAGGTCTTACCCTTGAAAGAGCTACAAACCTCACTTAGATCTCTCACTCTTTCTCTATCTAAATCTCTCTCAGGTATTCTCTGTAGAAAGAGAATATAATAATACATTAGCTAACTTGGCCATCTCCTGCTACATGGGTTGGTATTTTTAGACAAATGAAACTCGTGAAGGTCGGGCCTCGTAGAGCTCTCGGAGTTGTCATTCATTGTATTCGTTGCCTCGGACTGGTTGTATACTATTCCTCGTGATGGTATGCCAGGTTCCTCTCCAAGTTGTCTCTCCCTGCTTGTCATCGTGAAGCTCTCCTCCGAAGGTCCTCGTGCTTATTCATCTACGAGTTATAGTACAGGTCGTCCGAGATCTCTACTGTGACATAGACTTGCTCTCACTTCTTGTGATCCTTCATTAAATGTAGTGTTTCTTTTTATACTTGATCGACTGAATCGATTAGACCACTCCTTCACACGCGTTGTTCATGCGATGTTGGTGGCAGGCGTCTTGACTCAGGCGAAATCAGATTTATGGAGAATGATTCGGTGCTCCTACCTTATCATCTCATCATGAAATCATCTCTTGAGATGTTGACACGTGGCCATCGGGTATTTTACCCTCACATTTTGCTCCTTTTCTTTGCAACTTGCCAAGCGCATGATGGAAAGAAAACTTCGTAACTGTCCCATCCTTTTCGCCACGTCCGAGATTTCCGCCACGTCTGCATTTTAATGCTCTTTTTTACCTGTTGGACTTGAGGCGCCGGTTGGTTATCCCTTGGTTTCTTATAAAAACCTTTCTTGGGAGAAGAATCATGTCTTTACTTCTTTTGCTCAGAGTTTAAATATTTTTTATCTCCTTTCTATTCTGTCTTTTGTTGTTCCTTTTTAACTCCTTGTCTCCCCTAAAGAGACTCATTATGTCTGGAAGAAATTCTCCTTTACGATCGCAGAGGCGGTAAGGCTCCGTCCCCTTTTTGTTTCTTCTTCTTTACTACTATTGTTGGTGGTTTTTTTCGTCTTTCCGAACTTTTTACAGTTCTTGTTTGGTCATTAATGGTTCTTGCCATTATTCTATGACTTCCCAATTTTTACAGTCGTCGTGGCTTCATTAACCTTCGTTTTGCTTAGTTTTATCAGTGCTGAAAAGAGGCCGGCTAGGAATCCGAGCAGCAGCCGATCTTCCGTCATGTCTGATGCTGATTTTTTGGATATGGTGAAGACCAAATACCGTCTTCAAAAGTTTGATGTGAGTTTTGCTACGCTGGAGGGCCAGACCGGAGTTCTTTCTTAGCAAATTTTCGACGAGAACCCTTGTGGTCCCAACAAGATTATCATAGCGGCTGGTCAACTAGAGGCTGGTCTCCGCCTCTCGCTGCATTACCCACTTGACTCCTTTCAGTACGAGGTTTTTACTCTTCTAAACCCTCAGCAAGCGATCTTTCAGCCGAATGGCAATTTTTATAGAATTATGTGAGAGTGTAATTGGCGAAGCCTTGGTAAGGTGACCGACCACGAGTTGAACCAGTTCGTTCCCGAACAGAGGGAGGTTTATTCGCCTGCGTTCTTTGTGGAAAACTATTGGTGTCTGCAGTCCGATACCGATGACGACTTTGGTGTTGGAATTTCTAGGACTCGGAAGCCCTTCCTGGGTCTTACTCTTATGCTTTATTTGGATCCTCCACATGCTACTCAGATTATGCTTTGCAAGACTCATGATCCCAAGTGGTGTGTTGCCCCTCTCCTAACCGTAGGGCCTTATATTTATGGTTGGAATGAGGTCGGCGATGTTCTCTCAGGGATTCCGAGATGCATGCTCATTGATAGGTGTCTAAAACACCTTGATATTTATCTAGTATTGATGCTTTATTTGCAAAGTTTTCTTGTAAATTATGTATCTTTTGTTTGATTTTGTGTTTTAGGTACTTTGGAGCAAAAGAAGAAGAAACGTCGCTTAAAAGGGCTAAAGTGTCATTTCATGTGCAACTGCTGATGGAGGCGAATTATCTCTCATTATTTACTTTTATTTCTTCACCTCTAAAAAGGCATGTCGGCTTTAGTGATGCGAATTATGTCTGAAAAGCATGGCAACCTTAGTGATGAAATTGAAGAAAAGCAGTGAATATGAGAGGTAAGAGATGTTGATCGAGAAACTACTAAAAGCACCCGGAAAAGTGTTAAAGGCACCCCCAGAAATGTCCCAGAAGAATTGATAAAGGCACCCGGAGGAGTTTTCGCTATCTACAACCCAAAAGTCATCTTTGTACCCCACAAAGTGCTATTCGCAACCCCAAGAATTGCTAAATGTAGCCCAAATTACTAAGGGGACACCACTGTTGGATAAGGGGAGGATCATCTACTCCATTTGAATTTCAAATTTTGGCGGGAAATTGAAGAACAAAATTAGGGTTTGTATTTTAGGCAAGCTATGCTGAGATTAAAACGCTGAAACTAAACGGGTTTGTTACTAAGGTCCAAATAGGGCTGGTAATGGTCTTTTTTTCGACCATAAGTGGCTAGATAATCGGCAAAAGATGAATCAGTGCTCACGGATTTTGGCGGGAAAATATTGTTCTTCATGGCAGTTTTTAGGGTTCGATAATTGAAGCTGTTCAAGAGAGATTCAATGGCTCGAATCGATTGGGCTGAGTTATATCAACTAAACAGGACTGGTATGTCCATTAAAAAAGGTTAAATTGGGCTAAATAATCCCGGAGAGCAAAAAAGGGGAGGTTTACGGGGGTTTACTCAATAAATACATTTGTAGATTTGTAGAGATTTAGAAAGAGTCATGAAAATTAAAAACTTTGCGAGAATTATACATAATTGAGCAAACTTTTGCGGAGTTATGCAGAGTTGTCTAATGTCTTGCAGACATTTGTAGAGTCTTGAAGAGTTGTATAAACAAATTTTATATGGAAATATGCATGATAGATATAAATATAAAATTTATTGTAGCTTATTTATTATAGTAACTTCAACTAAATTAAAATAAATTATTATTTATATATATATATATAACTTATTTCTTTGGTTCAATGAAATACAATAAAGTGTAACAATAAATTAAAATAATTATTATTGTATATTTGTACATAATAATTAAAAAAAAAATGTTTAATCATATCATATAATTTATACTCATCTATAATAGGAGTTTTATAGATTGTGTATTCATGAAAAAAATAAGATAGAGTAAAAAACATCTTTATAAAAAAATTGGAAGTCTTCCAAAATCTTACATATTTTGCAAGACTTTAATCAAGGCAAATATATACCCAAAAGTCACTCAAAGTCTTGAAAATAAATAAGTACGCAAAGTCTTTGAATTTTCAAGTTTACAACGAGTAACACAAACTTTAGAAGACCTTTTAACAATCTACAACGAGTAACATAAACTTTGAAAGAGATTTTAAAAGTATACAACCAATAACACAATACTTTGTAAATCCATTAAATTCTTTGGAAATCGATAAAAGTATTTATTGAGTAAACCCCTGTTATGCTCGGCCTTTTCTGGATCTATTTTGAACGATAATTATACGAGTTTTCACGTACATATTCTTTGATAGTACCCTGTTTTATCGAAACAGGCTTGGTACTCGGGTTTTTATTGGAAAGAAAACAAGCTTACATGTATTCTTTACATAACAGGGCATTGAGGAAGTTTCCGAAGTTTTGGATATATTAAGAAGTTACGTGGAGTGAAAGAAGATATATTCTGTTAGATTTTGAGTTGTCGAGTTAAGGGAAATATTGAGACAAAACAGAAGAAGTGTGAGAGAATTCCGGTGAAAGAAAAGGGAAGGTATGTCCGAGAATTGAGATGAAAGAAGAATGAATATTTTGAGGGTTTTCCTCGTTGTTGTTGGGTATAAATAAGAGTTGTTGATGTCACATATTGGAGACATATACTTTGGAGAAAAAACCTAGGCTTAGAATCGAAAAATCATAACTTTCAGAAACCTACCTATTGCTGCAAGAACTCAAGAACACCAAGAACAAAAGTACGCCCAGAACAGTCGCAGAAAGGTGTCATTTTCAACATCAGAATCATAGTGTTGCAGTTCAATAGCAAGAAGCTTGTATCGTTTACCAACAACATCAGAGTTATATCGTTTACTGCAGAAACATTGTAAGCTTATTTATATCTTTTGGAATACAATGATTAATGAAAGCTTCTTCAATTTTGATTCTATGAGTAGCTAAATCTATTCTCTAGGGTTTTGGAAGAAGCTATTTTTGATGAGTAATATTTAGTAATTATTTTCTTTGACAATAAATACTCCAATATTATGTTTTTAAAATATTAAAAATTCTCTCTTCTTTGTATGCTTCGTAAATATAGTTTTGGGTAGTTTCTACCGTTCTTTTATAAGCGAAGGAGGATTAGGCCTTAGAATAGCGACGAAAGTCATAAAAAGAGCTTGTATTGTCATATCTTCTAAAGTATGAGATTGGGTTCGAAATTGTTTTGAGTAAACTGGAGTATTTTTTCGTCGAAATTGTTATTGAGTTTACTATTATTAGAAGTAGTGGAATCCAAAACCCTAGACTCTTCTCTCCTTGGTAAACAAAAATCAATTTTAATAGTTTGTCTTAGTATTTTCTTTGGTAATCAAAAACCAAATCTTTATAAAAGTCCGAGCAACGAATCTTTACTTACCACACTTTAAAACTACATCACTCATCTTCCAGTTTATAAGCCCTGGGTGCTTAAATGGATTGTCCCTCGTAGGCGTTCTTCTCAATTTACCCGAGGTGCTGAGGATGCTAAGGTATAAAATATTGTTATTTTTTTACATGTATATATATATATATACCTTGCCCAGTTTTATTCCTTAGCATCTATTGTTGATGTAATTTGTTTGTGCATATGAGGATGGTTACTGATGGTTCTGGGCCATCCACTGCTCCTGCGATTGAGGAACCTTCTTTTGGCATCAATGTGGATGCTTTATTTGGAGAGGGTGAGTTTGTGGATCTTGGAGATGCATTTTTTGATGATCTTGACCAAGCCTTGTCGAACCAGCCTGCTACTCACTACAAGAAAAGGGGTGTATTGCAACATGCCCCAAATGTGGCAAAAACCCATATTTAGTGTAGCTATATCTTTTTGCCACATAAAAATATTTTGCCACATCGGTGGCAACATCTTGGGTGGAAAGATTGCCACCCCTTTAAGGCACAGTGGCAAAAGGTGGATTTCTTGCCACACCAAATGGTGAGGCAATAGCATGAAGCAATAGGTATTTCTATTTTTCTTTTTTCTTTATTTTAAAATTTAATTATTTATTTTAAAAATTTTGCCACATCAATTGGTGAGGCAATAACTTGAGGAAAAATATTTATTATTATTTAATATAAAGTTATTTTGAATTACATTTTATTCAAAAATTATTTTGCCACACCATTAAAATTATTTTTCCACACCATTGTCGTGACTATGAGTGCGGCAAGGCAAACCCTAATGCCACAACTTGTATGTAGCTAAAACTCATTTACTGATTTACTCGCTATTTTTATATTATGTTTTAAATTATGATGGGTAACAAAAAACAGGAAAACATTAACAAAAAGTGAATCCAAATATAGAATTTAAGTTCCATTAAATAAAAGTAGTAGTCACAAGGCATAGATAATCCCACTTAACCATAAGGAAACAAAAAAATTACACAATCAAAACTAAAAGAAACCTAATAATTCAAACTTGGCATAGTCCATGTTAAATCAACTCTCAGACGGCCTAGATATCCAATCCCATACGTCTGTTCATGTTCCCTGCGTACCTGCTAAACAAACCAAAACAAAGACCACCGAGCAAAAAGAATATCAACAAATGTACAGAATCATCATGTCTAATGGAACATCAACAAATACCTTTTTATTATCAAGGAAAAGAGACTTACAATCATTTTGAGGTATGTTGAGTTGGTCCCTGGATATGCAAAGCGGCTCCGCAGGTCCAAAGAGTATCTCCTCATTTCTGCCAGGCATTTGAGAAATAATTAAACATCAACATCAAAGACAGCAAGCACCTCGAAGAATAAGTCATTGGATAAGAGACAACAGACCAAAAGTAAAGACAGACAAGTCAGAAATACTAAACCACACACAACACATGCTCAGGAATACTAAAACCTTTCCTACTCACAGAATTTAGTCTAGTAGACTTTCAAAATAGAACTGAGTACAAGATTTACATCTTAACCAACAGAAGATAATGCTTTAAACATCACATCTACACACAATTGAAAATTCTCAAACAAAATCAAATCCAAACAAGAACTGCAACAAAACAGATGAACAAAGAAGCTAATTAATCATACTCGATCAACTTCCTCATAGCATTTTCATTGAGACATATTCAAAGAGTTCACTAAGGTTTCAAACCCAATGGTAGTACTATAAATATTTGATAAATAGTTATCGTCTTCATCACTACCACTACTATCATTTCAATCAATTACATTGTACCAATGACATCATATGCTCACACTTTTACTTCCCTACTGCATTGCTCTACTAGGAGTTTTTTTCTTAACTCCTTGAACATCAAACAGTCCAGGATAGTAGTCTAAAGTGTAGGTTACTTTTGGTCCTTGTTTTTCTTGTCATAGATGCAGCTAATGGGAAGGTCTGAAATTGGGTTTCTATGCAAAAATACCTAGTCTATTATTCACAAAACAGTCACTTTATATATTTCCTGCAATCCAACTTTCCCTGCTGCGTTTATTGACGATGCATTTCCATGAATGTTGTGTCAGGGTATACATTAATATATTGGCACGTAATTATAGCTTGCATCAATAATTCAAATAATCTTTGTTTGTGTTTATATATTGACAATGTTGTCATGGTTCGGATCTTCTCAATTAGACAAGCACAAATCAAATAAAGAAAGCTGCAATTCTTAATTTTTGCATAAGAAGCTCAAAAATTATCAACGCTACAATGGCTGCAATAGAAAAAGTGTGCCCCGAAATATCTCATGTGCATATATTACATTCAGTAGCCATGTTAACTAATGAACTAATCGATTAACAATATGAACAGATTGATCTGAACTATTTCAAATTTTAAGTGCAGGAAGACAAAGTGTTTGTTCATGAAAATCTGTCAGATGCGAGTATGTCACGACACCCTCCAGATCTTCAAGACAACTTAAAGACATAATGAGATGAAATGAACCCAGAAGCGCCACATCCTAGATCAATTTATATAATCCACCATTCACAAAATACTTCTTACTCTATGGCTACAACTTTCCAACTGTACAACAATGCTAACCCCGAAAAATATTTTCGGTACTGTTGTTAGTACCGTTCCGATCTATGGTTCGGGGGTTCCCCAGGCGAGTAATTCCGCTGAAAAGGGTAACGTCCCCGGGGGGAGTGTTCGGGCTGGTAGTTCTTTAGGTGTTCAAAGTGCTTTTGATGGTGGTTTTCCTTCTGTTGCCTTGGGTCTTTCGGGTTCGTCCTCCTTTACATTTGGTGATGGGTCCGAGTCTATGAAGTTGTTGTGCTCGGAGCCATATGCTCGGATGAGCGAGGATGAGCAAGCTCGTATCTTAACCTCGTTGCCAAAGTCTGCTCAGCAACATCTTGTGTTAGCGGTATTCTTTGAGATTGAGATAACGTCCTTATTTTGATTGCCCCAGTTGAGGTTTTTCTAATCTTAGACATGTTGTTTTATTTTTCTAAAGTAACAACCTTCGTATTGGTATGCTATCTGAGACTCGCGTAGCTAGGAGACGAGCCCGATAAGATGAGTACGTGATTCATAATTTGCACCTTGCTATTGATATGGCTCAGGAGGAGAATCGTTCCCTATGCCAGGATAAGAAGGAATTTTTTGCTACTCCTTTTTGTGTGATGCCTTTGTTATGGTAGGCTTTTTAGATTTCTGAAGTAGTCCCCCTCTATTGGTAGCCACCATCAAACGTTTGGAGGAGAATTTAAATGAAACCGTTCATAGGTATGCTAGGGAAATATGTAATTGGAAGCTCGATGTGAGCTCCCGTCAGTGCAAAATTGATTCCTTAGAAAATGAAAATGGTTCACTTCGTGAGGACGTAAACATTCATCGATCTCATATTGTTGAGCTTCAGGCGATGTTAGATAAGGCCAAACAAATAGTTGTGGATCAGATGGATGACATCAAGATTCTTCGAAGTCATAATGACAAGCTGATTAAATGGCAGTACGATCATATGACGTTATTGACTCGAGCTGAAGATGAGAGGGAGGAGTTGGTGCATGTAGTTGTAGGAATTCCCACACTACACACTTGTTAAGATTCTATAGAAATCCATTGGAAATCAATTAAACTTCAAAGATTTAAACGACACTTTACTATTCAAATCTCATAAATGTTTACAGAATCGGAAGAAATTAAGATTACAAATATTCTCTTGAAGTTTCTCTCTCCTCAAGACTCTTTCAAATCTCAAAAATACATCATCCTTTTCTGGATCTATCGAGCCCTTTATATAGGGATTTACATAATGGATGACAGCTAAGTTTTCCTCCTATTTCGGATCTATTCTGCGATCTCATCGCGATCGCTACAATATTCTTTATCGTAAGAATGATGACCATTGCAGGATCAAAATATTCTTCTTTTATTTCTTCCATCGTCAGTTTCTTTTGGATATTCTGTGATGCTCGTGAAACGTTGTTAAAGAATTAGCAGTGACGCTCGCAGAAATGTTGTTAATATCGCAGGAATAGCGTCGTAGCGATATTCTGGTCATATATCTTGCCTCTTCTCATGTCTTTTCTGCGAAGAAGAGAAGATCATGAGAACCAATATTCTTTATTACCCTCGCAACTTCTTTCCCTTTTATACTTTATCCTCGACAAGATTCCGTTAATCTAGCCTTTCCTACACGTGTCGTGAATTCCTCCATTTACTGACACGTCTCTGCTCAATAGGTCCACCCCCTTTTGCCTATAAAAGGTAGAATTAAATTTCAAAACTAATTTTCTTCTTCCGTTTCTTCATCTTCTTCATTTGTATACTTCGTCTTCCGTCTGCAACTTTTCTTCTTCTTCATATTCTTCTGCTACTGTTCTAATGGAGTCATCAAGGTATGTTTCTTGACTTATGATATTTATTTTAACTAATTTTGCTTTTATTCTCCAACCTTTCTTATTTGATTCTTCATGTCTTCTTTTCAGCGGAACTATCTCTAACACACAATCCACAACTAAAAACCCTAATATTCGCAAAAGACCAACTGAAAAGAAGAAGAAGAGTTCTGCGAATGATATGGTAGTAAGAAACACCCTCTATTTTTTAATAACAATATTGTTGCCTCTATTTCTTATCTGAGTTATTATTCGCAGAATGACGAGAACCCTGTTAAAATTCCCAAGAGATCTCGCAATTTTAAGACACTTGGGGAAGATCTCATTATGCCCGCATTAACATCCGTGAGGATTACTCCCACACTATCGCAACCAAATCTTTTTACTTTTTTTTGCGAGAATATCGCTACCCATACTTCTACTTCTTCTGATCTTTTGATAGATCAAGCTTCTAAAATTGTTGTGACTGAGACTCCCTATAGTCCTTTACGGCCTTCAACTGTTATTTTTCCACATACTCCTCCTCCTGACAGCTCAACCATCACAAATGATCATCAACTTGCTCTTATTACTACTTCATCTTCTACACCCCTTCCTTCATCAAACGAAACCTTTGCAGGTGTTGATGTTACTTTTAAAATTTTGTCTAACATTTTAGACAATGCTAGAAAGTCTTCCACTGACCCTCTCCAACATGAAGCTTGCGAGACTCTACTCAAGTATTTTGGATCTGATCGCAATGCTTCGCGAGCGTCTTTGGAAAATGAGATTAAAGCTATGAGGAAAAGCCTTCAAGTTAAAATTGTTGAATGTGATACTTTGAATCATATGCTCCGCAACTCTTCTCTAGACTGCGAGAATCTTCGCTGAAAAAATGACAAGCTGAAAGGTACATTTTTCTTGCCTCAACCCCCTTGTTCTTCTGTTTTATTTTCATATTTTCTGTACTCAGGCTTCCTTCTTAAATTCTTGATTCATATATTAGTTTCAAATCGAACTCGTTTCATGGAGAGACTTAAGTTTGAATCTATTGTTGATGAAGCTCGTTTCGAAAGAGATTCTTGGAGGGACCAGTATAATAGATTAGATAATCTTCATACATATTCGATTGATCAAATAGATAATCTTACTAATGAGAATAATCAATTATCGCGAAATCAAAGTTTATTAAGTAATGAGGTTTCTCATCTCTCATATTCATTAACCAAGTCTAACCTGGCGGTAGAATCTTTATCATATGAAAATAGAACTTTATCCAAAGAAAAACATAGATTTTCAAGCTTGATGGAGATTTCTTCACAGCAATTGAGTAATCTACAAAGGATATGCGATAATCATGAGCAATCTCTTCGTTCCCTTAAAAATGAGCTTAAGGTGGTAACTGAATCATCCGCTGCTGAGAAGGATAAACTTATCAAAGGGAGGTTAACTCTTAGTTTGAAGGCCAGCGAGCTTCAAGACCAGTGCTCTCAATTAAAGGAATCTCATTCTTTACTAGCAAAGGAAAACTTGTATCTACGCATTAGATAAGAAAACATGAAATCTCGTCTGAAGGGTGTGGTTGGCGATAAATTCGATGACGCTATGAGTCAATGGGAAAATTATTTCTTTTCATTAATTCAAAACTTAACCTCGCAGAAGGAAGGTATTCAATTGACTGCCTCTCTCTTATTGACCTTTCTGTTAAATTTTGTGTTATATTTCTTGCAAAATCTTTGACTAAATGATCTTTTATCACTTTCACTCGCATAATCTGAAATAAGTCTTCATTCTACCATTGCTGATCTTACCAACAAATTGGATAAAGTTCTCAAAGAGAACAAGTCTCTTCTTTCCAATTATCTTGAAGCCCGCGACAAAGCAGAAAGAAGACTTGATTATCTCGAGTACTTTAAAAATATAGAGATTAGGAACCGTGATAGAGGTTTCCTTCACAAGGTCCACCTCAGTTCTGAAGTTCTTGCGAATGAGATTCTGCTCTCCAATTCTCTCTCTCCTGTATCTGTTCCTCCTCTAAAAGTTGATGATGATGAAATTCCTCTTCCCATGGATGAATATTTAGAGTTTACTAATGATGAAGAAAATACCACCTAAGAAGAAGAAAGAAGTCCTCCCAAAGAAGTAACTGCAAGTGGCGAAGTAATCGTTGATGAAGAATCAAAAGAAGAAGAGACTCGTGATGAAAAGGATGCTGATGAAGTTGATAACTCTGGCGAAAATAATAAATCTGACGAGAAAGAAGAATGAATATGGCGAAGCCATCGCTGAAACTTGAATTTTATCTTTGCTTTCTTTTTCTTCTTCTTTCTTGCGAGCGATGTAACTTTTGAGACTTTTAGAATTTAACTTTCCATTTAGCTTACTTTGAATATTTTCAAGGAAGATAATAAAATCTTACTTCTCTACTCCCCTACTTGCCCTTCATTATCTTTCTTGAAATGGTGAATCATTTTCTGTATCTTCTTTAAGGAATTGTGTTGTTACATTATTCGCAAAAGTATGAATATATCTGCGATACAATGAATACTGCTGTGACGTTCTGAATAATTCTGAAGGAATCTGCGATGTTAAGAATTTGCCTTCTTATATATAGTTCTGCGATGAATGAACATTTCCTGCAATATTAAAATAGAATAGTTAATTGGTAAGATTATTCTTTTGGTCTTATTTTTCCTTCCTAGTTAAAGGTCTTATTTTGCCAAACTTTTTCTGTCTGCGACAAAATCGCAGGATTTCTTAACATTTGCATGTAAAGACCCTTTGATCTTGTATTATTTATGTTCTTTCAAAATCTTTGCAACAATATGATAAGTATAAACTCTCTGTCAAAAATTTAGACTTATGACATTGTCGTCTTGCGATGAAATCTCAGGACGTCTTTACACTTTCATGTAAAAACCCATTGATCTCATCTTAACTTTTGGCTTGTTTCCTCTGTATAATTTACGTCACGTGACAATATGACAGGCCTAAATGTTCTTGCGATCATAAATCCCCATGAAATTTCCGTCTTAAGACACTTATCTGCTCCCTAATGGAGGGTGCCGCCCTTATCTTCCCCCTGGTTGCCCCTTCAAGGAGGGCACATCGGCCATACAAGACTAGCTCCTCCCATCCAGATTTACCAACAACCAGATGTTTTTGCATCCTCTTGTCATTTATGCCTATATGGCTTATAGTTACAAGACTACACCCTAAGTGGGGTTTTCCTCAGGCCAAGTGCATCATAGCCAAGACTTACCAAGAATGGCAAGGGAGTTTCGTACGCCCTTGGCACCCTTGGCTCAACCGTGTACCTCGGTTCCTTGGTCATACTTTGCACTTCTTGGAAGAGATTCTCGGTCGTCCAACCAGGGTATAACCATATATAGTTGGAAATCCAAGATCTCTCTCCCGGATAGGTTTTCTTTAACCCCAAACATCTGCATGACTCGGGATCCAGCAGCGGTATAACCCTACCTCTGAATCATGTCAAGAGATACCCCCTCCTATGACGTGCTTTTAGGTCTTACATTTGCCTCTTATGAAATTTTATTCGCGAACTAGGGTGCACGCCATAAAGGTTTGTCCCATTATTTAATCTCTGCGAAATTTTATTCGCTTTTCTTGCGATGATGCTCGCTGCTCTTGTTGTGCTTTGTTATCAGAAGAATTTTTCAATTGTAAGAGAGAGATAAGAATTTATTATCTGTGTCATTATATAACATACCAGTATTTCTTATCTCGCAGAAGATGTCATTGATAATACCTCTTCAGAAATAATCTGTTCCACGGTCTATCGAGTCTTTGACCAACATCTCTTCCTTCAGGATCCATTAGTTTGTATGCCCCAGTTCCAATTATCTCTTTAATGATGTATGGTCCATCCCATTTTCTTGCCAACTTTCCACCATTCTCTCGCTGATAACTTGGTGTTTCTCGCAACACTAAATCGCCAGGTTGAAATTCACGTTTCTTAACACGTTTTTTGTACTCACGAGCTAATCTTCGATGGTAATTTTCCATATGTTGCAATGTTTTTTCTCTTTTTTCTTCTAATTCATCCAATTTATCTAAAATCATTCCAGCACTTAGATTTATTTCCCAAGCCTCTCTTTTTGTTGTAGGAATAGCGACTTCTGTTGGTAACACAGCTTCAACTCCATATGTCAAACAAAAAGGTGACATTCCAGTTGCTTCTCGTCTAGTTGTGTTGTAAGCCCATATTGCATTATGTACTTGCTCACACCATGCTCTGTGGTATCCTTCTAATTTATTTTTCAAGATGTCTGCGATTGTTTTATTAGTTGCCTCAGCCTGACCATTTGCTTGTGGATATAGAGGAGTATATTTTCCACACTTTATCTTAAATGCATTGAGTAACAATTCTATATTCTTCCCTTCAAATTTCTTTCCATTATCAGATACCAACTGTGCTGGAATCCCGAATCTGCAGATTATATTCTCAAATATGAATGTAAAAATATCTTTATCGCGAATATGTTGTACTTCCTTTACTTCTCCCCATTTTATGAAATAATCTGTTGCGACGATCAAATATCTTCTTTGTCTAGAACCAGGTACAAATGGTCCCACAATATCTAACCCTCATTTCCCAAAAGGCCATACACTTGTTGAATATGATAATGGTGCTCCTGGTGCATGTATCTATTTTCCGTATCGCTGGCAATCCTCGCAACGCCTTGAGAGTTGCTTTGCATCCTCATGCATATACGGCCAGTAATAACCCTACATTTTTGTTATATATGCTAAATATGTTCCTCCACTGTGATTACCAGCTTCACCACTATGTAACATCTTTAATACTTTTTGTCCTTCTTCTATCGTCAAACATCTTAGCGATGGTCCATTAAAAGATCTGCGAAATAACACTCCATCTCTTAGCTCATAATTGGTTTCCATACTTTTCAACTTGTGTGCTTCTAATCGATTTCTTGGAATTTCTCCTCTCGCCAAGTATGCATGAAGATCTTCTAGCCAATCCGTGATATTGCTCGTGAGTTCTCCCTCGCCATCCTCTACCATCATTACATCTGTCTCTTCTTATTCTTTATTTATCGATGGAAATGAAAGTGTTTGAATTTTTATGCACCTCGCCAATGGAATTGTCATCATACTAGATATGAAAGCGAAAGCATATGCGAGTCTATTATCTTTCCTTGATATGTGTCTCCATTTTATTTTTGTAATTCTCGCAGATAATTCTTCAACAAGTCTTTTGTATTTTCTCAGGGATGGTTCATTTGTTGTGTACTCCCCTTTTATCTGACGAATAACCAATTGTGAATCGCTGGTAATTCTCGCATTTTCCAAATTCATTTCTATCACAAATTTTAAAGCATGGATCATGGGCCTCATACTCTGTCTCATTATTAGTTGACACAAATTCAAGTCTAAATGAAAAAGCTGTTTTTTCTCCTTCTGGCGATATGAAAACAACTCCAATTCCATTTCCTTTTCCATTGGATGATCCATCCACTAATATTTCCCATATGTTGGGTTCTGTTAATAGCTCTTTTGGATCTCCGCATTCCTCTTCTACATTCATCATCTCTTCCACAGCTTCATCATCTTCTAAAGGAAATTCAGCTAAGAACTCTGCGATGACATGTGATTTTGGCGAGGATAAAATTTCATATTGTATATCAAAGTGTCCTACTTGTGCATTCCATTTCTCAACTCTTCCTGGTATCTTTGAATTTTTCATTACTGACTCAATTGGCACTTTCGTTAACACTTTGACCTTATGTGCTTGAAAATAGATGCGAAGTTTGAAAGTTGCATGTACTAATTCTAGAATTAGTTTCTCAATCTTTGAATAATTTCTCTCTGCAGAATTGAATGTTTTGATGATATAGTAGATTGGTTTTTCTACCCCCGCGTCTACTCGCAGCAATACTGCACTTAGCGCGTATGTGGTTGTCGCGAGATAGATCAATAATTCTTCTCCTGGTTCAGCCTTTTGTAAAATGGATATGTTCATTAACTATTCTTTGATTCCTTGAAAAGCCCTTTCACACTCATCCGTCCACTTGAATTTTTTTCCCTTCTTCAATATGTCGAAAAAATGTTTGCACTTATCTGAAGATCGCGAAATGAATCTCCCTAGCGAGGCTAAGAGTCCATTCAATTTTTGTACATCTTTTATTGTCGCTGGTGTTGGCATATCGTGAATTTCTTGTACCTTTTCTGGATCAACTTGTATTCCTTCTTTTGATACAATTTACCCCCAAAATTTCCCGGAAGTTACTCCAAAAGTACACTTATCAGGATTCACTTTAATATTGAATTGCCGCATTTGATCGAAAATCTCTTTCAAATCTTGCACATGATTCTCAGCTTCTTTTCTTTTGATCAGCATATCATCTACATAAACTTCTAATGTTTTGTGAATCCACTTTGCAAACACCTTCTCCACCATTATTTGATATGTTGCTCCAGCATTTCGCAAACCAAATGGCATCTTTGTGTAACAATACAACCCTCTTGGAGCAAAAAATGCGGTATGTTCTTGATCTTCTTCAGCGAGAGGGATTTGATTACATCCTTTATACCCATCCAACGATGATATTCTAGCATTTCCTGCTGCTGATTCAACCATCTTTTGCTTGCCTTATAATTCCTGCGTCGAGCATCTTCTGTAATTCTTCTTATATTTGAGAATGATATGTTGTTGCGATCTTCCTTATTCTTTGCTTAAATGGTCTTATGTTTTTGTTGATTTCTAATTTATGACATGCTATTGACGGGTCTATCCCTAGCATCTCATCCATGCTCCACGCGAAGATATCTGCATACTTTCGCAAAAGATTCATAGTTCTTTCTTCCTCATCTGCCTCCATTCTAGTCCCAATTTTCAGCACTTTAGGCTCTTCTTTACTCCCAATATTTATTTCCTTTGTTGGTTTTGCTGCGATATAACTGGCTTCAGGTTCTCCCATTGGTGTTGGTGCTTTCATAATTCTCGCGAGTTCATCTCCTTCTTGTGGGATTTCACTGGGTATTCCTTTTCCTTCTTTTGCTCTTATCATGTAAACTTTAAACTCTTCTTCCTTCTTTGATTCTCTCGCCAGTTTTCTGCGAGATTTTCGCAACTTTGGACGGTTTTCACAATTTTTCACTTCAATTTGGTAACATAATTTTGCAAAATCCGAATCTCCTCTAATTTCTCCGATTCCACTGGGCATAGGAAATTTAATGCACTGATGCAACGTTGATGATACAGCCTTGATTGCATGTATCCATGGTTTTCCCAGTATCATATTGTACGGTGATTCCACATCTACCACGCATAATGACACTTGTGTTTCAATTTCTCCTAGTGGAATTCGTACCACTATTTCGCCTTTAGGTTTTGTTAACGATTTTCCAAAGCCATGAATATGATATGTTGAATTAAACATTTCTTCATCCTTATATCCCATTTTCTTAAAAGTATGATAGAACATTATATCCACAGAACTTCCTGCATCTACCAAAGTTTTATTTATAGCCCATTTTTCTTCAGATTTTATTGATTCTCCCATTCTCACTGGTATAGCGGATATCGTAATTACCAAAGAAGATGTATGACTTAGATTTTCTTCTGGTATTTTTGCTGCTGTAAATGTGATCTCCTGCTTTTCCCAATCTTTTAATGATGATATCTTCTCCACTGTCATAATCTTCCTTCCTTCAAAATCCCGTTTATGTATCTTCCCCTTAATGTTTTCATGAAATCTATCAACCATTTCTCTTGTTACCATATCACATTCCAATTTTCTACAATCCTTTTTGATTCTGATCATTCTTCCTTCTATTATTTCACCGATTTACTTAATGATTTCCTTAATCTTGAACAATTCTTATCTTTTTCTTCGCTTTTTCTTCAATTTTCGTTAATTCAATCGCTGTTTCGGGCGCCAAAATGTAGTTGCAGGAATTCACACACTACACCCTTGTTAAGATTCTATAGATATCCATTGGAAATCAATTAAACTTTAAAGATTTAAACGACACTTTACTATTCAAATCTCAGAAATGTTTACATAATCGGAAGAAATTAAGATTACAAATATTCTCTTGAAGTTTCTCTCTCCTCAAGACTCTTTCAACTCTCAAAAATACATCATCCTTTTCTGGATCTATCGAGCCCTTTATATAGGGATTTACATAATGGATGACAGCTAAGTTTTCCTCCAATTTCGGATCTATTCTGTGATCTCATCGCGATCGCTACAATATTCTCTATCGTAAGAATGATGACCATCGCAGGATCAACATATTCTTCTTTTATTTCTTCTGTCGTCAGTTTGTTTTGGATATTCTGTGATGCTCGTGAAATGTTGTTAAATAATTGGCAGTGACGCTCGCAGAAATGTTGTTAATATCGCTGGAATAACGTCGTAGCGATATTCTGGTCCTACAGTGCGTCTTAAGCGTGATTTCATTCAACTTTAAAAATAGAGTGATAGGCATCTATTATCATGTCCAACCGGTGATGCGGCCATATCTCTTGTGGAAGCACAAATTAGTGCTTTAGATAACCAAAAGTCCCAAGTGGAACATACCTTAGCTTCTGTGTTGGTTGATCATGAAGGTTGCCCATTAATGGTTTTTAAGTTTTGTGAAACTTATGCGTGTACAGGTAAAAGATGTCGTATTGACTTTTTCTTCAATCCTTCTTGCAGCGGCTCGTAAGCGTATCGCCGAGCTGGAGAAGCAGTTGGAGGAGAGCTAATTGCCAAGGAAGGCCTGGATGAGGAGCTTAACGTGTTGGTAAACAATCACGAGGAGGAGATGGAGGCCCAGCGTGCTGATAAGAATCAGAAGCTGAGCGATCTTCGTGCTGAGTATAATCTATTGATTACTTAAGCCTGCAAAGATGCAGTTCTTCGTGATCGTCAGATGGTTGCTTCCGTTGCAGTGGCTCGTACTCCTTCGGTTCAACTCGGGTCTGAGCAAGTTACTTCCGTAGTTCCCAAGGGAGAGGATCGGGTGGAACGTGATAAAGGCACTAGTGATCATATGGAGCTTGATCAAGGCACTGGCGATCAATTGGAGGCCGATCAAGGTGCTGGTGAGCAGCAGCAAGATTGAACATTCGTAATTTTACAGTCCCTCCTTTTGGTACTCCTTTTGAGCATTGTGTTGATACATTTATTCTCAGACTCTTAGTATGGAAAACGATGTTTGGTTGGAAAGTCCTCCTTTACCCTTGGAGGCATGGTTTGTTTAAACATTTGTTAAGTAAGTCCTCGTATGTGGGAGGCGATCGTACTTTTTTTTTTCTCTTTTAGGATGGCTTTCATAATAATGCCTTTGAGTTATTCTAGGCTTCTTTTTTGTTTATATTTGCTGGATTTTGAGGTGATTATGTGCCGGCTATGAGTCCAACCATGGGTGACAAAGCCAAGGAGTGATCAGTTCCTTAATTGGATTGGCCATCTCTTACGGTGTTGGAAACTAGGCGTGGAAACTTTTCCTTTTTGCCCTTATTATGATGATACATTTGTTGGCTTGAATTTAATAGTATCATGTTTAGATTATACTTGACCCTCGGTTGTGAGGTCAGTTATTTGAGCCATCTGTTGTTCAACCATCATTTGGAGGGCGATACCTCGGTCAAGTGATTCTTCCCTTAGCTAAAGGTTAGTACCTTGATTCTGATCATCTCCTGTTATGGCAGGACATCACCCGATTTATGGATCGTGGTGGCATTACCCTATGTATGTATCCGTATTGGGTAGCTTAGGGTGTCCCCCGCATCATCATGCTTCATCGGCAAGATGGAATTTCCTTAGGTCTATGTCCGTGTTCGGCAGATTAGGTATTTCACCCGCATCATTCGTTGTGGAATGGAAGGTGTGGCTAGTACCATGCCATAATCTTGATGGGATTTTTGGATATCGAAATGAGTGGAGCTATATGCAAATATGAAAAGAATGAAAACAAGAATAAATGAAAGACAAGAGAGTAAAAAATCTAGAAATAGCTAATAAAAGAGAGTAAAATGATCATGCAAAAAGTATATTTTTATTACTTTCATAAGAGGGTGGTGGACCCTTAGTACATTCTAGTAAGGTATCATGACCTATGACGTGAGGATTCTAATCCTAGTGCTTCGTCATGTTGTATTAAATGATAAGATTTTCTCAAGATTAAGTAGCTAGACCTCTCGAGGGGACTACCTTCCTTCCCGAGGCATCATTTCTCGCAGTCATTCATCTTAGCGAGTGTTGTTTCCGAGTTAGGGATCTTTTCACCGTCCTTGGACTGTGTTGTTGGGATCGTTTAGACCTTTTGGACGATAAGGGAGATCATTCATTTCGACCCATGTCGTGCGTTTCTAAATTCCCATAGCACATTACGTAATTGATTACTTCGGCTGGTTCCGAGTTCTTATAACTTCATGCTCACCATGTTGGCAATAGCTTCGTTAGGGTATTTCTGTAACCTTTCGGACGTGAAGAGGGCTTCGTGGTCCCGCATATGGCTTGATTTCGTGTCTATTAAGGACTGTAGTTTGAGTCTGGGCATGACTTCTACTAGTTGATGAACATCAGGGATTGGAAAGTTGTTTTTCATGCAATCTATATCGTTATGGGGTTGTACTTCTCCATATCTTGGGATTGCCTTGGTGGGAATTTGCTTCTCTCCGAGCATTTCTTCCTGTATGGGTTTGTTTTGGGCCGTCTTTTTCTCCCTTGGTGCGTATCTGAGATCACTTATTATATGATATTGATTACCCTATGGCTTGCCATCCACCGGCTCCTGCAGGGATGCTAATGCTGGTGATTCTAACCATCTTGTGAAGTAGTTTTTGGTTCTGAATATGAACTCAGGGTGTTCCATGCTTGATTGAGTAGGATCACCTGCGTTTAGGCCTTGTTTGGCTTGTGTACAGGGTTTCAAGCTGGAGTTGTATCCGCTACCTACGTAGTTAGGGTAGATCTGAGCGTAACCCGAATGTCTGTCCAATTGAGATGGTAATTGAAGCCAGTCGGCTGATTCCTGCTCCTCATCAGTGGAGAGGTGTTGTGATTTCCATAAAGGCTTCGGCGAACGGAAAGTGGTGGCACTGGCTAGCGCTCGAGTTGTTACCATGGCATTGGCGCTAATGTTGGACTGGTTGGTATCATTCTTAGATCTTTTCTCATCGTGTTGTCCGTGCATGTCATAGCAGTATTTGGCTTCTTCTGAGTCGCCTACTATTTCCGCGATTCCGTCAAGGGTGGGGAATCTTAGCCTTTGGTGGTACGTCAAAGCCACTCCTTTGATCCCATGGATCCATGATCTCCCAATTATGGTCGTATATGGAGAGACCACGTCTACCACACATAAGGTGGTTAAGGTAAGGATTTTCCCTACTCTGATCTCTAGCGTGACTTCGCCCCTTGGTCAGGTTGATGAGCCATTGAAGCCAAATATATTATAAGTGGAAGGAATCAGATATTCATCTTTGAGACCCATTTGCTTGAACGTTTCGTAGAACAAGATCTCGACAGAGCTCCCTCCGTATATTAATATCTTGGGCATCGCCCAAGGTAGTACCTTGGATTTTTCTCCTCTCCTTCGTGTTCGGGGAGTGTGAAAATCCATCGTAACCATCAAAGGATCATTGTGGTTTTGCCCCTCGTCTGGTGCCTCTGAGTCTGAGAAACTGATAGGTATTTTCATCCACTCCTCCATTGGAGGTTCTTTTGTTACACTAAAAACCTCATCACCTTTTAAGTCTCGTTTGTAATGCCTCATTCGGGTGTGGTAGTAGCTGAGTGTGATTTCGTGTTGCATCCCATATACTGCGCCTCGCACGGTATTTCCACACGATGAAATGGTGTCCCTATCGTGGGTTGGATCGCTGGTTGCGCGATGTACTCCTGAAGTTTACTTTCATTTATCATTTCTTATATCATCTTCTTCAGATATCTACAAGAATCTGTGGTATGGATGTGAAATTGGTGGAACTCGCAAAAGTCAGTGCGATTCTGGGCCCGCTCGGGCTGTTGGCCTCGGTTCCATGGATAGGTTATCTTATATTTCCCTTCGATCTTTGTTAAGACCTCGGTTATAAGGGTATTTAGCTTCCTGTAGATAGGGTCTACGAATTTTTCCTTCTTGCTTCGGGCTTGGTCTCTACCTTTCCATCCTCCACTCCGATGTTTATCGAATTGGGAAATGCCATTGTTAGATCATCCTTCACCTCGGGTAGTTACCTGAGGGTTTTGTGGTTCCACCACATTTGTACCTCGGGTGGCTCCTTTAACTAATTTGTCATAAGTACCGTCTTGTAGCTCTTCTAGAGCTATGTAATCCTCCTGGATTTCCCTTAATTTTCCTAAATTAGTAGGCGAGGTTTCGTATATGCGAATAAACATCGGGTCCGTCTTTCTTAGGCTATTTTTGAAGCCTGAGATTGGATAGGCCTCTGGGACCCTTCCAATTTCAGCACATAGTTTCCTCCATTTTGTTACAGGCGATCGGAGTGACTCATTTGGTCCTCGGGCTAATTGGAACAGTGTATCTATATTAGGTTTGACCCTACTGTTATGTATGTATGCTTCTAAGAATAACTCGGATAGGTGGGAAAAGGACCTGACCGACTCCTTCGGGAGGTTATTGAACCATAATAAGGCTTCATCTTTTAGACTAGCGGGAAAGAATCTACACATGACTACGTTATAATGGATCCATTGGGTTAACGTCATTCGATATGATCTGAGATGTTCTATAGCATCGCCTGTCCCGTTAAAGGGAGTTAAGAATGTTGGGAGCGAACATTTCCTCGGAAAGGGTTGAGCTAACAGTTGCATCGCCAGGGAAGATTGCCTTGCCTCCTGCATTACCTCTGCGAGTTTGTTGTTATCTTGCCTTCCGGTTACTTCTCTGCACATTGCTTCGAGTTGGCAAATTCGGGCCTGAAATTTGTCATCTACGAGCCTTCCTTCGTCCTTTTTCTTTCTCCCTTGTTCCCTCTCGGGTGAGAAGGAGATTTTGGACTGACGATATCGTGATTCCGCTGAGTCTTAGTCCGATCGTTCCGCTTGGGAAACTATTTTGGAGGGAATAGACTTTGAAGCCTTTGTACGCCTAGGGTTAGTGATTACGAGTTTCTCGGACTCACAATCGATTTTTCCTCCATTTCCTTTGTTCTTCTCTCGCCGATGCTTGGGATCGACATCGGACGATCCTTCAGATGGGCTTTCCTCCATCTCCAGTACTCCTCTACTTCCATTGGGAAAATGATCTTCCATCTCCTCATTTGAGGTATCGGAAATATTGACTCTCTCGTCATCCTGCAATTTTTCAAAAGGACTTTCCTCCTCGGGGCCCTCCTCTTCCACGATATTGGGCGCCCTCTTCTTTGTTTTTCGCTTCAACCTCCGGTTTCTCCATTCTAGCCTTCTGTTGCGTTTTTCCAACTTTCTCATTCTCTCATCCTGCGCTTCTTGAGATTTTAGGATGGCCGCGAGTACGGCATTGGCATCGTCTGAGCTAGAATTACCAGTCTTATTGAGATCATTGTTCACTATCTGCCTTGGCAAACGATTCAACCCTCCTGGTTGAGTTAGATGAATATCATCTGGTCCCTCGAAGGGGTTTTCACCTCCTTCCGAGCTAGAGTTATCTGTTAACCCTTCCCGGAATTAGTCATCGGGTTGTCCCTCTCTTGGGAGTGCACCATTCTGCACGGGTTCGCCTAGTTCCATGTCATCTAGGCCGTCTAGATAGGCTCCACCAATTTCACCTTGGACCATACGAGTTGATCGTCTCGTCACCATCGCCTTACCTGCGATTCATGCAATAATGCTCAATTTGTCTTTTCTTTTAGAAAAGTGGGACCCTAGTTTTGCAGGTCATGTGCAACTGCTAAGTCATAATTTTAACTGGACAAATAAGTACAGGAAGACTTCAAAGAAAATTTTGGAGACATGTGAAGATGTCAAAACATTCTCTTTTGTGCATAGGACTTTTAGTGATGGAAAAAGGTGTTTCGTTGGTTTCTCTTCTCAAGAGAAAGTACCTTTCTCCATGCGTCATGCTTATGCTAGAAAGAATCAAATCATAATGATGAAGCATATCTTTCCATTTTAGGAAGTATTTTTTGACCAACCTTTGAACTTTTGATTTCGAACAAACTTTGAGTTTGAAGAATGATTATATACTCGTTAACCCATCCTCTTGACTTAGAGTTGGATTTCTAAGAAGAAAATCATGGGTTGTATGGAGTTTTTGTAAAAAAGACGAAGAAGTCATCATTTACAGTTCACCTTTTTAACCTTCATAAGAATTTGACTTTCTTAAGAATCTTACTGATGAAGATCTTCCATGCTCGTTCATGGAGGAGATCATTTAGGTGCGGAAGTTCAAGAAACCTCGTAATCACCACGATATTCTACTCTCCTGAGCATCTTGAGGAAGACAAGAGATATCTCTGAGAAATTAAAAAATCTTATAATAAATAATAAAAAACATGTAGATCTGTTGATTTTGAGGTTCTTCTAGACTACACAGATCGTTGAGATCGTGTTGAGTCCGAGATAAACTCTTAAATCTTTGATAGGAAACTACACAGTGGTTTGAAAACCACACTTTTTAGAAAATCATGAAACAATTTAGAGTTGTTGATAGGGAGGTAGATTATATCTTCATACCTCCCTGTTTCTAGCGCCAAAATGTAGTGGCATCTTTTCTGATGACTACATCCAAGTGAAGATAAAGACTAAAACTTACTCTAACATACAAGATTCAAAGATAAACAAGATGTAAAGAGTATGAAAGTAAAGATTAACACAAACATATAATGTGGTTCGTCCATGAAGACCTACGTACACGGGAAGAAGATAGTTTCTTTATTGATTATAAGGTCTTACCCTTGAAAGAGCTACAAATCTCACTTAGATCTCTCACTCTTTCTCTATCTAAATATCTCCCAGGTATTCTCTATAGAAAGACCATCTAATAATACATTAGCTAACTTGGCCATCTCCTACTACATGGGTTGGTATTTTTAGACAAATGAAACTCGTGAAGGTCGGGTCTCGTCGAGCTCTCGGAGTCGTCATGCATCGTCTTTGTTGCCTCGGACTGGTTATATACTATTCCTGATGATGGTATGCCAGGTTCCTCTCCGAGTTGTCTCGCCCTGCTTGTTATCTTGAAGCTCTCCTCCGAAGGTCCTCGTGCTGCTTCATCTACGAGTTATAGTATAGGTCGTCCGAGCTCTCTACTGTGACATAGACTCGCTCTCACTTCTTCTAATCCTTCATTAAATGCGGTGTTGCTTTTTATACTTAACCGACTAAATCAATTAGACCACTCCTTCACACACGTCGTTCATGCGATGTTGGTGGCAGTCATCTTGATTCAGGAGAAATCATCTTTATGGAGAATGATTCGGTGCTCCTACCTTATCATCTCATCATGAAATCATCTCTTGAGATTTTGACACGTGGCCATCGGGTATTTTACCGTCACACATGGGCGGATAGAGTTTTACCTCCCGTACTAGACGGGCGATGAACCGTTAAAATTGACTCAGGCCACCGACTCCTGTGTCAATGTACGAACCTGAGGGGCCGAGACAGTATCGTAACTGTCGTCTTCCCTGCAGCAGTTTTATATTTTAAAAATTTACCCTTCCTTAGGGTTTAAAATAATAAAGTCCAATGTACCAAGAATAAAGTTCAAAAGTGTCAAAAAAAATAAAATTACAACAATAAAATCCTAACTACATTTTTTAAAAATACAATAAAATAACTATATACACAATCTTTTTCTTCACTCCCTTTGGATTCATCTTTTCTTTCCCTTTTTGTCTTCGCTTTTCTTTCTAGCACTTTCTCTCTTTTTCATTAGCTCAGCTCCAAATATGAAAGCAAAAAAAAGAAATACCAAAACGCATAAAAAAGAACAAAAAATAATAAATAAAATAAAAATAAATCTATAAACAAGTCCGCATCGGCGGCGCCAAAAATTGATCGAATTTTAGATAGTGGTATGAAGGTTGTCGTTCACGCAGAGTTGATGATGATTTTAAGAATTAATAAACTAAAAGAAAATAAAAATATATACAAAACATTATCACGGGATAAAGAGAGTTACTGGGACTAGGATTTCGTCAAATTCATAACATAGGGTTCAATTTATTTATTCTCAACAATTAAAGCTCAATAAATAAAACTAAATGGACTTTGATTTTTCCAAGGTAGATTCTCAAAAGATTAGTTATAAATCCTAAGCATGATGTATCAAAACATTTAAGCTAAGCATACCTCATCAAATTAAATGGCAACCAATTAATTCAAATCATATTTCAATTAAAATTAATGCAAAAGTCTTAAAAATAATTTAATAATTTTACAAATGTATGAAATTCGTCTTCCTCCATTGTCCCAGTATAGGGGGTCTAGCTCCTCATGTTGTAGACACTCTCAAAAAATTATTTTATTGCTCAAAAAGTGTTTACAATGGTGAAAATGAAGAGAAATAACAAAAGCAGCGAATTTGCAACGATGTAAGGGCTTTACAAACTTTCTGATACAAAGCAGTGTGGTGAACCAGAGATATACGTTGTTAAAGGACTGTTGCAGAACTTTTGAAATTTACGACAGATATAAAATGACAGTTTCTTACAGTCTATTGTTCTTTGTGTTCATCTTCATGCAACAGCAGTAGAATTGCTCTGTAAATATATTTTCTCACTCTGTATCCTCCCCTACTCTCTATTCCCCTGGCCTTACATCCAAGCAACTTATTTATACCCACTGGACCAACAATATCTTCGTGTTAATGCAAATAATCTTCCATTAATCAATATTATCCTCGGCTGCCAGTTAAGGAAATTATTATTTTTTCTCCTCCTTTTCACGCGTTCAATTGCTGTAGACACACTCCATTATACTCGGTTAACATTCAAAAGTAAGTCAACACACTATAAACACGCTCAAACTTTCCAAAATAACCCCAACAGAACCCCGTGTATCTCTTCTAATTTATTTTCTCATTGTCGCACGTTTCATTCCTTTTTTATTTTCGAAACTAATCCACATACCTTCCCTGCGTAGATGAAATAGGGTCAACAAAAACATCATGGATGAGAAAATCCCTAAAAACACTCAGAAAATCCTCAGGAATTGAATTCTGAAGAACCTGAGTTTCTTCCATCTATTTTTCCTTCATACCATTATCCAGCCTAATTAAGCTCGTTTGAACAGCCATACCACCATTGTTTTGTCCTCTCAAGTTCATCCCAATCAAAATCAGTGATTGAGTCATACTGTAACTCTTCCAAAAATTCTATAAGCAGTCTCGGGTTTTCAAAGTTCCCTGTTTTGCTTCCACACGACTAACCAGCCAAACTGAATCGACTACAATGACCCTACTACGCCTGTTACGCTCAATCAAATCTTCCTAAAGAATTTCAGCCATTGAGTCACGCAAGAACCCCTCCAAATCACGAACCAAAAATCTGCCAGTTATGTTGAATATTTTCCCGCCATTTTTCAGATTTGAAAAGAAGAAGAAGGTCGCCCATTAACCAAATCCGAAGTGTGAATAGCAATAGGTGCAGAATAGTAAAGAAGGTGAACCTTTGTAATTAAGGTGCCCCTTAATGAACAATGAGAGTTCGTTTAGCAAATTCCCTCTAAGGGTGCCTTTATCAAGTTTTCGAGCCGAATTTTCCAAAAATGATTATTGCCCAAAAATACCTACAAACAAGTTTATTAGTGATAAAATGAGTCCCAACTAATGTATTTATGGGTGAAAATACATCACACTTGTGTGCTCATCAGTATGTGGAGTCCTGAAATCATCTATCACTTGGAAAGTCTACTTTTACTCTATCTCTGTTGTGTTACCACGACAATTAACGACCAAAATCGAGAAAATTAAGAGAAATCTGGTAAGAACCAGCCTGGGAAGGGGAGGAAGAAAACAAGTTCTATTTCATTTCTTGCCGTCACCAGGAGTTCTTCTTACACATTTATTGGATAACCCTAACCAAAATCAACTAACCACGACTGGACACGTGCCGTGATCATAACGGCTATCCTAAACAGCTATCAAACTATTACCACGGCACCCACCAGTTAATCTAGGGGCACTATGAATACATACTTATGCAGACACATGACAATACCCTGCCGATGAAATAATCCTTGTCCTCAAGGATTAAAATGTGGAAAATGAGCCGAGATGTGAGAAGCATCCTCCCAAGTAGCTTCATCTGCTGTGGTGTTAGACCAGTGGATTAAAAACTGAGGGATGGAGTGAGTGCCTCTGAATATGGTGCGTCTGTCCAGAACTGCAATTGGTGTGACTATAACCTGGCCGTCATTATCAACCAATGGAAGTGTTGGAGAAGGAATGTGAGTGACTCCAATGCGCTGCTTCAACTGCGAAACATGGAAGACAGGGTGTATACGATCTTCCGGTGGTAGCTGTAACTTGTAAGCAACTGACCCAATTTTCTGGGTGATGGCAAAAGGGCCATAGTATTTGGATGACAGTTTAAAATTCTTCCTAAGAGAAAATGAAGTTTTTCTATAGGGTTGGAGTTTAAGGTATACAATGTCTCCTACTGCGAAGACTCTGTCAGTTCTCTTCTTGTCAGCAAAAAATTTCATGCGCTCCTGAGCTTTGGATAATGCCTCCTTGAGCAGATGCAACATTTCAGCTCTTTGTGTAAGGTACTTCTCCACTGATGCCACCGATGAAGCATTTGTAGATGGAAAAGCTAGATGAGGTGCTTCATAACCATACAGGGCTTTAAAAGGTGACATTTTCAAGCTAGTGTGGAAGCTGGTGTTATACCACCACTCAGCTAAATCTAGCCATTGCACCCACTGCTTTGGATGATGGCCCGTCATGCATCTGAGGTAATTTTCAAGGCAGTGATTAACCCTCTCCGTTTGTCCATCGGTTTGAGGGTGGTAGGTTTTAATTAGATTCAGTTGAGAGCCTAGTTTCTTGAACAACTCTTGCCAAAAAGAGCTGGTGAAAACTTTGTCCCTGTCAGACACAATGGATGTAGGCAGACCATGTAGGCGAAAAACATTATGAAGGAAAGCCCTTGCCACAGATGAAGCAGTGTAAGGATGTTGTAGTGGTATGAAATGGCTATACTTAGTGAGCCTATCCACCACCACTAAGATGACATCTTTCCTGTCACTTTTGGGTAGCCCTTCAATGAAATCGAGACTGATATGTTGCCAAGCTTGTTCAGGTAAGGGAAGAGGTTGCAGCAGTCCAGCAGGTAAGGTGTGCTCTCCCTTGTTTATTTGGAAAATATCACAGGTGGTCACCAGTAAGAACACCTCTTTCTTCATTTTAGGCCAGAAAAAATGAGCTTTTTCCCTACTATAAGTGGCTTGCATTCCTGAGTGGCCCCCAACAACAGAGGCATGTATAGAATGCAGTATGGTGGCCCTGTTATTGTTGCTGCTACCAATATACAGTCTTGATTTATATCTGAGCACCTCCCCTTGGTAAGTATAATGTGGAATGGCAGTGGGGGAGATAAGCAATTGGGAAATGAGTTGTTGAACTTTAGTGTCACTAGTATAACTAGAAATGACCTCTTGCATCCATATTGGTTTAGAAAGAGCTAATGTATGGACTGTAGCTTCAGGGTGAGATCTTCTTGAAAGTGCATCAGCCACCTTGTTCTTAACCCCCTTCTTATATTGAATATCATAATCAAACCCCAACAATTTCATCAGCAATTTCTGTTGTAAGCCAGTGTGAATTTTCTGCTCCAAAAAATATTTGATGCTTTCATGGTCAGTTTTGATGATGAAATGGTGGCCTTGCAAGTAGTGTCTCCACTTGGTAACATTTGAACCTACAACCATTAGTTCCTTCTCATATGTTGAGATACCCAGTTCCCTTGGGCCCAATGGTTTACTAAAAAAAGCAATTGGTTTGTCTGCTTGCATGAGAACAGCTCCCAGCCTTGTGGCACAAGCATCAGTTTCCAACACAAAGGGCTGAGAAAAATCTGGAAGGGCTAACACTGGAGTAGTAGTCATTGCAGTTTTCAGTGTTTGGAAAGCCTGTGTAGCTGATTCAGTCCATGCAAAAGAATATTTCTTCAATAACTCAGTAAGAGGTTTACTAATAATACCATAGTTTCTCACAAATTTTCTATAATATCCTGTGAGTCCCAAGAAGCCTCTGAGTTCTTTTAGGTTAGCTGGTGTAGGCCAAGTGGTCATTGCAACAACTTTAGTAGGGTCAGCAGCCACTCCTTTTGCAGTTATAATATGACCCAGATACTCCAATTTTGACTGAGCAAAACAGTATTTAGAGATTTTTGCATACAACTGATGTTGTCGAAGAAGTGAAAGAGTGATCTGTAGATGTTGTGCATGAGATTCCAAGTCAGGACTGTAGACTAAGATGTCATCAAAAAAACCCAAAATGAATTTCCGCAAATGGGGTTGAAAAATCTCATTCATCAAGGCCTGGAAGGTTGCAGGAGCATTTGTAAGGCCAAAAGGCATAACCTTGAACTCATAATGTCCCTAATGAGTCATGAAAGCTGTTTTGTATATATCTTGAAAAGTGATTCGGATTTGATGATACCCTGATCGTAAATCCAGTTTTGTGAAGACACAAGCACCATGTAATTCATCTAAGAGTTCATCAATGATTGGAATAGGGAATTTATCTTTAATGGTGATGATGTTGAGCTTTCTGTAATCCACACAGAATCGCCAGCTATTGTCCTTTTTTTTTAACCAATAGAACTGGAGAGGCAAAAGGACTATGGCTTGGCTGGATTATTCCAGAGTCCAACATTTCTTTCACTAAGTGCTCAATAACAGATTTTTGCACATAAGGAGTTTTGTATGGTCTTTGGTTAATAGGTGTTGAATTTGGTTGGAGGGGAATGGAGTGATCCAAGGATCTATGTGGAGGTAGTTGAGTAGGTTCAGAGAACACATCTTGAAAATCTGTGAGAATGTCCTCAATAACAGGAGGAGTAGGTGATGGAGGTTTAGCAGCAGTAACAGAGAATAAATGGCCCACAATGCCATGAGAATTGTTGTTGAAAAATTGCTGGACTCCTTTGTTTCCCATCATCATCAAAGCAGGAGGTTTATGAGACCCAACTAGTGTAATTTGTGTGCCCTGATGTAAGAATGATATACTCAAGGTAGATAAATTGAAAATAATGTCACCCAGACCTCTCAGCCAATCAGCTCCAAGAACCACATCACAGCCACCTAAAGCCAGTAATCTCAAATCCCCTTGGAATTGATAACCATGCATTGTCCAAGTTAAGGATTTACAAATACCTGAGCTCATCGTATGGTCACCATTTGCCACAGTAACTAGCAAGTGAGGAGTTGGAAGAAAACAACACCCCAGATATTTTGCCAAATCTGAGTCGATGAAGCTGTGTGTGCTACCAGTATCAATGAGGATAGAAATTTGTTGTTTGTTAAGAAAGCCCGGAATTCTAATGGTGTCGCCAGTGAAGTTACCAGTAAGAGCATTAATTGAGATTTCCATATCACTTTCCACTGATGGAGTGTCCTCAGTGTCTGTAACTTCCTATGCTGGTGTATGCAGTTCTGCTTCCTCCTCTATGGCCACCATCAAGAATAATTGTTGTTTCTTACAAAAATGGCATGGACGATAAACCTCATCACAGTTAAAACACAGCCCTTGAGTCTTGCGTTTTTGCATTTGTTCAAGGGTGAGTCGACGAATGGGAAGTGGAGTGGGTATAGGAGATTGAGGAGGAATAGATGGTAATGGGGGCAAGGGTGGGAGGGAATTAGATTTTTGAGAGAAGTTTGAAGTGTTGGTTGGCCTATTATACTGAAAAAACCTATTTGAGCCTCTCCCTGACTTTTGTTGGGTGGTGAGGGTTTGCTCTTGCATCTTAGCAAGTGAAAAAGCCTTCATTAGTGTAGTGGGATTGAACATACTGACAGCATGCTTAATATCATCTTTAAGACCCCCAATAAAACTCATAACATAATAATGTTCAGTAAGAATAGGAAATTGACGAAACAACAACGCTTTGAGGTTTTCAAATTGCTCAAAATATTCATCTACTGTAGTAGTTTGAGATAGCTTACTGAATATGCCCAAGATGTTGTCGTTAGCAGGATTTTAGAACCTGATGCACGCGTGTTCGGATAGTTCATACCATGATGTAATAGATCTGGTTGTTTGGAGGTTCGTTAGACATCTCTCAGCCTTCCCTTCTAAGTGCATAGCCGCCATGGTAACCTTCTGGTGTTCATCCCCAATATTGTTGAGTAAGAAGTACCTGTCACACTTTTGAATCCACACCTTTGGGTTCTATCCATCAAACCTTGGGAAATCTAATTTTGGCATTCGATAGACATTATTGGGTTCACGGCCGCCTTGCGGATAGTTGAACATCACACCAGTGTTGTGAGAAAAATTTGAATGAGAAGGCTCTGCTCCTGGATCTACTTGTTCATCGACTTTCTTCCTTGAAAAAACCTCCATAAATTTGAAAAAATCTTCCTTAGAGAGCATAGATTCCTTAATCTCTTTACACTGCGCAGCGAGATCGGTGTTCTGTGAGGAAAGGTCATCAATCTGTTTACTGAATTTTTCTGAGAATTTACTGAGATCATCATTCACCTCTTTGATAGTGGGATGATTACTTCCGCCCATGGTGAGGATAGAACGGCTCTGGTACCAATTGTTGTGTTACCACGACAATTAACGACCAAAATCGAGAAAATTAAGAGAAATCTGGTAAGAACCAGCCTGGGAAGGGGAGGAAGAAAACAAGTTCTATTTCATTTCTTGCCGTCACCAGGAGTTCTTCTTACACATTTATTGGATAACCCTAACCAAAATCAACTAACCACGACTGGACACGTGTCGTGATCATAACGGCTATCCTAAACAGCTATCAAACTATTACCACGGCACCCACCAGTTAATCTAGGGGCACTCTGAATACATACTTATGCAGACACATGACAATCTCCTATATTGATACATAAGTCGTATTACGATATATTTTTCTATATACACATTTGAGATTTCGAGCTGAGTATATCTTGCTTACATATTTCTCGAAATATGTGTTGGCAAGCTTTTGCTTCGACCAAGTTCATCTTATATTATGATAAAATTGCCGAGTAACACCTTACATGGTTTGTGTGATACAATCATTTGGTGTAGACTTGGAATTATTTCAATATCTTGAAAATTGCTTTGATGCTAATAGTGTGCAAAAACAACTATTATCATCCTCTAAGAATGTTTCGGTGATTGTAATAAATAATTTAGAACACTTAACCATAATTGGATATGTCATGTTGTGCACTCTTGCACATATGTTATCCATGTCCGGGAACCATAGTATGCGCAACCGTTTGCGTACCGGTTGCTTTGAGAAATCCGGGAACCTAAGTATGCGTTCCTGTTTGCGTACAAGCGTACATATTCATATCCGATAATTTCTATTGGGATTGGAAGTACGCATACCCGTTTGCATACTGGCGTACATGTGTACCCGTTTGCATACTAGAAGGTTAAAGTTCTAAAATCGGTTTTTTACATGAACATAAACATATATATAATGAGGAATGCAATTTGTGCAAACCGTGGATATAATGTTCATGATTGATTCGAGTGAATCAAACCGATTTTGCTTCAATTTGTTCTTGTATAATTCTATGAGAATATAGAAATTGAACAACTCTTTAACTAGTTTCATTTGAGTCATTTGAACTAGTTATGGTTAAGATGGATAAGGTTGATATGAGAGTAATAATATGGCTAACCCCTGTTAAATATTTGTGAGTCAACATGGTGTACACATTTGGGTACGGTTATATAAACCTAAATAAGGGTACATTTCATTTGTGTGTAACAAGCTAAGTTCGATCTAACGGTTGAAAGATATTAGCTTGGTTGAATAAGGTTTTTCATCTAACAGTGAATATTGAATGCTTTGTTACCAAGGTAACTTGGATTGCAAACCCTGATTTGAAAACTATATAAAGGAGAACTCTAGCAACTGGAAAAACTAATCCCCACACCTCCTGTGTGTTACTAGTTGCATAACTAGATTTGATTCTCCTTAATTCAAAGATTTCATTGTGATTGTGAAGCCAGACCAAACTATTTTCTTTGTAGTTGCGTGTTCTGATCTTGCCCGATTCTATCATATTGAGTACAATTAAAATAATTGACTCGATATTAATTTCTGCGATAGGAAAGATAACAGTAATCACAAACATCTCTGTTTCATCGTTTGTGATTCCACAATATCTTGTTTTACTAGTCGATTAAGATTATTGTGAGGTGATTGATAATATTAGGCTGTTCTTCGGGAATATAAGACCGGTTTTTCAATTGGTTCATTTTCACCTTGATTTATCAAAAGACGGAACAAAAACTCTTAGATATTTCTGAGGGAGACAGATTTATTCAATCTATAGACTTTTATGTGTGAGACAAATTTGTTTATCAAGTCTTCGACTTTGGGTCGTAGCAACTCTTGGTTGTGGGTAAGATCAGCTAAGGGAATCAAGTGCATAGTATCGTGCTGGTATCAAAGACGTAAGGAACACAACTGTACCTTGAATCAGTATCAGATTGATTAGGGTTCAACTACAGTCCAGTACGAAGTTAATTGGTAGTAGGCTAGAATCTGTAACGGCTTAATACAATGTGGTGTTCAATCTGGACTAGGTCCCGGTTTTTTTTTTTTTGCATTTGTGGTTTCCTTATTAACAAAATTTTAGTGTCTGTGTTATTTCTTCTCGGCATTATATTTTGTTATATAATTGAAATATCACAGGTTGTGTGTTTAGATCAATCAATTAGATTATCCGACCTTTGGTTGTTGATTTACATTGATTGACACTTGAACATTGGTCTTTGGTACCTTTCAAGTTGTTTCACATAATAATCAGGCTCACGGATTTCTATCTGATTGATTTGCTGATTACATTGTGAAATAGAGATATTAAACTCTTTGATATACTTTACTCTAGATTGAGTTTAACTGTCTAGTCGATTCTCTAGAAAGTGTATTGGAGTATGTCCTCTCAGATTACCAAACAAATTATTGGGTGTGGTTTTTAGACTCCCGCATTTTCAATTGGTATCAGAGAAGGAAAATACATTAAAGACCATATAATTATGTGTTTGTAAGCGATCCGAGGATGGACGATATTGTCTCTAAAAACGCTTCACCAGAAATGGATAAACTCAACATCGAGAGTGTTCTAAAAACCTTTGAAAATGTTGAGAATCCTAAGTTGAAAAACTCATTAATTTCTTATGTCTCTAAAATCTTTGATGGATAAGGGAAATTGATCGCTCTCATTGCAAAGTTTATATCAAAAAACCTAAACTTAGAGAATGATCTGAAGAGGTTGTTAACCTCTAGAAGAAGTTAGATGAAAAAATCCAGATCAATTTTGATCTTGCTGCAGAAATTACAAAAAATCTTAAGGATTTGATGTCTGTAAAGTCTTTTTCAAAGGTTTTCAATAACTACTCTAATTCTTCTTTGAAGAATTTCCGTAAGTCAGGTGATAAGCAAGGTCTAGGCTTTGTGAAACCTGACAGTGCTCAGAATCCTTCTAACAAGTTTTATGATGTTAGTACATGTTTGTTTTGTGGTTCACATAATCATTTTCAACATGTTTGTTTATCTTTCAAGAAAAGACTAAAGTTGCCAGTAATCTTCATAAGATAGCTATTCAAGTTTTGTCGTCTTTTAAAAGACATCTAATACTAACAAGAAAGCCTAAAGTGGTTAGTAGTGCTATTATGGGAGATTTTGCTCTAAAGTCAACGACACCCTTTCAATGGTTCCTTGATAGTGGGTGTAGCAGGCACATGACCGGAGATCTCTCATGATTTATCAACTCAAGCGATTTTGATGGTGGACCAGTAAATTTTGGAGATTGAAGCTGCTGCTACATAAGCAAGAAGGGGACGATCAAGTTACCTGGCATTCCTGAAATTCATGATGTTTTATATGTTAAAGGTATGACTGCTAATCTTCTTTTTATTAGTCAGAACTGTGACAAAGGCCATAAAGTCGTCTTCAATGATAAAGGATGTGACATTGTCGACAAATCTGGGAAAGTGATTTTTCAAGGATCACGTGGAAAAAATAATTGTTATCTTCTTGATACTTAGTTTAGTAATTGTTGCAATTTGACTAAAGTTGAATCTACACATCGTTGGCATGAGCATTTTGGTCACATCAATTATCGTCTTCTAAATAAGATCATTAACAAAGAACTTGTTAGAGGCGTTCCCAAAATAAATGCTAAGGCTGAAGGTGTATGTGGTGCCTGTTTAAAGGGTAAACAAACAAAAGTTCCACATAAATCATCTCGAGATATTCTCATCAAAACTCCACTTGATTTAATCCATATGGATCTTTTCGGCTCAATTAAATAATCTACAGTGGCTGGGAAGAAGTATGCCTTGGTTATGGTAGATGATTACACCAGATTCACCTGGGTGTCATTTTTAGCTCACAAAAATGAAACACTCAGTGAGTTCAAGATTATTGTTAATAGAATCCAGAAAGAAAAAGGTCGCAAACTAAAGAAAACTAGAAGCGATCGTGGCACTGAATTCAAAGACACTAAAGCATTTGAATATTGTGACTCTCTCGGAATTATTCAACAATACTCTCCACCTATCATTCCATATGAAAATGGAGTTGCAAAAAGGAAGAGTAGAAACATTCAGGAGATGGAAAGGGTAATGCTCCATAACAAAAACTTACCGTTAAGGTTTTGGGGTGAAGCTATTTTTACGGCTTGATATTTGATCAATCATGTTTACTTACGGTCAAAGACCTTAAACACTCCCTATGAGTTGTGGTATGGTAATAAAACCAACTTACACTATCTCTGAGTGTTTGGCAGTAAGTGCTATATTCTAAAGGATCATGAACAGAAAGGGAAGTTTGATTCAAAAAGCGTTGAGGGAATTTTTCTTAGCTATACATCTGACAGTCGTGGTTTCCGAATCTTTAATCTTAGAACCCAAGTCATGATGGAATCAGAAAATGTAATCATTGATGATCTAAGTAAATTTCATCATTATGACTCTCCTGCTGAATTGCCTCCAACCGAGACAATTGAGAAAATCAAAAAAACATCATAATCAGAAGAAGTTGTCCCAATGGTTGCTGATCCTGATGTCTCTAGTGATGAGGAGAAAAGCTCTAATCAGGCTATTCATGTTGAACAAGAACTTGTCACTCCACAACACCTTTGGGTTCAAAGGAATCATGATACTAACAATATCATTGGAGGTAGGGAATCTACTGGTAACACGAGAAGTCAACTTCAAAATATTTGCAATTTTTGTTGTTATCTATCGCAAGTAGAACCAAGGAATATTGATGAAGATCTTAGTGATGCCTTTTGGGTGAATGCAATGCATAAAGAGTTAAATCAATTTCAAAGACAAGATGTATGGAAACTCGTATCTTGTCCCCCCCCCCCCCCAATATTAATATTGTTGGTACCAAATGGATATTTACGAATAAGTCTGATGAATTTGGAATCATTATCATAAACAAAGCTAGGCTTGTCGCTCAAGGCTATTCGTAGATTGAAGGAATCGATTTTGATGAAACCTTTTCTCATGTGGCATGCCTTGAGTCCATTCGACTATTATTAGCTCATGCTTGTTTTCTTAAGGTTAAGCTGTTTCAAATGGACATTAAATCCGCTTTCCTAAATGGAAACTTAAAGGAAGAAGTCTATGTCGCTCAACCTAAGGGATTTGAAAACCCTGATTTCCCGGATCATGTCATTAAACTCAACAAGGAGTTGTACGGGTTAAAACAAGCACCTCATGCCTGGTTTGGAAAACTGACTACTTCTCTTCTTAGGAAAGGTTTTTCAAGAGGTGGGGCTGATAAAACATTATTTACCAAATAGAGTGGGAAAGATGTTGTAATTGCTCAAGTTTATATAGATGATATCATATATGGATCAACATCGATTTTCAAGTTTCTCTTGGTAAAGAGTTTGAAATGAGCAATGTTGGTCAATTAAAATTCTTTTTGGGTTTACAAATTCAACAACATAATGATGGAATTTACTTATCTCAAGAAAAATATGCAAAGGATCTTGTTTCAAGATTCGGTCTTGATAAGTCAACTCCAAAACTTACTCCTATGCCTACCACAAGTAAACTACATAGAGATGAGAAAAGTGTAAATGTGGATCAGAAGCTTTATCGATCCATCATTGGAAGTTTTTGTATCTCACAACCACAAGACCTGATATTCCTTTTAGTGTTGTTTGATGTGATAGGTTTCAGGAAAATCCAAAGGAATCTCATCTTGCAGCAGCAAAAAGGATCATACGTTATATTAATCACACTGCCGGGTATGGTCTTTCTTACACTTTTGATACTAACACTGACCCTATTGCCTATTCATATGCAAATTGGGCAGGGTGTGAGGAAGACCAAAAGAGTGTATCCGGGGGATTCTACTATGTAGGGATGAATCTTGTAGCTTTCCATAGCAAGAAACAAAATTCACAATCTCTCTCTACATGTGAAGCATAATACATTGCTGCAAGCTCATGTTGTACTCAACTTATATGGATAAATCAAATGCTTGCTGATTATGGAATTGATTCTGGAATAATGAAGATATTTTGTGATAACTCAAGTGCGATTCGCATCCCCGAGAATCATTTTGAACACTCAAGAACTAAGCACATAGACATAAGGTACCATTTTATTCGAGATATTTATGAAAATGGTATCATCACTATGGAATTTGTGCCTTCCGAACAACAATTGGCTGATATTCTCACCAAACCATTAAGCACTTCCACGTTTCAACACCTACGACAGTCTATTGGTGTTGTTCTGGTTCATTAGTTCCCCATAATTCTTGCCCCTGCTTATATCTCGATCTTTTGGGCAATTGAGTTTGGAATTCCAGAATGGTGTTGCTTCATGTTTGCATTTGTTTCTAGTATATAGGTTTTATGTTAAGTATCCTAGTGTTATTTAGAAATCCTTCTTTTCCTGTAAAAGTAAGGTCGCCTTTGTTGTTCTTTCGGGAATGAAATTTTATGGGGGAGAGTTCTTTTTGAACTTGTGCTTAATTACCAAATATTTGTGGGGAGTGCGGCTGTGGAATATTATAGGGGTTATCTTGTATCTTTATAAACTTTTTGATGAATGCATTTAGCTTCGGATTTATGATTGCATCTAAATAAGTTGATACTCTTTTTGTCATGAAGTATCTTAATGAAAATTTCATGAGTATCCCACTAGTTTTCGTACCTTTACCAATTTACATTGACAAAAAGGGGGAGAATTAATATGTAGTTTCATACTACAAATACATATGGTTTACGGATCATTATGTAAGGGGGAATGGTTTTCATGTTGAGATGAAATATTGACTAGGGGGAGTGATACATATCACCATAGTATTGTTGTCAAAGTTGTGATACAATTGAACTTTGATGTTGTGTAATAATACTATGACATTATATAACAATGATTGAGAGCATTTGTTTTCTCATTGTTATCGCTACAGATCCTTAACAACGATGATGCTAAACTTACAACCTTTGGAAGCATTGGAGTACTTGGAAGTGACGAAAATTTCGATTCGTGTTGAAGATGCCAAGGAGATCAAGCATGTGGATGAGAATATACAATTTTTATTTATTTTGTAATCCATATGTATTGATAGTTTTATTACTAAAATTGACAAATGGGGAGATTGTTAGAGCACTGCTCGGCCGAACTCGCATGTGTTGCTATCTCAAGCATGTTTGTCAATGTTAGTGATCAAAACTATAAGTCTTGATTTCTAGCCTATTTATAGAGGTCTCGGACTAGGAAATAGACTGTGTAGTTGAGCTTAGACTTCACGGTGTTCATCATTTGAAGACGAAGAACTACTAAGCGTATCTTGTGGAACTTCATCAACTAAAGGTATGTGGAGACTTGAACTCATCCATCACTTGGAAAGTCTATTTATACTCCATCTTCTATATTGAGACATAAGTCGGATTACGATATAGTTTTTTGTATACACATTTGATATTTCGAGCTGAGTATATCTTGCTTACATATTTCTCGAAATATGTATTGGCAAGCTTTCACGTCGACCAAGTTCATCTTATATCATGAGAAAATTTCCGAGTAACATCTTATATGGTTTGTGTGATACAATCATTTGGTGTAGACTTGGAATGTTTCGATAATGATTATTTCAATATCTTGAAAATTGCTTTGATGCTAATAGTGTGTGAAAATGGCTATTGTCATCCTCTAAGAATGTTTCAATGATTGAAATAAAGAGTTTAGAACACTTAACCATAATTTGATATGTCATGTTGTGCACTCTTGCACATATGTAATCCATGTTCGGGAACCATAGTATGCGCACCCGTTTGCGTACCGGTTGGTTTGAGAAATCCGGGAACCTAAGTATACGTACTGGCGTACTGGTTCATATCCGAGATTTTTTGCTGGGATTGGAAGTACGCGTACCCGTTTTCGTACTGCCGGAAACCAATCTCGGTCCGGGTGTTTCAAGTATGCGTACCCGTTTGCATACTTGAAGGTTAAAGTTCTAAAATCGGTTTTGTACATGAACATAAACATTTATATAATAAATAATTCAATCTTTGCAAACCGTGGCTATAATGTTCATGATTGATTCCAGTGAATCAAACCGATTTTGCTTCAATTGTTTTCTCGAATAATTATATGAGAAAATAGCAATTGAACAACTCTTTAGATAGTTTTATTTGAGTCATTTGAACTAGTTATGGTTAAGATGAATAAGGTTGATATGAGAGTAATCATATGGCTAACATCGGTTTACTATTTGTGAGTCAAATGGTGTACACGTTTAGGTACGGTCAGGGGCGGAGCTATGCCAAGACTAGGGCTTGCTTAAGCAAGCCCTAAAAGCCTAAAAACCCTTTTTTTTCACTACCTATTTCACTTGGGATGATAAAAATAAGCCCAATTAATAGGCTTAAGCCACCCCTAAAAACCCAAAGCCACCCCCAAGTTAGATTTCCAGTTCCGCCACTGGGTACGGTTACATAAACCTAAATGAGGGTACATTTCATTTGTGTGTAACAAGCTAAGTTCGATCTAACGGTTAAAATATATTAGCTTGGTTGATTCATGTTTTTCATCTAACGGTGAATATTGAATGCTTTTTTACCAAGGTAACTTGGATTGCAAACCCTGATTTGAAAACTATATAAAGGAGAACTCTAGTAACTGAGAAACCTAATCCCCACACCTCCTGTGTTTTGCTAGTTGCATAACTAGAGTCAATTCTCCTGTAACTTTAGGTTTCTTATCGGGACCATATAGTTTAACAACTTCAAAGTCTTTATTGGGATTGTGAAGCTAAACCCAATTATTTTCTTTGTAGTTGCGTGTTCTGATCTTGCACGATTCTATCGTATTGAGTACAATTGAAATAATTGACTCGAGATTAATTTCTCCGATAGGCAAGATAAAAGTAATCACAAACATCTTCGTCTCATCGTTTGTGATTCCATAATATCTTGTTTCGCTAGTCTATTAAGATTATTGTGAGGTGATTGATAATACTAGGGTTTTTTTAGGGAATATAAGACCGTTTATCAATTGGTTCATGTTCACCATGATTTATCAAAAGACGGAACAAAAACTCTTGGGTATTTCTGTGGGAGACAGATTTATTAAATCTATAGACTTTTTTGTGTGAGATAGATTTGTTTATCAAGTCTTCGACTTTGGGTCGTAGAAACTCTTGGTTATCGGTGAGATTAGCTAAAGAAATCAAGTCCGTAGTATCCTGCTGGGATCAGAGACGTAAGGAACGTAATTGTACATTCAATCAGTGTGAGATTGATTAGGGTTCAACTACAGTCCAGTCCGAAGTTAATTGGTAGTAGGCTAGAGTCCGTAGCTGCTTAATGCAGTGTGGTATTCAATCTGGACTAGGTCCCGGGGGTTTTCTGCATTTGCGGTTTCCTCGTTAACAAAATTCTGGTGTTTGTGTTATTTCTTTTCTGCATTATATTTTGTAATATAATTGAAATATCATAGGTTGTGCGTTTAGATCAATCAATTAGAATATCCAACCATTGGTTGTTGATTTACATTGATTGACACTTGAGCATTGGTCTTTGGTACCGTTCAAGTTGTTTCACATAATAATCAGGCTCACGGATTTCTATCTGATTGATTTGTTGATTACATTGTGAAATAGAGATATTAAACTCTTTGATATACTTTACTCTAGATTGAGTCTAACTATCTAGTTGATTCTCTAAAAAGTGTTTTGGAGTAAGTCCTCTCAGATTTCCAAACGAATTGTTGGGTGTGGTTGTTAGACACTAGCATTTTCAGAAGATATTACCGGATATCGGCGAAAGCAAGATTAGAGCTTCATTATTTTCGGCTAGAACCCAACTAGAAATTAGTTGATGTCACACTGGATTAGCACACATATATACAAGAAAATATAGAAAATATAATTATCTACTGGGTTATATACACCAAAAATTCAGTATACACCAACAACTGAAAGAGTTGAGGATCAACCCAAAAGACGGGATGCAGAAACATCAACAGTTCAAGCATAGATAACACGAGAGGTTAAGCAAGACTGTGGATATAACTTGAGCTACCGCCAAACCTGAATTTAACAGATACACTTTTGGACGCAAAATCTAACAATTCCAAGGGTTCATCATGCACAAGGGCTAACTCAAAATGGACTTTGTTAGGAAAAGGCAGAGATGTGCATTTCAACTGTGGCTCCTCAAAAATATTATACTTAGATGCAAAATAGTCCAAGAGGACTTGGGAGGCACACCGTTCCAATCCTAGGTTAGGAACTCTAAGAATAGTAGGTTTTACAATATCTTTACATTCAAAATCTAGGTTGGGTGGAAGATTCTCGGTTTGTGACATAGGCTCAAAAGTATCACTACGTAGTCTAGTTTTTCCCCAGTCAGAAATAAGTGGTTCCCTATCATGCTCATAATCATTGAAAAATAAACAAGCCCTAGTTCATAATCATCCAAAACCTTACTCCCATGCATAGGAAAATCAAAAGAGACATCTGAAAAAGCGGGGGTCTAACGACTACACCCAATATTTCTATAGGAAATCTGTATAAACGAACTCCAATATAATTCCAATAGAATCAACTAGACAGACATACTCAATCAAGGAAAATATATCCAAGAGTTATCTCTATGTTTCTCAATGTAATCAGCAAATCAAACAGATGAAAATCCGCGAGCCTGATTATTAAGAGAAACAAGTTGAATGGTACCAAAGACCAATGTTCAAGTGTTAATCAATTTCAATCAACAACCAAAGGTTGGATTTACCAATTGATTGAACTACGCACAACCTGTGATATTTAAATTATATAAACAAATATAATACGGAAAATAAATAACACAGACACCAGAATTTTTATTAACAAGAAAAACGCAAATGCAGAAAAACCCCGGGACCTAGTCCAGATTTGAACACCACACTGTATTAAGATGCTACAGACTCTATCCTATTACAAGTTAACTTAGGAATGGAATATAGTTGAGCCCTAATGAATATCACATAAGGTACAGTCATGTTCCTTACGTCTCTGAATCCCATCATGACTCTACGCACTTGATTCCCTTAGCTAATCTCACCCATAACTAAGAGTTGTTACGAACCAAAGTCGAAGACTTGATAAACAAATATGTCTCCCACAGAAAAGTCTATTCTGATAGATAAATCTGTCTCCCACAGGAATACCTACGAAGTTTTTATCCTGTCTTTTGATAAATCAAGGTGAAAAGGAACCAATTGATAATCCGGTCTTATATTCTCAAAGAATAGCCTAGAAATATCAATCACCTCACAATAACTTAACTATATGGTAGTATAACAAGTTATTGTGGAATCACAAAGAATGAGACAAATAGCTTTGTGATTACTTTTTACATCTTTCCTATCGGAGATAAATCTCGAGCAAATCTTAGAGAAGATAATACTCAGTACGATTGAACTAGTAAGATCAGAACATGCAACTACAGAGAACATAGTTATGTCTGGCTTCAGATTCCCAATGAAGTCTTTGAGTCGTTAACCTATAATAGTTTTAGGAAAAACCTAGGTTAAAGGAGAATCGACTCTAATCGCAACTAGTATCACACAGGAGGTGTGGGGACTACGTTTCCCAGTTGCTAGAGTTCTCTCATATATAGTCTTCAAATCAGGGTTTGATAACTTTGTGACAAAGCAATCAATATTCATCGTTAGATGAAAAACATGATTTAAGATTTAAACTAAGTTTCCACCGTTAGATGGTCTTATCTTGTTACACATATATGAATTCATTTAGATATGGGCAAACCGTACCTAAACATGTATATTGAGTTGGCACAATAAAAGTTAACCAAAGTTAGCCATATACTTTTATGTTAACCATGTTCATCTTAACACTTGTAGATCAAGTGATACTCAAATGAATCTATTTGTGTTACTCATAGAGTTGTTCAATTGTTTATATTCTCATAGAAGTATACAAGACACAATTGAAGCAAAATCGAATTGATTCAAAAGAATCAGTTCATGAACATTTTAGCCACGGTTTGCAAAAATTGCATTCCTTAATACATAAATATATTTGTTCATGAGTATGAAATCATACTTAACCTATTTTAGAACTTAACCACATAAGTTTGCAAACGGGTACGCAAACTTAAGTTCCAGACTTGATCCTTACCAACAGTTCGCAAATGGGTATGCATACTATCATTCCGAACCGAATTCAGGTGAATAAGTTTGCAAACGAGTACCTGGACTTAATTCCCAGACTTTGACAGTTAAAATCGTTCGCATACAGGTATGCATACTTGGTTCCCGGACCTGAATCATTCTTACAATAGTTTGCATATGGGTATGCATATTGTGGTATATCCAGACAATGATTAATTGTTCCAAACTCCCATTTCAATCATTGAACCATTCTTAGAATAAGACAATAGCTGTCTTACACAAATTATTAGCTTATAAGAAATTTTCAAGTGATCGAATGATCAATACGAAACATTCTGAGCCTACTTCAAATAATTGTCTCACACAAATCATGTAAGATGTTACCAGGTGATTTTCGCATGATCATCCTTTGACTTTCGTCAAGAATAATGATGAACGTAGTTAAAGCAAAAATCTTTCCAACACATATTTCGAGAAAGATATAAGCGAGTTAAACTCAACTCGAAATATCAAATGTGTATAATGTAAAGTCTATATAGTTATACGACTTAGTCTCAATATGAGATATAATATAATAGACTTCTGAGTGATAGATTGGTTCAAGTCTCCACATACCTTTTATTGATGAAGTTTCTCCAAGCTCCCCTTAGTATATCTTTGCCTTGAATCGATGAACGTCGTGAAGTCTAAAGCTCAACTACACATTATATCATAATCCAAGCCATAGCTAAGTAGACTAGAAATAAAGACTTATAGTTTTGACAACTAAACTTGACAAACAATCTTGAGATAGAAACCCTAGCAAGTTCTATCGAGGAATGCTCTAACAACATCATAATGTGACCTAAGTAGGAATCAGATACATCAAATATATTTTCATGCATAAGAAAATTCAACCTTTCCTAAGTCAAACACAAGTTGTGTGTCATGCTCTCTTTCACAGAATGACTGCACAGGTTCCAGATTAATAACCATATCACTCAAAAATTCAGTGTTACGAATAAGAAAATCAGAATAAGCATTAACATAATCTAATGTCTCAGAAACAGGGGATTTCATAAGAACATTTTCATAGTATACACGCACTTCCAATACTAAATCATTATCATCATCGTAAAATACATGCACTTCCCTATTCAAAATTATAGTGTCTCTAGTCGACTCGATTACCTCTAGATTAGGTTCATATTCAATATCAGTTGCATGGGTAGGACTAAACATATTATTTTCAAAATTTAATTCATTATCGGTATCATTGAAACATGGATTTTTCCATGCTGAATTGCAAGTCTGCGAGTAGGGATGGTTTTGATAGGGAGCATCAATATGATGTGTTTTAGACTTCCAAAAGTCATGAAAACAGGGTAGTTATCAACAGGATGTCCTAAGCTACCACACAACGTACAAACATGGATTTCAGTTGGGGTACATGAGTTGGGGACAACAATTTCAATTTTCCCCTTTCTAGATCATCGACTGTCCAAGTCATGCATATCATGTTTGTAGCAGAGTCAAAATCAGATTCTAACTCATGAATATTACTCATATCATATGACTCTGTCCTAGTTTCCCTAATGGATTCCCATTGATGGGTTTGTTCCTCTAGTTCAGCTAAAAATAACCATGTATCATCCACAGTTTGATCAATAAATTCACCATTACACATATATTCAACCATGGATCGAGAATTAAAGTCTAGACAAAATCAACAAATCATTAAACCATTCAAAATAGTGAAAAGAGTCTCTCCATCTATCTGGACAAAATAATTGATACTTTGAAGAATAGAGATGGTCATGTGATGTTGAAAGAATTTTATGAAAAGTTGATTTGCGAGTTGTTCCCAAGTGGTGATTGATTGTGATCTCAAATTGTAAAAACATGTTTTATCCATTTCCTTTAAAGAAAATGTAAACAAACGTTATTTCAGAGAGTCTTCTGGCATATGGTCAGATTGCATAGTCCTACAAATTTGTTCAAAATCTCTCACATGATGATAGGGGTTTTCAAAATCAACACCTTAATATATCAGAAGTATTTGTATCATGCTTGCATTTATTTCAAAAAGGTTATCGGTCTGGGGTAAGACAATACATGATGACATGCTTGTTCTTTTGGGATACATATACTCCTAGAGAGTACGGGGAAAATTCATAGTTCACCCATTGTCTCAACTTGGGAAGGTGAGTCAACAACTGAAAATGCTATCTCAAGTAGACACTCTGAATAAATCATATGCAAGCAATCAGTTCGGTCATGATACTACTGACATAGCCTAGGGGACATGTTAATCAAATTCTTCGATATTAATGCCCAACTCAAAGAATTATATGTTAAATGATGATGACAATGACAATCTGAAAAAGTGGGGGGTCTAACAACCTCACCCAATTTCTCTTAGCAATCTGTATGGACTAACTCCAATATACTTTTAAGAGAATCAACTAGACAGTCAGAGTCAATCTTAAATAAAAAGTATATCAAAGAGTTATATATCAATTTATCTATTCAATCCCAACTCAAACAAATAGAAATCTGTGAGTCTGATTGAATACAAGAGAAATAAACTTGAACGGTACCAAAGACCAATGTTCAAGGATCAATCAATTTCAATCAACAACCAAAGGTTGGATTTACCAATTGATCGATACAACACACAACCTATGATATTTCAAATATATAACAAAATATAATGCGGAAAAAAAATAACATAGACACCAGAAGTTTTGTTAACGAGGAAACCGCAAATGCAGAAAAACCCCGATACCTAGTCCATATTGAACATCACATTGTATTAAGCCGCTACAGACACTAGCCTACTACAAACTAACTTCGGTCTGGGCTGTAGTTGAACCCCAATCAATCTCACACTTATTCAAGGTACATATGCGCTCCTTATATCTCTAACTCCAGCAGGATACTACGCACTTGATTCCCTTAGCTGATCATACCCACAACTAAGAGTTGCTACGACCCAAAGTCGAAGACTTTAATAAACAAATTTGTATCACACAGAAAAGTCTACAAGAATAGATAAATATGTCTCCCGCAGAAATACCTACGAGTTTTGTTCTGTATTTTGATAAATCAAGGTGAACAAGAACCAATCGATAACCCAGACTTATATTCCCTAAGAATAGCCTAGAATTATCAATCACCTCACAATAATCTTAATCCACTAGCGAAACAAGATTGTGGAATCACAAATGATGAGATGAAGATGTTTGTGACTACTTTTTTATCCTGCCTATCGGAGAAATTAATCTCAATCCAATCTTACGATTGTACTCAATCACGATAGAAATAACAAGATCAGATCATGCAACTACAGAGAAAATGGTTGGGTCTGGCTTCATAATCCAAATGAAGTCTTTAAGTCGTTAACCTACAGGATCTTGGTAGAAACCTAAGGTTAAAGGAGAATCGACTCTAGCTTATACAACTAGCATCACACATGAGGTGTGGGGATTAAGTTTCCCAGTTGCTAGATTTCTCCTTTATATAGTCTTCAAATCAGGGTTTGCAATCTAAGTTACCTTAGTAACAAAGCATTCAATATTCACCTTTAGATGAAAACCTGATTACATTCAATCTAATATCTTTAAACCGTTAGATCAAGCTTAGCTTGTTATACACAAATGAAATATACGTCATTTAGGTTTGATTAACCGTACCTAAACGTGTACACCTAGTTGGTTCAACAGTAGTTAACCAATGGTTATCCATATGAACACTTTCATATCAACCTTATTCATTTTCACCATAACTAATCCAAATGACTCAAATGAACTCGTTCGAGAGTTGTGCAATTGCTTCGATCTTATATAAGTATATAAGACACAATCGAAGCAAAATCGGTTTTGATTCACTCGAATCGATTCATGAACATTATAGCCACGGTTTAGAAAGTAACACACTTAAGTATGCGTGTAGGTACCGAATATCGTAAGAGGTTGGGTTACGAATGTAGTAACAGAGACAGGAGGAAATTGTCGCAAGAAAATGCGATGATATAAGAAATACGGGAAAAATGTGAAGAGATTGCGAATATAGAATAAATTTACTAATAGAAGTCGCGATACTTCGCAAGCTATATACAATTGTACAAATTTCACTATAAATAGTAGATCAAATGTTAAATTTGGGAGGTTCTTTAAGTGAGTGTTAGAAAAAGTCTTAGGAGAGAGAACATAGAAAGTTATAACTGTTCTAATTTCCATTAACATATTTCTTTGTAATCAGTTGAGAATATTAATCAAAATTGTCATCCTTCATCAAGATTTTCTTAAAGTTTTACAAATTCTACTGAGGGTGTAGTTGTAGGATTTCCTGCAACTACATAATTGGCGCTAGAAACAGGGAGGAGAGATTGAAGACTGTTATAGCAGAAATTTGAAGGAGTTGTGGAAATTTGAAGATCAAATGGAGTCAGTAGATGAGGATTGCAAAAGAGAAGAATGTAATATGATCACAAAGACGATGATTGATTAATTTCATAACAACATGAATGGAATGATACACAAACGAGATTGTAGAGGAAGAAAGATCATGGAAGTGGAGAAAATTACAACTTTGAAAGAATGGGAAAAGCAGAAAATCACATTTTCAGTAGCAGAAATTCCAAATGAAGACTTAAACCACACTTCACCATTAGTAGTCACAATTCCGAAGAAAAGAAAGCTACAAAATCTATAGAAAAATGGAAATTAAACCGAGTTTTGATTGATACAGGGAGTTCTATTGATATTATATTCTATCATGCACTTAAGGGGATGGGGATTAAAGATAAAGAGATCACAAATTCAGAATATCTTATCCATGGATTGAGAAAATATACAACAAAATCCAAAGGGGAAATAATGTTACGAGTACCGCTGGGAGAAATCGAAACACACATAGTTTTATGTGTGGTAGATATGGAACCTCCATATAATATGCCGATGGGAAGACCATGGATTCATGCGATTAAAGCTGTTGCTTCGACATTACATCAATCAATTAGGTTTCCTACACCAAGCGGAATACAAGAAATAAAAGGGGATCTTGATTGTGCAGAATTTTGTTATCAGATTGAAGTAAAATAGTGTGGAGGGAGAGCAAGAAAGAAACAATTTCGTAGAAAACTTGCGAAAAAAACAAAAAAAAAAGAGGAGTTCAGAGTGTATACAATAAGAGCAAGAGAGGGAAAAGGAATACCAAGTGAGATCCCAGAAAAAGAAGGAGAACCAATGAAAGTAATCAAAGAACCAACACCTATGGGAGATCAAAGTCCTAGTTACGTTGCAGCAGAACCGACCAAAGAAATAAATATTGGAACTGAAAAAGAGCCTTTAATCTTGCGAATTGGAACTAATATGGACGAAGAAGAAGAGAAAAGAATTATTGATCTCTTACGAGAATACAAGGATATATTCGCAGGAAGTGTAGATGAAATACCAGGAATTGATCCATCAGTGGCGTGTCACAGATTGAACATAGATAAAAGCGTAAGACCATTCAAACAAAGAATAAGAAAGATATCGCAAAATTATCATGCACAAATAGAAGAAGAATTACAAAAGATGATGGATGCAGGAATCATAAGAGAAGCAAAATACCCAGAATGGATTGCGAATATGGTCATTGTTCCAAATAAGAATAAAGGAATAAGAATTTGAATAGATTTCACTGATCTAAACAAAGCCTGTCCCAAAGACAGTTTTCCATTGCCAGACATACCACAAATGGTGGAATCAGCTGCAGGTCATGATAGAGTCACTTCACTCGATGGATATAAAGGGTTCAATCAAATATCACTCGCAGAAGAAGACCAAAACATACTGCCTTTTTCGCTCCAAGAGGTTTATATTGTTATGTGAAGATGCCATTTGGTCTGCGAAATGCGGGTGCTACATATCAACGAATGGTCGAAAAGGTGTTCGCAAAGTGGATACATAAAACCTTAGAGGTGTATGTAGATGATATGTTGATAAAAAGTAAAGAGGCCAAAGATCATGTGCAAGATTTTAAGGAAATATTTGATAAAATGAGAAAATTCAACATCAAATTGAATCCTGAAAAATGTGTAATTGGAGTTGCGTCAGGAATTTTTATTGGGATACATAGTATCAAAGGAGGGAATACAAGTCGATCAAGAAAAAGTACAAGCAATTCATGACATGCCAACACCTGCAACGGTAAAAGAAGTGCAAAAGCTAAATGGACTCTTGGCTTCACTTGGAAGATAAGTGCAAACATTTCTTCAACATACTTAAGAAGGGAGCAAAATTCAAGTGGACTGATGAATGTGAAAAAGCTTTTCAAGGAATCAAAGAATATCTCGCGAATACATCCATATTACAGAAACCAGAGAAAAATGAAGAATTATTGGTATACCTCGCAACAACTCAGTATGCTTTAAGTGCAGTTCTATTGCGAACAGATGCAGGAATAGAAAGGCCAATTTACTACATCAGTAAAACTTTTAACACAACAGAGAGAAATTATTCTAAAATGGAGAAGTTAATCTTAGCCATGGTTTATGCATCATTTAAGTTGCGAATATACTTTCAAGCGCATGTGATAAAAGTGGTTACCAAAGTCCCAATTGAGTCAGTCATGAAGAACACAAAAAGATCAGGAAGAATAGAGAGGTGGAATGCACAAATAAACCATTAAAAGATAAAGTACGAAGTGTTATCATCGCAAAAGTCACATGTTGTCGCAGATTTCTTAGCAGAATTTCCTTTGGAAGAAGACGAGGCAGTAGAAGAAATGATGGATGTTGAAGAAGAATTTGGGAATCCAAAAGACCTATTAACATAACCAAATAGATGGGAAATTTTAGTAGACGGATCATCCAACAGTGAAGGGAATGGAGTAGTAGTTGTGTTGATTTCACCAGAAGGAGAAAGAATAACATTCTCATTCAGACTAGAATTTTCATCCACGAACAATGAAACAGAGTACAAAGCTGTAGTGCATGCATTGAAGATCGCAATAGAAAAGAAGCTCGAAAGTATAAGAATAACAAGTGATTCTCAGCTGGTAATTTGTCAAATTAAAGGGGAATATACCACAAATGAGTCTTCTTTGAAGAAATACAAGAAACTCGTTGATGAATTATCTGCGAGGATACCAAAGTTAAAATGGAGGCATATAACAAGGAAATACAATCAACTCGCAGATGCATTTGCATTCATTCCAAGTATGATGACAAACCCTAATGCAAGAAATATCAAAATCTAGACAATTCAACATCCATCAGTGAACAAAGAATATAATAAATTGAGGAAGCAGTTGCGATGGAAGTAGAAATGGAACTACCACACAACGTCGTAGAAGATCTCGCAGATTGGAGAAAGGAAATTCATGCATATCTCGCAAAAGGAGAAATACCCAGGAACATGCTAGAAGCACATAAATTAAAGAGTCGTGCAACAAATTATGAGTTACAAGAAGGAATTTTATACAGAAAATCTTTCAGTGGACCACCTCTCAGATGTTTAACTCGTGAAGAAGGAGAAAAAATACTGAAGATGTTACATGGAGGAGAAGCTGGTAATCATAGTGGGGGAAGGTCTCTAGCTTATAGAGCAAAAATACAAGGATATTATTGGACTTATATGCACACAGACGCAAGATTGTTGGTGAGACGATGTAAAGAATGTCAACGACATGGGAAAATAACTCATGCACCGGGGGCACCATTAACCTCTTCAACAAGCTGCTGGCCTTTCGGGAAATGGGGATTGGACATTGTTGGACCATTTTTACCAGGATCTGGGCGAAGAAGATACTTAATAGTCGCAACAGATTATTTCACGAATCTCGCAGAAGTTAAAGCGGTATAACATATTCGCGATAAGGATGTTTTTACATTCATATTTGAAAATATCATTTGTAGGTATGGAGTTCCAGCACAATTAGTATCCGACAACGGGAAGAAATTTGAAAGGCAGAATATAGAGATGTTACTCAGTGTTTTTAGGATAAAATATGGGAAATCAACTCCACTATATCCACAAGCTAATGGACAGGCAGAGGCAACAAATAAAACAATCGCAGATACAATCAAAAAGAAATTAGAAGGACATCTCAGAGGGTGGTGCGAGCAAGTGCCTAGTGCAGTTTGGGCATACAATACAACTAGAAGGGAGGCAACTGGAATGTCTCCTTACTGTTTAACATATGGAGTAGAAGAAGTATTGCCAATAGAGGTTGTAATTCCGACAACAAAGAAAGAAGCTTGGGAAAGAAATTTAAGTGCAGGGGTGATATTAAGTGAACTGGATGATTTGGAAGAAAAAAGGGAAAAGGTGTTGCGACATATGAAAATTTATCAGGAAACATTAGCTCGAGAGTATAACAAGAGAGTTATTGAACGTGAGTATCAACCAGGTGATTTGGTCAAGCGAGAAACACCTCCCTACCAGAAAGAAAATGGAGGAAAACTAGCACCAAAATGGGATGGACCATATGTCATTAAAGAGGTTGTGGGAAGTGGAGCTTATCGGCTGATGGATCCATAAGGGAAAGACATGGGTTTAAGACTTGGTCGACCTTGGAATAGATTGTATTTAAAAAGGTATTATCCATAAAACTCATGATAATTTTGCGAATATGGTTTTCTCTCACAAAAACTACCAAAATTACAAATTTTAAAAAATTCTTATTGCGATCAGCTTTCATTAAAGAAAGACGCAAAAATTCTTATTGCGATCAGCTTTCATAAAAGAAAGACGCAAACTGTGATCAGCTTTCAAAAAAGAAAGAAAGCCGCAGAAATTTTACACAGGCAAACCTTTGTGGCGTACACCCTAGTTCGCGAAGCAACATTTCGCAAGAGGCAAAGTACTAAAGTACGTCATTTAAGGGGGTACCTATAAGCATGGCTCAGGGGAAACAGAACACCACCACGGAACCTGAGTACATGGACATTACAGGGTACATAACCCAAAAGCGGGTTACTTATCCGGGTAAGACACCTTGGATTCTCAACCTAATATTGCGATGTAACATGATTTAGGTTGGGCGACTATGGCATACTGTCTTTCCCAAGAAGTGCAGAAAACGATCAAGGCGCCGAGGTACACTGTTGAGTCAAGAGTGCCGGATGGGTTTGAAGCACATCTGCCATTCTTGACAAGTCTTGGAAAATGATGCACTTGGCCCAAATATACCCCATAGGGTGCAACCTCGTAACTATAAGCCCTATAGGCAAAAAGGATAAGAGGTTGCGAACAAAAGCTGGTTGTTGGAAAAACCGGATGGGAAGAGCTAACCTTGTATGGTCGATGTACGCTTCCTTGAAGGGGAAACCAAGGGGAAGATAAAGGGCAGCACCCTCCATTAGGGAGTTGATACGTGCTATAAGACGCAAATGTCACGAGGCTTTTTGTTCGCAAGAACATAAAGGCTTGTCATATTTGTGCAACAATCGTATTTCTGCCAGTAAAATATATATATATATATATATACTCGCAGAATTAAATACAAAGAAGTTAAGATGAGATCAATGGGTTATTACATGAAAGTGTGATAACGTCCTGCGATTTCATCGCAAGACGATAATGTCACAAGACTGTATATTCGCAAGTATATTCAGACTTGTCATATTATCGCAAACACAAAAATATTGTTAATATAAGGTCAAGGGGTTGAGGCATGCGAGTGCATCAACGTCCTTCGACTTTATCGCAAAAGAGGTGTCAAAGTAAGACCTGTACTTAGGAAGGCATGATAAGACCACAAAAACTAATGAAGTCAATATCATTGGAAATTCTTTATATTTTCAATAAGAATAATTCTTATACTCATACCAAAAAAGGCAACTTTATTTTCAATCAAAGACGGATATTTCATACTCATTAAATTTTACGAGGATTGAATACTTCTTATACTTCTTCAAGGATTGAATACTTCTTATACTTCTTCAAGGATTGAATACTTCTTCAAGGGTTGAATACTTCTTATACTTCTTAAAGGATTGAATACTTCTTATATTTCTTCAAGGATTGATTACTTCTTATACTTCTTCAAGGATGTTTCATAATTCTTATACTTCTTCAAGGATGTTTCATAATTCTTCAAGGAGGTTTCATACTTCTTATACTTCAAGGGGGAGATTTCTTATTTACTTCGCAACAACCAGAAACTTCGCAACTTAAACTGAGGCAGATATTTTAATACTAACAACAACAATTGATCACCTGAAGAGAAATAATAAGGGGAAAGGGAATACTAAGCTAAGTTTTCAAGATATGTTATTACTCTTCATATGATCAATTTATTCAATTTATGCAAATCAAGAAAGTATTCAATTAGAGAAAGGTAAATTCATTATCGCAAAATATAAAATATACTTCTTAAGGAACATAAACAGTAAGCAGAATTGTTCGTAAAAATAGAACCAACATTAACCAAGAGAAAGAGTTCAAAAGAAAGAAAAACAAGAGGATTTACGATAACTTGGGAAAAGAAGTTTATCATGCTTGGTGCTCTCCATCAACACTTTGTGCTGGATCTTTAAGATGAGTAGGATCATCAGCAGTGTTCAATTCTTGCGAAACATTACCCTTTGAAGAGCCCTCAACAGGAGATTCTCCTTGAGGGATAGATTTTTTTCCACCATCAAGTTCTTCATCATCACTCTCGTAATCAAAGTCACTATCAGGATCACGAGCAACTTCATCATCAGATATTTCCAGAGGTTCAACTTTCACTGGAGGCAAGGATCTTGATAATAGAATGTTGTTTACGAAGACTTGAGCTTTCAGATGACTTTCACGAAGTAGAGCTTTCTGGTGGTTAATATCTTTAATATCTTTAGCATAAGCAAGGTGGTTGAATCTCCGATTGGCACGATCACGAGAATTGATCAAATGAGTAGAAAGCAAAGCGTTCTTCTTGCGAAGCTCAGAACAGGTGGTCTCCAATCCAGCTTTAGCATTGGGAAGATTGTTCTTAGATTCTGGGAGTGAAATAAAATTCAAAGAATCAATTATGTGAATATAACAAAATTTAAAGGTATATCAAAGGCAGTCAAATTTTGATGACTACCTTCTCTTTGTGAAGTAAGAAATTGAGCTAAAGATAGACAAAAATTCTTCATATGATCCATAGCTTTATCAAAACCATCACCAACTAATCCTTCAAGTCTATATTGAAGCTTTTGATCTTTGGAAAGAAGAAATTTGTTATTCTTCGCAAGTTTTGCATTAAGGTTTTCTAGTTGGGAATAATCTTCTTTAAGTTTATTCCTCTTAGTGCTCAAGATTATATTCTTATTAAGAAGGGATTTCTTCTCGGCAGCAAAAGAACTTCTCTCTACATCTGAAGACTTCTTTAATTCCTCAAGTTCACCTTTTAACAAATAAAGAAGATTTTCTTGATCGCAATATTTAATCTGAAGAATATTCAATTGTTGCGAAGAAACGGCCATTATATTCAAATACGAACATCTTTCTTCTGATAAGGTTTCATTCTCTTCTAATAGGGTTTCTATTCTTAAATCGGCTTTAGTTAAAGAAGAAGTGAGCTTAGATATTTCATCGTTCAAAAATCTTTGATCGTAAATTAGTTGGGAATTCTCTTGGAAAATGGCGTCTAAATTATCAAGAGCACATGAATGAAGACTAGATAAATGGGAAAATTGGTTCAAAAGACTTTCATGCTTGGATTGAGATTCTTCTGCGTCTGATTCATGATGAAGTACCAACATTCTACATTCCTGGATTGATTCTATGAAGGGTAATGGGTTTTAATGGGTATTCAAACATACGAGAAATAGAAACAAACAAAAGGAGAAAATATAAAGATAATAGCAATACCTTTTAATGCATCATTCCTCTTACGAAGGATTGCACAATCTAGAGAATCATTTTGAAGCTGATGATTCTCTTTACGAAGATTCTCAAACTCCGCTTTCAAAGACTCCTGAGTTTGGCGAAGCAATTCAACTTCTTTTTCCAGGGCTTGACGTGAAATATAAATATCAGGATTGATGAAGTTGTTGAGAATTTCCCAAAATTCAGACTGCGAGCGAACATTTGAAGACCTCACAGTATTACTTAAAACATCAGATAATATCTGGAAAGATGGATAAATTCCATCTCAAACTTCTTGAGGAAGGGGAGAAGAATTCGAAGGAATAAGAGCAAGTTGTAAATTTCTTGGAGCAACGGCACTCAAAGGATTATGAGCAAAAATGGGTTTTTCACGAGAAGGGGTTGACAAGGTAGTTTGAGAAGGTTGATATTGAAGAAGTGTTGATAAATTGACAGGGGTGGGAGACTGAAAACTGGGTAATGGAGTAGAGGCAGGAGTTTGCGAAGAAGTGCTTTCACGAGGAGGAGAGGAAAATTATTTATCAATCACAGGAAGGAAATCACTGATTGAAATTGATGGCTTGGATTTGATAATACGAGATCTCTTGGTAGGGTTGGATTCTTCACTGACCTACGAATCAAAACGTAGATTAAAAACTGAGGCAACAATATATTGTTTCAGAAGGAAAACCGAGTATTTTAACTACCTTTTGATTCTCGGATTTTCTTCTTCGAAGGCTAGGGTTTGAGCTTCTAGTTGAAGATTTCACCTCAGGAGAAGTTTTACTGAAAGAAATCAAAGTCAAACAATGGATTAAACAGAAATAAAAGAGATAAACAAGGGAAAGATGCGAGAGATAAAAGAAAATTACCTCGGAGAACTCATGATGGGATTAACAGGAAGAGAAGGCGATAACAGAAGATGTAATGTGAGAAGAAGATGAAGTTGCAGAAGTAAAAAGAGAAGGTAAAAAGGATAAGGAAGGGAATAAAAGGAGTATTTATAAGGGAATAGTTAGGAAAATACGGTTATAAAAGACGTGTTCGAATTCCGAAAAGAATAAGTAACGGTTATATTCTCACGATCATTACTTCTTCGCAGAAATGACATGAAAAGAGGCAAGATGTAGGTACCGAATATCGTAAGAGGTTGGGTTACGAATGTAGTAACAGAGACAGGAGGAAAGTGTCGCAAGAAAATGCGATGATATAAGAAACACGGGAAAAATGTGAAGAGATTGCGAATATAGAATAAATTTACGAATAGAAGTCGCGATACTTCGCAAGCTATATACAGTTGTACAGATTTCATTATAAATAGTAGATCAAATGTTAAATTTGGGAGGTTCTTTAAGTGAGTGTTAGAAAAAGTCTTAGGAGAGAGAACAGAGAAAGTTGTAACTGTTCTAATTTTCATTAACATATTTCTTTGTAATCAGTTGAGAATATTAATCAAAATTGTCATCCTTCATCAAGAATTTCTTAAAGTTTTACAAATTCTACTGAGGGTGTAGTTGTAGGATTTCCTACAACTACAATGCGTACGGGTATGCGTACTTAAGTAACCAGATTTGAGTTTGTTTTGGTTTCCAATCTCAGCAGAAATTCACGGACGTGAACTTTCCGCCAGTATGCGTACCCATACGCATACTTAGGTAACTAGATTGAGTTGGTTTTGATTTTCAAACTCATCAGAAATTCACGGCCGTGAACTTCTGCCAGTATGTGTACGGGTACGCATACTTACCCAGTCTCCATCAACCATTTGGTACACACACAAGTATGCATACATTTGGTGCACACACAAGTATGCATACATTTGGTTCCCAGTTTTGGACTTATACACTAATGTGCAAACACATTATATGCTTATATCCAAAGATGGTTACATGTTCTAAACTCTTTATTTCAACAATTGAAACATTCTTAGAAGATGTTAAATAGAGTTTATTCACACAATTTTTCATTAAAGCCATTTTCAGGATATTGAAATAATCAACATGACTTGCATCACTTGTAAAGATGAACTTGGCCAAAGAGAAAGCTTACCAACACATATTTCGAGAATTAGATAAGCGAGATAAACTCGGCTCGAAATAGCAAATGTGTATAATCGAAGTCTATATAGCAATACGATTTTTGTCTCAAGATAGGAGATAGAGTATATAGACTTTTGAGTGATAGATAAGTTCAAGTCTCCACAAAAAAATTTATCGATGAAGATCCACCAGTTCCTTGAGTAGTTCTTTATCTTTACATGATGCATGCCGTGGAGTCTAGAGCTCAACTACACTTTCCATCCTAGTCCGAGACTTAGCTATAAGTAGACTAGAAATCAAGACTTATAGGTTTGACAACTAAACTTGACAACTAGCTTGAGATAGCAACGCTTGCGATTTCGACCGAGTAATGCTCTAACACAATCTGTAGTAGCAGAAAATCCCACACTACACCCTCACAAGAATTCATAATAATCAACACATCTTTAAAAGATTAAGAACAACACTTTTATTAATTGAATCACAGAAATGTTACAAGAAATGGAAGAAAACAAGAATACAATCGCTCTTAAAACTTTATCTCTCCTAATGACTTGCTCAACACTCGAGAAAGATCCCCCTCCCTTACGCTTGTTCATCTCTTTATATAGGAATTTACATAGTGGCTGCAAGCTAATCTGTCATTTATTTTAGGATCTGACTTACGATATTCTCGCAAGAGTTATATTGTTTATTTTTGCAGACACTCTAAACATCGCAAAATCATTACACTTTTCTCATGTTTCTACAATCGTCATCTGTTACGTCATTCTTCAAATCATTCTGCGACGTTCGCAAAGTGTTGTTGATCAAGCTTCGCAAATCTATCCTTCTTGCGATATTCTGATCCTACACAATCAATCAAGGCAAAGATATGTCAACATATTTTAACAAGCATCCACAAACATATTACTTTACAGGCCAATGATCACATGCAGACAAATATATCATTCCAGTTGTTGTTTATAGAACCGTACTTTTGTTGTGTAACCAAGAGTAGGCACCACAAACCTGACTTTTCTCCCTTTTTTTTCCGGCTTGTATATCAGTTTTTTGAGCTTCTGGTAAGCTCAAGAAAGAAATCAGTACCCAGTAAAGAGTAATATAGTAAAAACAACTAAACCTGCTAAGACCAACAGAACATGAGATGATATATTACAGGGAGATAATGACTTTGAACTAAGATTGGATTATTAACAGACTTACAAGTTTTCAAACAACTAAATATCATGCAACCGACGAACTAATATTATAAAAGGTACACTACAAAAATGAAATAGCCTACGGCATATAAGACTTTGAAAACAAACAACTAAATATCATGCAACCGACGAACTAATATTATAAAAGGTACACTACAAAAATGAAATAGCCTACGGCATATAAGTAAAACAATACTAGCACTACATATAAAGTAATAGGAAATCCTAAAAGTCTAAGTGAAATTCCACATCCAAAAGCTACTGGACAGAATCTAGCCAGATCCTACAGGTGCACAAGACACTTATTGATCCACCTATGGTACGACCCAAAAGAAAATCTAATGAGAACCTAAATATATAACGGATTAATGCAGCACCTACTTACACCAATGTAACTAAAATGAAAACAATTACAAAAGACAAGCACTATAAGAGCACTAAACCATATTCTAATACACCACACCGAATATATTCTATACTGCAAAGAATGGAAGACCACTCAATACTAACTAAATATGAAACATATGCTACAAAAGATTGATGCATTATGGTCTAAAAGTGAAGTTAATCATTCAATTCTCATGCGGCATATATGTGCAATGAACTACCACTAACTTACTTTACTACAGACGAAGTTTTAAATAAAATGACAAGATGCAATGATGTACAGAAAACACAAAATGAATGAAAACTACAGGTCGAAAATGGACTAAGCTAAGCTAAGAACAGTGGAAATACAAAATGTGAGCAAGATTACAATCTAAACTAGAAAGGAAAATCAGTATTAATAGACTTACATTTTTTTAATATGAAAAAACAAAGATATATATACAGATTTTAACTATAATAAACTAGCAATATCCACAATAAGCACCAAATCCAAAAACCAAAAATCTATGAAAAAAATCTAAAAGCTACATGCCACGGGACACAGAAATAAAAAGGAAATCGACACCTAAATAAAGTGCTATGTACAAACAAGAAACAAAAAAAAATCAGAAAGATTTAAGAACTACAAATGTAAATGATAACAAAATGAATAGAATGCAAATAAAATAACTAAGTAAATCTAACAAAAATATGCACTATTTACAAGTCCTAACTACAAACAAGTAAAAACATAACCTATCAATCTAGATACACCGTTTTCCTACTCCCCGGCAGCGGGGCCAAAAACTTGGTAGGTCGGGAAAGATACATACAATTACTACAAGTGCACAACGTCTATTGTAACATGGCAAATACAGGTTGACCCCACGGAGAGTTGTTACGATGCGAAGTTATGTGTCTAGGTTCTACTATTTAAATGAGGGGTATCAAAACGGAGGTTTGTCAATACGACTAGGATGGTTGCAGAGATTAATGATAGGCTTAGAAAGATACCTACAACTATGTATACTGCAAGTGCACAGTGTCGACAAGCAACACAGGGCAAGCACAGGTCGAACCACAGAGACTTGGAGAGTGTAGAAGTTGATTCTAAATCCTTACTAAGAACTGATTCAGAGAGTAACCAAAAGGGGTTTGATTTTGTCGATACGACGAGATATTGGCAAAGACTTAAACAGAAAGTAATTTGAATTAAAATATGCAATTAACTCAAGGTGTAAATACTGAGAATATGGATACTAGGGTATTCAAATCCACCACTAACATATGATATGCATTCAACTTGTAATATTATTCTTGTCCTTACAGCAGATTCAAGTCTACCGTGTATCTAAGGTGTTTCTCCAATGGATAATTTAATCACAACGAAAGTATTTCTCCAAAGCATTAACTGTCTAATTAAAGCACAACTAATCTGAGGATCAATATTTGGTTAAGCATGAGTTGCAGCATAATCAACATAGAGATATTCTAACTACAATGGATACATGGCATACATTGTGAGAGCAAGATGTTGACAAACTTGGATTAAATTATATCTTTAAACAATTCTAAACTTTTAGGAACAATATACAAGATATGAATACATAACAATAAGTTACGGCTTCATCTAAACCCTAGCAAATGAAACTAGAACATGAATAACATTATATCACAACTGAAATTAAGAAACTAGTATGAACAAGCTATTCTTCGATGGCTCTTCAACACAACAACACCCTCTATTTATACACAACCTTCCTTGGATTCGAAAAAGAGAGAGAGAGACACCAATTCAAAACTTCAATCTTCTCCTTAATTGATGCTTGCTTTTTCTTTTTATTTTAATTAGAATATAATTCTAATTTTCCTTAATTGATTGAGTGATTGAAGGGGAGGTGGCTCTTTTGGGGACAAGGAAAACGGATTTGTTGGGTCTTTTGTGCGATTTGGGAGGATAAGATAGGCTGCTAGGGTGTGAGACGGGAGCAGCGAGAGTTGATGCATTGATTGGAGATGTCGTTGGATGCACATTGGTTATATCAAATCTGATGGCTTAAGATGGAGACGGGCTTGGGTCTTGGGTCTTGGATCATGGGTAGTTTAATCCCATGTATTTGTAAACAGGTTGCTACTGATGCGCAAGCGGGTTGCAACGCTTCCATAGACGCTAGCCTCCAACTTTCTGCTCTTTTGGCTTCTCAATTCATCCAAGCTTTATTTAGTACCTAAAAACACAAAATTAATTAATACGAATATTTATTCTTGAAAATAGTAAATATACAAAATTTGGGATAATATATGATTTTAAAGCGCAAAAGATGAGTTAAATGCCAATAAAAAGGTGTATGAATATGCAATATTTGGCACTCATCAATTAACTAAGAATGCAAATAAAGGTACTAGGGCAGTTGAATCCACCTATCAACCTACACTAAGTCAATTCAGTATCGATAATTTTCTTGTCCCTTGTAATGGACACCGGTCAAGATACTAGTCTGTCATCTATCCAGGGTAATCTTAATTGGAGGGTTTAATGTTAACTAAGTTCACTAACTAATCACTAGTATTAGTTGTCTTTTTACAATACAACTAATCACAAACCAATTTGAGAACTTAGATAATTAAACCTTTCCTAAGATTGATAATATTCCAATCGCAGCTAAGGTATTTTTCCAAAGCATTAACTATCTAGTTAAAGCATAACTAATTTAAGGATCAATAACAAACAATTAAGCATGAGCTACAACACAATAAACATAGTGGTGTTCTAACTATAATGGATGCATGACATACACTGTGAGAGCAAGATATTGAAGTACTATTATTAAATCTATCCTAAACAGTTTAAACACAACAAGAACAATATTATGAATAAAACTAGCATTAGATTAAGGGTTTCATCTAAACCCTAGTAATTAAATTAGAACATGATTAAGAAATATTGAAAATAAACTACTATGAGCTTGGTACACCGGCTACTCCGGGCATGAGTTTTACATCACAATTATCATCCCTATTTATACATGAAAATATCCGATTGGGTTTCAATTCAATAATAAATCTCTACCTACTCACCATAATTGCCTAAATTTCTTGTCCTCTCTGCTATTTCTTCTATGAAATTTGATTTTATTTTGCTCCAGCTATTGAAGATAATCCTAACTTTGTCTCTCTCAATCCTAGCTTCTTGGTTTACTGTTGGTGATAAGGAAGAAGATAATATGGAGAGAGATAGAAATTAGGAGCTTGATTATGGTGGTGGCTATGAGCAGAGATGGTCGGGGAAATGGATTTGATGGAATATGGTTGTGAGTAGAGATTGTGACTACTATTTTTCCCATAGTCTACGTAATATATACAACTTATAATATCCAATACTAAGTAGTAATGATATCTCAGTTGAACTTAAGGCTGCACAAGAACCGGTTAGAAGTCCTTGTACCGGACTGGAACCAAAAAAACCGGGCTGAAACTGGTGTAGCCGGTACAGGGACTGAGAATGAAATAGGAGAACCGATGTATACCGGTACAGGGACCGGGAATGGGTGAGTACCGTCTTGTACCGGACCAAATAACCCGGTTAATAATAGTATTCGATCTTTATATCAAAATTAATCATGACCATTGATTCTAGGCATATGTAGTAATCGTATCTTTCGAGAATTGCGTATTCTCACGTTCTCACGATTGATTTTTTTCTTCCTTTTTTTTTCTCAGAGCTGAAGAACAGAAGCACCACCACTCACTTCTTTTTATTCTTCTTCACTCTGACTCGAGTTTCTGTATCAGATCCACCACCACCACCTTCTTCTTCATCATCACCACCACCACCACCACCATCATCTGTTTTGGGTAATTTCGAATATGTTTGTTTAACTTAGGGTTCTTAGTAATTAGTTTCATGTTTAACTAATCTGTTTCATTGCATGTTTGAATCTGGTGTAAGGTTTTATTTGAGATCGATTTGTTTGATGTCTTGAAACGAAGAATTAATGGATTCTATTATGGTGGTGGCTGTTGTTAGTTCCGTAAAATTGAATATGAGAAATTACATCCATGAACATATTGAGAAGAAGATGGTGGTGCTACTCTAGAAATTCAACAATTCTGACGGATTAGAAGATTGGGTTGAATTCAAGTGTTAATGGCAACATATTTGGGTTTTTGATTTTCCCTGTGAATGTGGGTATGAAGTTAGAAATCATATTGAAGAATTGTTGTATACTTGCAGTGAATTTTCTGTGAGTATTGGTTGATTTTAGTTAGGTTTATCATGAATTTAATTTTCCATGAGTCATTGATTCATTGTATTTGTATGGGTTGTACAAGAAATTGGTTAAGTTAGGGTGGGTTTATGCCAAATTGAAGTTTATGTGAGTCATTGATTCATTGTATATTTGTATTTGTGTAGGTTTAGGGTTCCTATCATAGTAGGGAAGAACTTGAGAAGTTTTTTTTATTTTTGATTTGAAACTGTAATAGCTAATAGGTAAAAACCTGGTACCGTACCGGTACTGGAAGTACAGGTACAATGCCAGGTACAAGTACATGTACCGGTCCTTAAAATGAGCTACCGGTCAACACCAAGTACAGGGCCCGGTTCCATAGGAGAACCGGACCGTACCGGACCATGTGCATCCTTAGTTGAACTGATGTGGTTAAGTGAAAGAAGGTACTCAAGATAAAGACAATAATAACGAATAATACTGAGGTAATGTAAATGCTACTAAGTTATCAAGAGACACAAGAGATTACGTGGTTGTAATTTCGTCTACGTCCACAGGATAATGAGTGATTGTTTGTATTAAGTGTGGTCGTTATAAAGATCTTAAATGATTCCCAGAGTAATAGAGAGAACTCAAGATATAGTAAATACTTAAGTTCTAAACATTAAAGAGGTATAAGCTTAAGACTAGATCTTCTTTCCTTCCGGTATTGAATGCCTTCATTTGTTGGTCAAGATTGGTATTTATAGGACCTTTTGATCCAAATATACCTTTGTTGTCTTTGGGTCCATTGTATCCTGATGTATCTTCCGTACAAATGGTACCTTCATTGTCCGCACACTTTCTCCAGTCGAGCTCTGTCACCTCATCTGACCCACGTTCCCTCATGAACTCCCAAACCTTCGCCAGTCAGACAATGCCATCTCACTTTTCCTCCATGCGCTTTGACCAAACATGTAGATAAGGCTCGCGACATTAAATGCCGATTAGATATGTCAACTACCTCTGTCCATTCGACAACTTCCACCTCCATATGCTAGGATGTACTTTACCATATAAGACGTCGAGGTATCCTTCCTCGAGATGGGGTAAAGTAGACCAGGAAGGGATCTGCTACTTCTCAGATACATGTGTATTGTCAGGGCTAGTTTGTTAACTTGCATAAAACCGCCAGATACCCACGAGAATATTGGTATTCACATAGATGGTTGGGGAGATGGATGTGAAAAAATGGAGATGGTTTTGGTTTCTATTCGATTAGGGGAAGAAATAGGGGGTGTTACGGTTTGGAGCCTTGACATCAAAACTGATGTACCGAGTGAAAGCTTTGTTGGGTGTTAGGCAGGAGCATCGGGTTTGATGTTTGGGAATGGATATGGGTTAAGGCCTTGTATCTCTTTAATTCTTATGATACCATATCTTCTATTAAGCCCACTGTGCAAGCGGATTGCAGCTGCCTTTTGCGTGATAATTCTTCTGCACTTCTCATAGATTTTTAATGGAACTCCCGCTTTCTTCCTTTGGCCACCAACTCTGCTTTTTATCCTCTTCTAACCATACAAGTTAATTAGTAAAAATATTTATTCTTGAAAACAATGAAAACACTGAATTTGGGATAAAAATAGAGAGTTAGAGCACAAAAGATGAGTCAAATGCCAATAAAAGGATGTAGAAATATGCAATATTTGGCACTCATCAACAATAAAGAAGATACCAAACAATAAGCCAAATAAATTAACATAGTTTTTCTTAACCGGAAACAATTGAATCACACACACATATATACACAATATAATGGAACATATCAATTGTACCGAAATTTTGTTAATCAAAAGCAAGATATATGCAATATAAACAGGCTTTTCTTAAAAAGGAAAACGATTAACTAACAAATTTTTTACCTCAGTTTCCGCAGCCACTTTCCCCAGAAAGATATATCATTAAGCGCAAGTTCAAATAAAAAATCTCCCCTAGTGTGTTGTCATCCTCTCGCAAGAACAAAATAACAACAACAAAAGCAACCTTTACCAGAGAAAGGTTGAATCGGTTTTAACTAATGCGTGCCAATAGCAAAAGTTGAAAACCCGAAACACATATGTTATATATTATGCTAAACAAAACTCATGAAAACACTAATTGATTTAATATATTGTGAATTTTCACATATGAGTTTCAATCGAAACACCTTATGATCCTTTGATACAGCCTACCAACATGGGCTAAAACTTAATCCCGCTAAATCAAAAAGCCACACAAATCATCAGGGTTACATTCATATGAGATCGAATATTAAGGTTAACAAACCGAAATCAAACATATCATAAACCGAATACACATAGCAAAAATATAAACATTAATTCACATGCTATGTAATCTGTAACTATCACACAATAATTATTAATAATAATTTTATTCATAAGTAATTGATACTTTTATTCAAAATAGACCTTACACAATAATTGAAGTAAATCAATACATTTATGTCTATTTTCTGATTAGATCTTTGAACAGTCTTTCTCGAAGATCATCTTTAATATTCTCAAATTTCTCGGGATCTTCATATATAGCATCACGACTGATTTCCTAGGTACTACACACAGTACCTTGATTATGTTCACAGGCTAAAGCATTAACCTTTCAACTAGATGACCGCGCGCGGTGGGGAGGCTGACCGAACGGCGTCTTATAAATCCGAGAAGACCAAACGGCGTTTTAGAAATGTTAATTTCACAAGCTAAATACGTGGTCGAAGTTTCATGTGTGATGTGTTGTATTCGTGTCTTCTTCTCAGTAAGTAACAGGTAATTTGGTCATTTAAAGTCTAAATGGAAAAGCTTTCAGCAGTGACTTCTTCTCATTTTTCTCCATTTCAAATACAACTTCGACCTTCTCTTCTCTTCCTCTCCATTTATATGTATTCAGTTTATGAAAACTACCACCAATTAATTTACGTGATTACGTCAAATTTAGAAGGAAATATATCCCTGATGTTAACGAAGATTTTTTGATTTTTTCTGTCTCTCTTCTTCTGTAAGTAGTTGGTGATTTATCATTTTAATTTTTCATCAAATTGACCTCGTATTTGTTCCATCTGGAATAGATTGATGTTTGCATTGGTCTGATTAGCTCAACTAATGGATTTAAAAAAGCTTAATTTATTGGTTGTGATCAAGGGGTTTTGCAAAATTTTATTGAATCTGTTCAGGGTAGTTGAAGATGGAAGATAATTGAAGGGATCTCCTGGACAAGGTTGTTTAAATTTATGAAATTTTTAGCCTGTAGAGAAGCATATTTGAAAGAGAAAGCGAAACATAAGAAATTGGAGCGAGATTTGGGTTTACGGTTTGATACTGTTTTACCCGACCCGTAAGTTCATCTTCTCTACCTGAAAGTTAAATTTTTAAGAAAAATAGAGATTTCGATTAGGGTCTGAATCATCTAATCGATGTAACAATTTTTTTTAGAGAAGTTAGAACAGAAAAAATGTTGGTCTGATTATCTATGAAGGATGATTGTCATCAATTTAACGGATTGTTTTCGATTTTTTCTCAAATTCCAGAAATTGCTTTTATTTTTTGTTTCCTTGTACAAAAATCATGACGGACAGAAATACACTAAGTCGTCACATATAAGGACTCCCTTCGGTCGTCCAATTAATATTATGAGCATATTCCTTATTACCGATTCCAAGTTTAATCAACTTTCTTTGGTTGCGGATAACAGTTTTTAGTAATGTTGTCTATCCATGATGAGTTTCAACAGTACTGAGGAGGACTTGACAAATATTGAGAGTATCAATCTTAGCATACAAACTATTTTGAACAAGAAGATTAGTAACTCCTTCTTAAGATGTCACATCTTCACTTTATTTCCGTTTATCCTCACAACCAGATTTCTTGAAGGAATCAACAAGATTAACAGTTTCACTAGAAACCTTTTCAATCAAGGCTTTCAGAATCTTGGCTTGAGATCTGGTTTGAGGATAGATCTTTTTATTATAAGTTCTCAAACAAGATGAGTACATATACTAGAGGATTTCAACATATACCAAACATATGTAACAGCCTTAAATAAATAATTCTGACTAGATTCGAAAATAATTTCGTATCTTATGTGTTTCCAAATCCTAAAGATTTTTCTGAAAAAAATCAATCATGTATATAAAAATACTCTAGACAAGATAACATATCCTGTTTTACACAAGTTGTTGTAAGACAACTTTTTTACACATAAATAATTCTTAAATATCTTCAAGTAGATTGTGTATTCACTCTATGTTGAATAAGAGATATTAACAGGATTCTGGATACCCAGATACTTGTGCTTCCTTACATCAAAATATTGGGCATTGTAAGGATGCACTTTCCAACATTGTTAGATGTTGGGGTGAGAGGAGTTTTCCTCACCAAGTACCATTGGAGAAACATATTCCTTCTTATCTTTAGGGACATGATCTTGCGTCATTTTATGGGTTTCGAATGTGTTTGATACATCCTTTTCATAATGAATATTGCGTGACACTATATTCTTGATTACTTTTTGAGCCGAGGTTGGTATTTCCTTCTTATTCGAACCCAAGTAGTCTTGATTCGACAACTTACAGATTGCAAAGATCTTTGTTTCAAGACTTCTGATATGTCCTCTTAAGGTATCAACTCCTTCTTGAAAATTTCTTTCTAAATATTTGTCAAGGAATACCTTTTGACATGATTCTGTAAGAATTTCCCTTTCAAGGATTCTACTCCTTACTTGTGAGTATTTTAGCGATTGTGAAAGATATTCACATTCTGAAGTTTTTTTATTCACTTCATTATACAAAGCTAGTTTTTTTTCTGAATAATCTGCCAGATTATTTGGAGGCTAAGTGTGTCTCGCTTTGATATCACAAATTCTTACATTCAGTTTAACTATAAATTCTAAGACATCTTCCAGGCTATCAATGGATTTCCTGCTTCTGAGAAGGTTTTGACCTTATTGAAAAACCTTTGTAATCCAATCAAGAACTCGGAATTAGGGGCAGGGCAGTGGATTCAGGTATTTCTTTCTGATTGGGATATAAACAAAAGTTTTTCCACAAGTGACTGGAATCAAACCCAAAACAGATTTTGAATCAGGCACTTGTACCTTTTGTTTTGGATGCATTCTTTTCTTATCATGAACATGATTCTCAGTCAAGTGTTTATCAGTCATAGACTTTGTACTTGATTTTTCGAAAGAATTACGAGACCAATTTCCATTGACCCTTTTTGAGAGATTATTCTCAGCATCTTGATATACGTTAACAGAGTCCTTTATAAGTTTATCTTTGCTTTTTCTTATTTCGACTCATGTCTTATAGGTTGGATCGCACCAAACACAGATTTTTAGATCTTTTCGTGTTTTCTTGCTTTGATACCAATTGAAATGAAGAGGGTACCCAAATACACCAGAATCTTTTATTTATCAACCTATAAGTCCTCTACCAAATGTGATCGTGTGTGGACAGAGTCGAGAGAATACGACAATTTGGTTCACACTTCGTGTAAGTGTCTATGGATACAAGATCGAGACAATACAACAACAAGATAACTTGTGTGACTGACTATGTATACAAGATCGAGACAATATTACAACAAAGTGTGTTACTTGATAATAGGTCCGGTAATAACCAAACTCTATAATTATGTGTATTTTACTTATATGTGTATTGTCTATGGATCACTATCAAGTATTACGGAGTTAACGTATATGTGTATTTTACTTTATTATAATAAACAATTATAATGCGGAAATCAAAGTAAAAGACACATCAATATTTTTTTAATGAGGACACCGCAAATGCAGAAAAACACCTCGGGATCTAGTCCAGTTTTGAATACTCTCATAATTAAGCCGCTATACAAAATCTAATACCAACTAACTTTCAATCTAACTTTAACTACCGAAATAGTCAAGTATAGATTCACATTCAATCAATATAAATCTCAAAGAGAAATATAGAGAATGCCGAGTAATGTTGAAGATGGGTTAGTTTTTGGAGATGGCTATTGGTGAAGATAAGTGTGCTGGTGATAAGTTTTAAAGAGCCCCTCGCTCTGGGTTTGGTTCAAGCTGTTAAGACAAATTAGGTTTAAGGTTTCTACTCCGCATGAAATGGAAGAACAAGGGAAGAAGAAGAAGATAATGTTTGGGGTATATATGCAAGTTCATTTTTTTTGTTAATGGGAAATAAAAAAAAATAGAAAAATAAAATAGTCAAACTTGGACTTTGACAGTCAATAGTTAATCAACGTACCAACCCTTAATATTTTAAATGTTGGGTACCAAAGTTAGGTGTTGGACATTTGCTGAGTACCAAACGTTAAATAACCCTATTTAAGATGGTTTATTGCACTCAACCGAAGTATAAGCCCAACAAAACGTAAAACCTAGAGGACTTGACCCCACTTCTGACTCTGACTTATTGGGCCGACCGACAGGAGGGCCGAAGGGAGGGAGTCCCTTTTATGACCACTTTTTTGTAAAATGTAGACTAACACAAATGTTCAATTTGATAAAAAGATTGAAATTTGGTGGTAGTTTTTGGGACATGAAAAACCTAAAATGTCCTCCCTTTTAGTCTAATTATTGTAACTCTTTGTCGATCCTATTTTTTCAGGGGTATAATTGGCAACCAAACTTTAATATAACATATTTAAAAATCCGTGACTTGTAATTTTACAAATTTTATATCATTGGAAAGGATTTTTAAAAATCTACACAACGAGCACAAACAACAATATAAAATTTAATGTTTTTACGAAAAAATTGATGATGACTTTAAAATTTAATGCATAGCCATTATGCAAAACACCACAAAGGATGCATAGTACACGGGGAAATTGAGGCAAACCACAATGAATACATAACACATGGGGTAAGTTGATGCAAACCACCACAAAAGATACATAAAAAATGGGGAAAATCCATGTAAACTACCATGAATTAGATGCATATCAATTTTAACCTTATAACACCATCACGCATAATGGTGTTTCGTTTTTCTTCGGTCAGCCCTCACGCATAATAGTATAGTAGCATGCCATTTTGTTTACAAGAAAGAAGAGTGTATTTTATTTATGGTTCATTCTTTTCTTCTTAGGTGTCGTACAAAATAGGTACAGCTAATAGAGTTTTTTCACTGGGAGAGATACACTGGTGCACAGAAACCTTTTCCTCCATTGTTTAACATGAAATTTAAATTTTCAACTGGAAGAACCCTGTATAGAAAGGCAAATTAAAACAGAGATACTAAGGTGCCAATAGCTGCCGACAAATGGACTATTGACCTTGGCAAAAAATGTAACACATAAAACTAACAAGTTTAGTTTCTTTAGGTTTCACATCCTCACAAACCAATTACACGATTTCCCCATTCAATTGTTTAAAATAGTCCTAAATGTGGCATAACAATTTAATCTGTATCTCTGTCTTGTTCTGTTGTTCAGCTTCTCTATAATTCAGGCCTTCAGGAAAAAAAGTTGCATGACTGAAAAACAGTGACAAGGCAAAATTTTCATATGCTTTCTCATGAAGCAGTAAAGGAATGTGATAACCCAGACAACAAAGACATATAACAAATGCAACTGAAATGATAACGGATGAACTATTTCTGCAAACTCATGAAGAAAATCACGTAACTTAAGATATATACTCAGCTGCTCGAGTTCAGACACAACAAGCATAACTAAATGAAGTTGTATCCCATCTAAAAAACAGAAAATAAAACAGCAATCTGTAAAAGAAAGTCAAAGAGTAATAGTAGAGCAATAAGTAATACTGATAATACTGCCTCATTGATTTCCACCTTCACCTAAGTTTGAATACCGTTACCAACATCTGAAATAACACGGAAAATAATATTATTTGGTGAAAGACACAAATGTATCTAGCTGATTTACCAATAAAATAACTAAGAACGGTACTAACCATCGAGTCATGGCAACCAACTCTTTAAGCAACTTAGCGCTTGAACGACTTCTGGACCATTGAAAATCCTATTTCCTGTAAGTACCCTATCACCACCACCAAAGGCATATTGTGAAGATACAGTTGACATTGGAACAGCCAAAACATCGCGAGCCATTTTTGCAAGTTTTGGGTACATACGGCCATTATTTTTCCACCAGCTTAATACATCAAACTTCGATTCATCGGCGCCTTTTGGAAACAATGGATCTTCCAAGTATTTCTCCAACTCTGTTTTTTGTACTACATTGTTACTCTCTTCCATCAAAAACTCGTAATAATCAAGATCAGTTTGAGAAGTAACTTTATTGTTTTCAAGGTTAGCTGAACCTGATCCACCTGTAAATGAGTTGCCGAAATAGTTGGGACTTGAAGAGCTACTTTGAGATTCATATGATGAAAAGAGATTGCTCAAAGCTTGACGGAAATCGCTGATATAGGTTTTGGAGAGATGTTCGCCATACAATCTATGAAAAACAAACCTTACCAGATGCACCTTATACCGTGGATCTAAAACCACCGCGACGCTCATTAACAAACTACATGTGCTCCAATATCTGTCTAAGTGTCCTCTCATCTCCAACGCCATTTCTCTAATATATTTATGGGTACTAGATTCCCATGTACGAATGTTCTTGTTAACTTCATAAATACTTCTAAAATACATGGTTGTTGTCGGGTACCTCTCCGGTTTTAACTTGGCTGTTATATCATAGAACACCTTCAAACACTCGCAAATCATTATCCCTTGTTCCCACTCATCTGAATTTGGTAGACACTTAAAATCACTGTCTAACTTCGCTAAATGCACAAATCCTTGGCGCAAATCAGTAGCACTTTTAAGCATCGAATAAGTTGAAACCCATGTCATGTCTACATCTAAATGTACCGACCGTCCAGCGAGCTGCAGTTGCATCAATGCACTTTCAAACTTCTCTTTTCTACTTTGTGAAGACCAAATATACTTAACACATTCTCGAATTTTCTCTATTGATCCGGCAGCCACTTCCAGCCCCTTTTGTGCAATTAAATGAGATATTTGGTTGCTGCACCGCATTTGAAATAAGTCACCTTGAAGAACCAAAGATCCCCTGTCATTAAGCCATTCCTTGATGTTTCCCATCATCATATCATTGCTAAAAGCATTGTCAGCAGCTAAAGCAAACAATTTATCATCAATATTCCACTCCAATGCCACTGATTTAACGACTTCTCCCAAAACTTCCCCAGTATATGGAAATGACATCGGAACATATGCAATTACTTTCTTATGTAACGTCCAATCATCATCTATATAGTGGCAATTCACACAACAATAACCATCATATGGATTTAAGTTTAATGGATTTACTTCAATTGTCCACACGTCGATACTGAGACTGCATTTAGATGTCAGCGAATCTAAACACTCTTGTAACTCAAGTTTCAACTTACTATACAGTTTTAGAATGTCTTTGTAAACTGTATTCACATCAAGCACTGAATCGGCATACGGGGTGAGAGACTTCACAAACTCACGGAAATACGCACGTGAAACCATATTTAAAGGATAGTCGTGCTTGGCAATCATTTTCGCAATAAGTAATCGACTATTTTCAGCATTGAATTTCCAATCCCCTAACTTTTTACCTTGGTTACCTGTTTTAGTTGAAGTTAGTTGTGCTTGCAGACGTTTCCTTCCAGTCGATGCACTTTTTTCACTGTCATCTCCATCAACGCTTTGATTATGAACAATTAGCAGTGGTACTTGTGATGCCACCGAATAGGATGGAGTACCAGAGTTGGAAGTAGCGACAACATTGTTGGACGCATTCTCTGACATTGACCTGCAGCGAAATCAACATAGAATCAATGTACACAGATTTAGTACAAACTGGACATTCAACCGCAATTCATAAAACACTCTTGGAGAAGGAGCTTTCAGATTATCCAGACTAAACCCTAGTTCAGATTCAACTGAATCCAACAATACAAAATAGATTTGAGACAAAACCCTAGAATAATAAAAAACCTAATAAAATCCCAAAGAAATTAGAACCTCAGTTCTGGCAAGTACTTGATTACCTAAATGAACTAAAAGGAACACTTGATTACCTCAGAGTATTAATTGATAAAAGAGAAGCGGGAGAAGCAAGATTTTCAAAGGAAAAATGAATCAGTGAGGTTGGAGCCTCGTAGGTAGGATTTAGGAGGGGGGAGTGGGGAAGCTAACTTAAGGGAAAAATAGGTCCATTTTTTAGGCCGGCCCAGATCGGAAAAAATTGTTTAGACAAAGGCCTTAAAAAAAAAAAAAAGGTTAGTAATCTGCCTCAACAGTAGGCAAGAGCCATACGGGAGGACCTATTTTTCCCTTCACTCTGGCCGTATGGGCTTTTGTAAACCCTAATGCCTTTTATCACCGCTTCCTTTCCCTCATTTTTTTTACTCCTTTCTCCGCCTTTTTTCTTCGTTCTGCCTAATTTTCATTAGTTTTCTTTTCCTTTTATAGTGCAGGTGATAAGATCCATGAAAACAAGCAACTAAAATGTTCTTGGATTCAAAAAAACAATCGGTTGGTGTATGAAATCGTCTAAAACACTCAGGTCAGTAAACAATTAATCTTTGAGTTATTTTGTAAAAAGGTCGCATCTTTTTGCCTATATTAGGGTCTGGGTCGCAGAATATGACGTTGTTTCCTTTGGGTCGTAGACTCACTGTTGACCGTTAAGTCAACTGTTAGTCGACATTTCAAATATGGTCAAAATAATGCCCGTTTTGACCAAATTAAGCTGTCAGTTACCGTTAGATCCATGGGTCACACGTGTTACACAGTTTACTCGTGTGAAAATGTGATGTCTGAGATTAGATCAGTAAATCAAAAGTGAACAACTATAATTTAACAGAAAATTCTATAGATAAGACCATTTCCTTTAGCATCAAAGAATCATCAACTCTGAAGCATAAACCATTGTAAAAAAACACAGTATTGCATATCCAAAAGATGATTTCACTGCCATTTTCATTTATAAATACATAGAGAATGTCACTGCCATTTTAATCCATAAATACATAGAGAAAGTCGCTGCCATTTATACAAAGGTTGTGATCATCACTGGTTATTATTAAGTGAAATTACTGAATGTCACTATCATTCAAGCAAATAAGTGTCACCAAAAAATTTATATTCAACTAAAATGGAAGTGTATTTACCAAAAAACTTCTATTCAAGCAAAAGGTGAAGCATTGTATCTTCAGTGTTATGTAAATTAGTACCTACATTGCACCACTTGAGGGCCGGTTTTCGCTCTCTTGGCAGGTGGATGTTGTGGTTGTCCTGCAGTTGGTTGTTGTGGTTCCCTAGCGGCACCAGCATCTCCAACAAACAAGTGCTCCATCCTTGAGGCCCTTCTTGCTATGTTTTCAACTGGATAATATTGTCCTACACAAAAACACGCACCTCGCATCCTTGCAGCAACTCTACCCCTACCTCTTCCTCTTGCAGGCTGAGTCCCTGGATAGTATTATCCTTCAACTCTAGCAGACTGAGTAGAATCCCCACCATTCCTTCCCCTATCACCTCCTCTTCTTTCTCTAGTGTCACCAACTCTTCCTCTTCTCCTAGTAGTACCACCTCTGACAGGCTGAGTAGAAGCACCATTTGCATAATCACCTATTACAGTTTCAGTGACTGTTACATTTGCACCACCACCACCACCACTTGCACCAGCACTACTGCCATGAAAACCAGTTGTCCATGTACCTGCATTGGATCTTACTGGCCTGCTATAGTCCACATGTTCACCAGGTCCTACTATTGTAATTGGTGGCCTTCTAATATGTGGAGCATGGTATATGTGAATACCTGCAATTCACCAACATGCAACAAATAGAAGCAACTAAGGTCCTTTATTTTTATTCTAAATACATACATAATCAGACAACCACCATGTGCACCATTAAAGTAACAAAAAGAAATCTAAAAAGCTTAAATCTATACAGGGGAAACAACCTAAAAAAATCATTGAAATGGTAGAAATCAGACTAGACAAAGTAAATAGAAACTCTACAAACTAAACAAACGACATAAAAATGCACGGCTATACTACTCATTCTTCTACCAAAACAATTGATTTTTGACGGACAACATAAATACAGACGACAGAAATGAAAATAAATTGAAATCGCATATAGAGATTCATACATGTACTTCGCATAAGAGGGGAAAATATTTAATCCTGATAACAAAATCCCTAAATATTCTCTACAAAATCCCTAAATATTCCGTATATCTTGGTAACTAAAGAAGAAGCAGCCACAATTACCCTGAATCGGGAGACAGAAACAAAAACCCTAATTATTGCTGAGTGTTTGTTGTAGCGATAATATATGGGAAACTACATTTAGATCTTACACCGTCCATCTGCTACACTAATCAACGGCTATTAGATTTAACAGATTTTATACGGGTATATTACAAAATGGGTCAGGTAGGTTAAACCCAGTTATGTTTTAAACAGAGTATAGGATATGATGTCCTTTACATATTAGATAAGGGCATTTAAGTAATAAAAGTCACGGTCAAAGTGAGTCTAAGACCCAAACGCAACAACATCAACTTCTACGACCCAGACCCTAATATAGGCAAAAAGATGCGACCCATTTACAAAATAACTCTTAATCTTTTCGTTTTATTTATTTATTTCTTTTATGATCTTTATGAAGCGATGAAGCGAAATAAGAAGATACCTTTTATTATATTTCTGATTTCTTACTGTATTTTTAGGGTTTTTTGAAATTTTGTGTTTCAGAAGGTAACGCTAGCAGCAGAATAAGGTTTTTTGAAATTTTGAGATACATATACCATGCTCCCTTTAATGTTGTTGGACAGTAAAGGTTCATATCTAAGGTTGGTCTAAATTTCTAAAGATAAAATGTACCTTTCTTTTATTTACTTGATATATTCACGAGAATGGAATGAGAGAAATAGCTTGATCTAACTATAAAGGAGAAGTTCTCTTTTTCAGGGATTGATTCTTACTGCCAGTTGTGAAGTTTGAATATATCAAGATGAATAGTATGTACCAATATACCTGAATACAACATACAAAAATACACAAATGTGGCTATCCATTGTGTCTTAGGTTCTCCTTATATATTAATATTGACCAATACAACAATCTATCTTTTGTTTCAAGGAAAGAAAACACATAATCAAACAACAAGGAGATGTTACAGCCTAAATAATAGATGTTTTTGATGGTGACATCTATCGGTCTGACAATTTGGAGGTAACATTGAACTAATCAGGCAAGTTCACAAAATCTAACAAATATTTTTTTTTATAATAGGTCTTTACTATCTTGCGTCGACCACAACAACCAAACGTATACATGAATCTATAAGTCGATGAGGTAGATGAAAATATGGAGAAGATATTGTTCCAGAACAGGCTGACTATAAACAAAGCATGTTCGGGTATAGGGAAGAGAAAAATAGTAAGATGAAAACCGGAGTAATAAACTTCTTAGAAAAGTATATACGGCACTAACAAACCTCTTTTTTTTTATCCAACTAACAGGGATGCTCTAATCACAACTTACTCGGAAATTGTGAGTGGAAATATTGGGCCTTCCAAAAGAGCTTGGTAAAACACATAACAAGGGATGGGGTAAAGAAATTGTCCATCAAAGGATGAAGAGGTTGAGGTTGTCCCGAGGTAAACACTTGACTTAATAATAGAGAATGAATTATACCAACAATAATATTTCTGATAAAAAAAATGCACATTTGTCTTCTAAAATTGCAACTATTTTTGTAGCTTTGTGGGCTGCTAGTGCACTCAGTTGGATATTACAAAAGTGGTGACTATTTAAAGAGCATACATCTCCCGGGTCGTGGTTTGGCATCCTCTTCGTGTTATCATTAGTAACTATGCGGGACATATTTACTTCTATTGAGCCTGTAAGCTATGTTTATGTTTAAGTTCAAATGGTTCAAACCTCTCTAAGTCTTACAACTGAAACCTCTCAGTTTCTCACGTTTCCAAGAGATGGCAGAAGATACTAATTCTTATTAAGCATGAGATTGCAGTGGGCTAGAAATCATTAAAACAATTGAAATGTGTAAATGTATAGATTCTTTCTCATGATCTTTTGCTTTTGATGATGATCTAAAAAAAAGAGCATACCACCGAGGGCAGCAAAACTGCCTATTGACGAAAGATTTATTTAGTGTTTTCTTTCGAAAATATAAGGTAGTGTGAAATATGTAAGAAAAAAGTGCCTCCATCCTAAATACATGTCAGTTGGGCATTATTGGCTCATCCTAACAAGATAGTTTTCCGATGAACGTATTTTTGTAATTTTTTTTTATAAAGTATATAAGTCATCTTCTGTTGCACTCTACATTTGTTTTATGTACATTTGTAATTTGGAAAGAAGTTACCCAAAAAAAATAGAAGGCCATTAATAATGTGTATTCCACAAGTTGGCTTTTTCAGATAAGTAGACATTTATCACCAAAATATATTTAATGAGATTTTACAAATAAGCATCCACCACCAAAACATATTTTTCTCTACAAAATATATAGGCCCGTACAACTCACGGGTGTAAAATCTAGTCATTATAAAATCTCGGTTGAAAAGTAAACTTACATTCATGATGCTAGAAATCTTTAAAAATAGAAGTAGTCCGTTGGTTGCCTTCAAAAATTTCTGTTAAAAACTGTTTAACCAAATAAGCATTACTTTCTAGAATGACATGAGTAAACTGTAGTTCCACTTCCTAGATTGCACGAGTCTCGACTTTTTATGGGGAATACACTTCAAAAGTCATAGCATTACAAAAGTAAGTCTTATTGGAGGAAGCTCTCATTACATAATCTGCACCGTTTGCCAATGTAATAGTATCAAAAGCACTGCCAATATAAAATTTAGTCCATCCTATAGGAGGTGACATCTATATCACATTACTAAGTATGTTCTGAAAAGGTCTAGGAGAAATAATAGGGATTTTAATTATTATCATACCTCTAGCTCTAGCAACACCTGGGTTTTTCTTCTCTGAACTGAAAACAAGATTATTTCTGCTACTCCATGCGGACCACAAAATATACGCAAAAAGGCATTCGGAACCCTCACTAAAAGCATGCAAATAGGAGAGGAATACCAAAAGGAACTGGGAAAAAAGGCACATAACTAAATCATGCATAAAAGATTCATTAAAAAGACAACATCTAGGAATAATCACAGAGTCAATGGGCATTTCAGTTTAAACAACAATTCTAGTTTAGTAGCTTTCCATAGAAAGAGATGGATATGGTGAGCCACTTTAATTTTCCAAATGAACTTCCAAATATTGTTACTTGGGGAAGTTCGAGTACCTCTCTAGGACAGGTAAGAGGTGTGGAGTTATATTTTTCATTCTTTATAAGTTCTCAAGTCCTCCTATTAGCTGAGTTATAAAAGGCGGCACCAGGCGGCCGAAGGTCGCCGAGATTTTTCACTGCTTTTTCCATTAGGAGGTTATCCCTTGATTCTACGATTTTGACTGATTTTACAAAAAATCATCTAGAGCCTGGGATCCGCTTTCACCCACTAATAAAAACTTATCCAACTTAACCAAGGTTTTAATAAATCCGGACTAGATGAATTTAACCTCAGCGTTCCCTAATCTTATATATCTTTCCCTTTTCTTCTCCAATTCGCGCATCCATGATTCTGCTCTTTTTCAACTTTTATTCTTTCTTTTTGTTATTCAGAAATGTCTACTACCAACAACTCAAGCATATTTCCACCATAGAGTGGTAGAGATATAGCATCGTAGTGGGAACAAGAAGCTTCCTGGAGGGATTAATAGGTTGAAGAAACAACTTTATCATAATATAAGTGATTTTACTCCTTGTCCTAATGTAACATTGGAGATACGAAAGAATGTTTTGAGTCAGATAAATAGTTATCACAAGAATAACGTGAAAAATCAAAGGACTAAGAGAAAATAACAAGGTGATCATAGTTCCTTTGAAGAAAGAAGTAACCCCATTTAATTAGAAGAAGGGCCTATTTTATGTGTGCATGGTTTATTTACCCCTCCATCTCTTGTTAATATTATATGTGCATTAATATTTTTTTCGGGCTAGTCTCTCCAGGCGCCAGGCCTTACCTAGCCGTATGGCATTCGTCTGCCAACTTTTAAAACTCATACTATAAGGATTGCAAAGCTGACTTAAGGAAAAGAGACAATCTTCTCAATAGAAATATTGTCAAAATGGGTATTTATCAAGACATATTTCCAAGTTCTTGTATCCTGATTTACAAATTAGGAGACTCTCAAGTTGAATTTTGGATAACCAAGAGATTAGGTTTTCCACACCCATGTTGGGAAACCAGTTGACACCAAGGGTTATAAATTGGTCATCCCATATAATCAAGAAGATAAAAGGTTATATAATCCCTTTTTGAAAAAGCGGGGGTATAACAACCACACCCAATATTTCGTTTAGGCAATCTGTATGGAATAACTCTAATATACTTCCAAGAGAATCAAATACACAGTCAGACTCAATCAAGGAAAATACATCCAAGACTTATATCTCTATTTCTCAATGTAATCAGCAAATCAAATAGATAGAAATCCGCGAGCCTGATTATTATGAGAAACAACTTGAACGGTATTAAAGACCAATTTTCAAGTGTCAATCAATTTATATCAACAACCAAAGGTTGGATTATATAATTGATCGAACTACGTATAACATGTGATATTTCAATTATATATAAAATATAATGCGGAAAATAAATAACACAGACATAAGAAATTTTGTTAACGAGGAAACAGTAAATGCAGAAAAACCCTGGAACCTAGTCTATATTTGAACACCACACTGTATTAAGCCGCTACAGACTATAGCCTACTACAAGTTAACTTCGGACTGGAATGTAGTTGAGCCCTAACCAATCTCACAGTGATTATGGTACAGTCGCGTTTCTTACGCCACTGAATCCCAGCAGGGATCTACGCACTTGATTCCCTTATCTGATCTCACCCGCAACTAAGAGTTGTTACGACCCAAAGTCGAAGACTTAATAAACAAATATGTCTCATACAGAAAAGTCTATTAAATAAATAAATCTGTCTCCCACGGAAATACCTACGAGTTTTTGTTCCGTCTTTTGATAAATCAAGGTGAACAGGAAAGAATTGATACACCGGACTTATATTCCCGAAGAACAGCCTTGTAATATCAATCACCTCACAATGATCTTAACTGTATGGAAGCAGAAAAAGCTATTGTGGAATCACAAACGATGATACGAAGATGTTTATGACTACTTTTTATCTTACCTATCTGAGATTAAATCTCGAGAAAATATTAGAGAAGGTAGTACTCAATACGAAAGAAAAAAGTAAGATCAGAACACGCAACTACAGAGAAAATAGTTGAGTCTGGCTTCAGAGTCCTAATGAAGTCTTTAAGACATTAACCTATAATGGTTTTAAAAAAACCTAGGTTAAAGGAGAATCGACTCTAGTCATAACTAGCATCACACATGAAGTGTGGGGATTAGGTTTCCCAGTTGCTAGAGTTTTCCCTTATATATTCTTTAAATCAGGGTTTCCAATCAATGTTACCTTGGTAACAAAGCATTTAATATTCATCGTTAGATGAAAAACTTATTAGATTTTAGCTAATATCTTTCAACCGTTAGATCGAACTTAGCTTGTTACACATAAATGAAATGTGCCTTCATTTAGATCGAACTTAGCTTGTAATGACAACTAGTTCAAATGACTCAAATGAAACTAGTTATAGAGTCATTCAATTGTTTATATTCTCAAAAAAGTATACAAGACACAATTGAAGCAAAATCGATTTTGATTCACTCGAATCAATTTATGAAAATTATAGCCACGGTTTACAACATATTACATTCCTTAATATATAAATGTATTTGTTCACGAAAAAACCGATTTTAGAACTTAACCCACTCAAAGTATGCAAACGGGTACGCATACTTAGAGTTCCGGACTTGGTCTGTCCGCCAGTATGCGAACGGATACGCATATTGTCATTCACGACCAAACTCAGCTAAATTCCAGGACTTGAACTGTTAAGCCGGTACGCATTAGGGTATGGATACTAAGTTCTCGGACTTCAACTATTAAACCAGTACGCATACGGGTAAGCATACTATGGTTCCCGGACTTGGAATAACTTGCAACAATTAGCATACAAGTACGCAAATTGTGTTATATCCAATCAATGGTTAATTGTTCTAAACTCCATCTTAATTATTGATAATAATCTTTGAATACAGAAATAGATTTCTCACACAAACTATTAGCTTCAAAGAAATTTTCAAGTGATAATAGATCAATACGAAACATTCTGAGTTTATATCAAATGACTGTCCCACACAAATCATGTAAGATGTTACCATGCAATTTTCACATGATCATCTTTTGACTTTCATCAAGACTAAATATGAACTTGGTTAAAGAAAAATCTTACCAACACATATTTTGAGAAATATATAAGCGAGATAAACTCATCTCGAAATATCAAATGTGCATAATGTAAAGTCTATATAGCTATACGACTTTTGTCTAAATAGGATATAGAATAGAAATAAACTTTTGAGTGATAGATGCATTCAAGTCTCCACATACCTTTGGTTTATGAAGTTCCACAAGCCCCCCTTAGTAGTTTTTCATCTTCAATCGATGAACGCCGTGAAGTCTAAATCTCAACTACACATTCTATCCTAATCCGAGACATAGCTATAAGTAGATTAGAAATCAAGACTTATAGTTTTGATAACTAAACTTGACAGACAAGCTTGAGATAGAAACGCTTGCGAGTTCGACCGATCAGTGCTCTAACAATCTCCCCCTTTGTTAATTTTAGTGGCAAAACTATCAATACATATGGATTACAAAATAAATAAACTTTGTAGCTTCTCATCCAAATGCTTGATTTCCTTGGTTCTTCAATATTACTCGAAATATTCGTCACTTCCAAGTACTCCAGTGATTCTGAATATGTTCAACTCTGCATCATAGTTGTTGAAGATCCATAGCCATAACAATAAGAAAACAATTTTTCACAATCATTGTTATACAGTGTCATAATATTATTACACAACATCAAAGTTCAATTGTATCGCAACTTTGAAAATAATACCATGGTGATATTATCACTCTCCCTTAGTCAATACTTCATCTCACAATGAAAACCACTCCCCCTTACATAATGATCCGTAAACCATATGTATTTTTAGTGTGAACTACACAATAATTCTCCCCCTTTTTGTCAATATAAATTGGCAAAGGTACGAAAACTAGCCGGAATTCTTATAGAGATACTTCATGACCAAAAGATAACATATCAACTTTGTTTAGATGATTTCACCTAGTCGAAACTTAGTGTATTCATCAAGGAGTTTATAAAGATACAAGAAAACTCCTACAATATTCCATAGCCGCACTCCCCACAAATATTTGGAAATTAAGCACAAGTTAAATTATGAACTCTCCCCCATAAAATGTCATTCCTGAAAGAACAACAAGAGCGACCTTACGTTTACAAGAAAATAAGGATCTCTTTGGTCATTAACAAATTACATGAAACATGAATTTGTATCCAGAGAACTCAATTAAATTAACCACAAGAGAATCCATGATTAATTTAATCGGAAATGCTCAACATAAGAAAACTTACGGAGCCATACAATACTTTCACATAGAAGTGGATCAGGGAAAGATCAATACTACGGAATATACAAGATTCATTCTATTTTTCATCAATATTTGCATAATGATACCATAGACTTAATCTTTGACATCAAAAGTTCTTTCCATCTTCTATCAATATTTACATAATGACATAATAGACTTAACTTTTGAGCTTATGGAAAATCATGGTTCACAGATGCAAACACACATATCTTATTATTTGCAATACATAAAACCAATAAAGGTTGATACTGCAAAATCATCTTCCAAATAAACTTTAGAATTTAAATAAATAAATCTAAAGACATTGCAAGATGAAAATCGTTGGAAATAAAAATGTGTAATCATAATATAGGCTATTCAAAACCCTAGTTATCCTTCTGTTTGAGGGTGAAAATGGTTTCTGCTGATTTCGATAATTTCGGGTGTATGGGTGCGAAACGAATTTAAACCCTAAACAATGTACTGCAAGGGAGTACTTTAGATTTGAGAGATCAATCTGTACAAGTCCAGCCTAAACCAAGAAATGGCCATTCCAGACTTGCCTCGATCACAAAGTGAAGGAAAATAGGTTGGTTTTGGGGAGGGAAGCAAGGAAAGTGATCAAACCAGAATAGTTGGTTTCTGGAAGAGTAGTTGTTTTTCTACGACTTGTATCAGAAAGTGGGAAGCTAACAAATGGAAAGCTAGAAAATATTTTTTGAGTGTTGTATGCTCCTGCCTGAACCTGTTGTTCGGTGGAAATAGGTAAGACCTAATTATACAAGTCGAAGTGAAACGTACTCTGGCATCCATAAGGAATGGAAAAATGGGTAAGTAAACGGGAGGAGGTGGTAACCGTTAACGCATGGAATTCATGTTCCATAAAAAAGAGCATTACACCAATAACTTCCTTTATTTACTAACCGCCTCATCCTTATGACACTTTCTTATGACGGGCGTAGTGTACGTCGCACGCTGTAAACCGCCAAACCAATACCCAAAGAGGATCCCCCAGTTTGTGATATGTGTTGATGTCTCGAATATTTTCTTGGAAAACATTTAGCATATTGTTGTTACCTATAAAGTCGTGCTTGGGAGACTTGCTAGCTTGGTGACCATTGATGGTTGAGATTTTGCATCTTAAGACGAAAGGTAGTCGTTGATCGTCGCACACTTTCATTTTTTTTTAGCCTCATAGGGAAGGCCAGCATGGTAGCGTGGCTAGGTTGGTATGCCTTGGCGTGGTTTGGCGTGGCCAAACTAGGGTTTCAGGTCAAAGGTTACCATATGTTGTATGGTAACCTTGGACGGCTAGGATTTGCTCCTGTGATTTGAAGGGCGACCATTGATTGTCGCACGCCTTCGTTTTGGTAGCCGCATAGGGAAGGACAGCATGGTGGCGCAGCTAGGTTGGCATGCCTTGGCGCGGTTTGGCGTGGCCAAACTAGGGTTTCGGGTTAAAGGTTACCATGTGTTATCTGGTAACTTTGGACGGCTAGGATTTTCTCATGTGATTGAAGGGAGACCGTTGATTGTTGCACGCCTTTGTTTTGGTAGCCTCATAGGGTAGGTCAGCATGGTGGCAAGGCTAGGTTGGCATGCCTTGGTGCGGTTTGGCGTGGCCAAACTAGGGTTTCGGGCAAAAGGTTACCATGTGTTGTCTAGTAACCTTGGATGGATAGGATTTTCTCCTATGATTGAAGGAAGACCGTTTATTGTCATACGCCTTTGGTTTGGTAGCCGCATAGGAAAGGCCAGCATGGTGACGCGGCAAGGCGCGTTTGGCATGGCACGGTGGGGGCCAAGGGCTTGGCATGGATGGTTTGGCTTGACATGGTGGGGCCAAGGGCTTGGCATGCTATGGGCGCATGGTGCGGCTAGCATGGATACTGACAAGGCAAGGTGCGGTTTGGCTTGCCATGGTGGGTCCAATGGTTTTTTATGCCATGGACACATGGTACGGCTATCATGGCTAGGGCCAAGGTAAGGTGCGGTTTGGCTTGGTATGGTAGGGCCAAGGGTTTGGCGTGACCAAGATAGGGTTTTGGGTCAAAGGTTACCATGTGTTGTCTGGTAACCTTGGACGACTAGGATTTTCTCCAGTGATTTAAGGGCGACCGTTGATTATTGTACGCCTTCATTTTTGGCAGCCAACGTTGTGCATGGTGTATCGGGACGGCAAGCATGGTTGGCATGCTTTAGCGAAGAGATATGGCCGGCATGGTTTTCCATTGGCACAGTGGTGCGGCTAGCATGGTTGGCATGCCTTGGCGCGGTTGGTGTGGCTGGCACGGTTTTCCATTATCATAGGGGTGCGGCTAGCATGGTTGGCATGCCTTGGCGCAGTAGGTGTGGCTGGAACGGTTTGCGATTGGCACAGGGGTGCGGCTAGCATGGATGGAATCACTTGGCGCAGTGGGTGTGGCTGGATCGGTTTGCCATTGGCACAGTAGTGCGGCTGGCATGGTTGGCATGCCTGGCGCGGTAGATGTGGCTGGCATGGTTTTTCATTGGCACGGTGGTGCGGCTAGCATGGTTGGCATGCCTTGGCGCGGTAGATGTGGCTGGCATGGTTTTTTATTGGCACAGTGGTGCGGTTAGCATGGTTGGCATGCCTTGGCACGGTTTGCCATTGGAATAGTGGTGCGGATAGAATGGTTGGCATGCCTTGGCGCGGTATATGTGGCTGGAACGGTTTTCCATTGGCACAGTGGTACGGCTAGTATGGTTGGCAAGCCTTGGCGCGGTAGATGTGGATGGCATGGTTTGCCATTGACACAGTGGTGTGGATAGAATGGTTGGCACTCCTTGGCACGGTAGATGTGGCTAGCATGGTTTTCCATTGGCACAATGGTTCGGCTGGCATGGTTGGCATGCCTTGGAATGGTAGATGTGGCTGGCATGGTTTTCCATTGGCACAGTGGTGCGGCTATCATGGTTGGCGTGCCTTGGCGCGGTATATGTGGATGGCATGCCATGACATTGGCACATGTGGTGTGGGAATTAGGGTTTGGCCTGTCGAAACCATAATTAGTATTAAAAAAAGGTACCCTGGTAATTTTCTCGCAAAACATATTAAAGGGTTCAATAAATGCACTCAGTGGAGACATTATTACTCAAATTATGTGACGTCACTGTCCGACTTGAGTTTTATGATTTTAACCCTAAGCTAAAAACCACCATCAACATTAAGTCCCCTGCTTACCTTGGAACAGGGGCATTGTTGCGAGGTAAGCATAAGATGGTGACAGGCAAGGACATAATCGAAAAATAAATCATGCAAGATGGTCAGGAAAGTCCGACTAACCTTTTTCAAAAGGTAAGGAGAGTCCATGATCCCATGTTTGGAGGCCTTGCATGAATTGTACTTGTGGTGTTGCTGGCTAGACCGTAAAGTGGTGAGATGTAGACTGTCATCTTGTCTTGGTCACGCATCATCTTGGCTGGACTAGGGAACGCGGAGGTGTTGTCTTAGCAAGTTATTGGCATTGCTCGGCTCAGAATAGGAGCCGTAGGTGTCTTACATCTTGGAATGGAGCCGTCAGCAACGGTCGGATTAGAATGGAGCCGTCTGCATTGGTCGTCTTGGAATGGAGCCGTCAGCATCGGTCGGATTGGAATGGGGCTGTCAGCATCGGTCGTCTTAGAATGGGGCCGTCAGCATCGATCGTCTTGGAATGGATCCATCAACATCGATCGACTTAGAATGGATCCGCTTGTGTTGCGCGTCTTGGAGTGGAGCTATCTTGAGTTCCTCGGAAGGATGACGACTGGCTTCAATTTCGTTGGAAGGTGACGACGGATTTGGGAAGATAATAACTTGCTTTAATTCCGTGGGATAATGACAACTATGTCTAAATTAGGGTTAAGCATGCCAAACCCCTAATTAGCGCCCCTTACTAGAATCGTTGTAGAATTCTCGTACGAACTCGGATTTTGACGGTCCGCCCCTTCATTTTAATCGGAAAATAATTTCTTATCTTCCCCAAGAGGGAATATTTAGGTTTTGAGATCATTTAGGAGGTGAAAACGGCACGACAGTGAAACTCAGAAAGAATTCAGGAGGGATGTTGCGGGCCCGGGGTAGCATAGTCGCGTCGAGTCATCTATTCCCGTTCATGGAGCAAGAAGGAAACTTTATTCTGTGCAAACTTTGGAAACTCCATCCATGTAAAAAGAGGTATCGACCTTCTTCTATTTTCTGTTGCTCGTCCGGATCCGTGCTTTCGTCCGCAGTGTCTCTTCAGTGGATTCTAAAATTTACTAAGCTCAATTGCATTCTTGGGACGGATGTATGTGGTTGCATTGTCGGTTCATCCTTGATTTTAGGTTGTTCAGTGTCTGAACCTTCTGATCACGATGACAGTATGCTATGGATGCTTGTATGGTCGAAATCTTCCGGAGCCACTGGATGAAATAGATGAGTTGGGAAACGTTTCGTTGCCGACGTGATGTTATCAAGTCTTCAAGGACTTTGTTCCAAAGGACATCCTTTGAACCATCTTCTGAATCTTGGATTATCGTATAGAATGGGATGCGGTGAGCAATCCCAAGTTATATGTCTGTTAGATCCGATGGCATAGCCGAACATGTGAATGTATCTCTGTGGCGTGCTTTTGGAGTCTTCGATGCACATGTACGGCTTCGTGTTGAGAAATTCCTGCGGCTCATAAAACCTCGACAGTGATGATGTTAAAATCAGAAATATCCTGGTTGAGGGAGGTGAAAGCGCCCCATGCTGGTAGTCCCCATGTGTAGCCTACTTTCATTACATCTCCTTGAATCCACGTCCACGAGATTTGATACAAGCTTATTGTACTCTTCTGGATGTGATGATGGGATGATCAGAATATCAAATGGATGAAATACTCTGGATAGTAAAGTGGTAAAGATGAGAGAGTTATGTTGTTTATCGTGGCTCCCTCAGCTTCTTCAGGAAAATATTTCAGCCGGGTCTCTGGGGTTATCTCATGAATCTTTGATGGTCATCGGGATGGACTGCAATGAGAAGTCCCCAGTCACACTTTTCTTTAGTTTTTGAATTTGTTTCTTCCGAGCAAGCTTGGGATCCACCTCGACCTTGTAAAGTGGTGCAGACGTATTCTAGACAGAGAGGTGAAGATATTCTTACGTTACACCCTTGAAGAGTAGATGACCTTGTTGTTGTTATGGCATTTTAGTTGACTGTGTCTTATGAGCTTTGATAATGAAAGGATTTAGTGTAGTATGGTTCACATTTTTCCATCTTGTATGGTCGGTGGGTTTACCATGATAAATATATCACCATCGTGTGTTCGTACTGGTGATTTTTTTACTTTTCCACGTGAAAGTAAAGTATGGAGGAGCACGAGTTACCTTTATAGTGATTGTTTCTATGGTGAAGCTCTGGTTGGTATAAACAAACGAGTTATTGGTAGCAGATGTGATCAAAAGAGACTACATTGTCATGAGAACAAAGTAGGTTGGCTAGAATTGTATGGGCATCAATGGAAGTAAAAGGATTGGCAGGATGTGTAAGCAAGCAAACTGTCCATGGTCACGAGTTTTTCCGGGATGGATCAAAAGGTGGCCATGACTAGGAATATTTTCTAGCTGCGATCATGATCCTTGACATGGGGAGTGCGGTGGAACGACCCTTTGCAGTAAGGAGTGGTGTTGAAGCGGCTTTGGCTCTTGGAGAGGACGTTAAAACTTAAGGAGACAAATATTGCTTCGGATCCTGGAGCAGCTTATGAAGATAACGCTGAAGCGGAGCGGCTATTGGAGAGAATGTTGAAGAGAAGTGTCTGCTGAAGCGAACATTGAAGCGGAGCCGCTACAGGAGAACGTTGAAGCGGATCCACCTTTGGAGAGAACATCGAAACGGCGCCTTGACGGTTACAATGTTGAAGCCAGAGACTGCGTCACTCAGCGTTATGTCGAACTCGACATCCCTCAAGTGAACAGTGGTTAGGAGTCCCCAGTTCCATCTATCGATCGTGCTTTCCAGGAGAGGTTGGGGTTTGGGAATGGATTCCCTGGCTGGAAACAACTGCTTTCCTGATGCAGTGCGGTTGAGGTATGCAAATATTTCTTGACGCTACTCCTTGGAGAAATTTAGAATCTCACATAACTGTTTCATCATAGACTGCACAATTTTGTGATCGAAGTCCCCATAAATCATGCATATCCTAACGGGAAGAGGGTCTCTGTTAATTCAGGAGGGTTGCTGATTTCCTTTGCCTCGATTTTGAAGAAGTTGTTCCTGAGCTTTACGTGTGATGAAATTGGATTGGATTGTCTTGAGGAAATAGGTATCTCTTTTTGAGTTATAAACACGTCTTTTTCTGAGCCTTACGAGAACCTTTTGTCTTTTCATCAAATCAACAGTGGTAAAAGGAGGTTTGCTTCTTACGGATCTTCCAGTATATTTCCATGATGGTGGAGTAGCAGCGTCTCTGGTGACGGTTGGAGCTGTCATATTTGAAGAAACGTTGGGGTTGCGGAAGCGGCTCTGTTTCTGGTGATCGTAGGTGTATCATGCAGCGATAGTGCGGTTTTGATCACGGAGTGCTGGAGCCATGGCGTTGTTTCGAAGGGTGAGGATGGCGCTAATTTGGCTGGTTATGTAGTGTAGAAGATGGTGTTGTAAGGGTGCAAGATGTTAGCGTTGGAAAGGATGCAAGCTGCTGGTGCTGGAAAGAATGCAAACTGCTGGTGCCGGAAAGATGCAAGATGTTAGCGCTGGATCGACTTGGAATGGGCGCTGGTTTGGCGTGGACGCTATCTTGGCATGGACGCTGGCTGTTGGCTTGGCATGTCACTGGCTTGGCACAACGCTGGATTGGTGTGGCGCGAACTTGTTCTTGTAGGTCCAGTTTCCTCTTTCCATACGTAGCTCAAACAGGAAATCCTTTCCTTGTTCAAATTACAAAAAGTGTTATGCTTATGAAAGGGGATGGCTCCCCTTTTTACCTCGTATCTTTGTTATCACGTCCTGATGTTAGCGGTAGCGTGGTAGCAATAAAGTCGGCAAGTGTATTCCAGATATGTACTCCAGCGTTTCTCTTTTAATTTGTTCTCTTGTTTTTTTTTTGTGTTGGTGCAAACCTTAGCCATAGGTATGCCTTCCATAAACTTGTAGAAATACTTTTCTTCTAAACTGGTGTAAACCCCATCCATGGGTATGCCTTTCATAAACTTGTAGAAATACTTGTAGAATATCACCGTAGTAACGTCGGATACCTCATGAATAGTGACGGGTAATCATTATCATGTAAAGTAGGCACATACGGGTAGGTGACTGTGTTTTTTTTTTTTGAAAGGCAAACAAAACGCCTAGTTCATGGTTTTGATTTCCTGGATTTCTTGGGTTGATAGACAAATGTTACCTTGAGGGTTTTGGATTATTTTTCTGGAATGAATTGTTTTGGGAATGATGTTGTCTTGGTTACGATTGCAAGTAACGCAAACATCTTAGGAAAACCATGGAACCGTGTGTTGGTAAATGACATGGGTGAAACATAAAATGGCTATCGGTTTTATTATTCAGGTGAAAACTTGAAATAGCAAACCATGTATCTTGTCTAGGTAAGACTTACTCGGTTTTTCAGGTCTTCTGATGAAAAGGGAACCTTCCGGGTGTAAGACCGAGTTTTATGGGAAGCACCGACGTGATTGTGGAAAGACCCCAGTCGTCTCATCTGATAATCGAGTTTTCGATCCCTGGTTAGATCATTCGCTTTTAATCTCTAAGCAGTCCCCAGTCATCCCTCGTTGTGTCAAGACTGATAATCGGGTCGTCGATCACTGAGCGGATCGCCTGCTTTTACCATCTTGATGTTTGAGTCGAATCATGAGATCGATGGTCAAAAATTGACATTGTAACCGAAATATCAATCTCTAACTGTGGTCGCCAATTGTTTGAGGGTGAAAATGGTTTCTGCTGATTTCAGTTGTGTATGGGTGAGAAACAAATTTAAACCCTAAACAATGTACTGAAAGGGAGTACTTTAGATTCCAGAGATCAATCTGTACAAGTCCGGCCTAAACCAAGAAATGGTCGTTCCATACTTGCCTCGGTCACAAAGTGAAGGAGAATGGGTTGGTTTTGGGGAGGGAAGCAAGGAAAGTGATGAGACCAGAATAGTTGGTTTCTGGAAGAGTAGTTGTTTTTCTACGACTTGTATCAGAAAGTGGGAAGCTAACAAATGGAAAGCTAGCAAATATTTTCTGAGTGTTGTATGCTCCTGACTGAACTTGTTGTTCGGTGGAAAAAGGTAATACCTATTTATACAAGTCGAAGTGAAACGTACTCTGGTATCATTAATGAATGGAAAAATTGGTGAGTAAACGGGAGGAGGTGGTAACCGTTAACGCATGAAATTGATGTTCCATAAAAAAGTGTGTTTCACCATTAACTCCCTTTATTTAATAACCGCCTCATCCTTATGACACTTCCTTATAACGGCGTACGAAATAGGATCCCCCAGTTTGTGATATGTGTTGATGTCTCGAATATTTTCGTGGAAAACATGTAGCATATTGTTGTTGCCTGGAAAGTCGCGCTTGGGAGAATTTCTAGCTTGGTGACCTTCGATGGTCGAGATTTTGCATCTTAAGACGAAAGGTAGCCGTTTATGGTCACACACTTTTGTTTTGGTAGCCGCATATGGAAGGCCAGCATGGTGCCGTGGCTAGGTTAGCATGCCATTGGCATGGCATGCCTTGGCGCGGTTTGGCGTGGCCAAACTAGGGTTTCGGGTCAAAGTTACCATGTGTTGTCTGGTAACCTTGGACTGCTAGGATTTGCTCCTGTGATTTGAAAGGCGACCGTTGATTGTCGCGCGCCTTCGTTTTGGTAGCTTCATAGGGAAGGCCAGCATGGTGGCGCGTCTTGGTTGGCATGGCATGCCTTAGTGCGGTTTGGCGTGGCGAAACTAGGGTTTCGGGTCGAAGGTTACCATGTGTTGTCTGGTAACCTTGGACGGGTAGGATTTGCTCCTGTGATTGAAGGGAGACCGTTGATTTTCGCACGCCTTCAAGTTGGTAGCCGCATAGGGTAGGTCAGCATGGTGGCGTGACTAGGTTGGCATGCCTTGGTGCGGTTTTGTGTGGCCAAACTAGGGTTTCAGGCCAAAGGTTACCATGTATTGTATGGTAACCTTGGATGGCTAGGATTTTCTCCTGCGATTGAAGGGCGACCGTTGATTGTCGCACGCCTTCGTTTTAGTAGACACATAGGGAAGGCCAGCATGGTGGCGCGGCAAGGTAAGTTTGGAATGACACGATGGGGGCCAAGGGATTCTCATGGATGGTTTGTCTTGGCATGGTGGGGCCAAGGGCTTGTCATGCCATGGGTGCATGGTGCGGATAGCATGGATAGGGCCAAGGAAAGGTGCGTTTTGGCTTGGAATGGTGGAGCCAAGGGTTTGGTATGCCATGGGGGCATGGTGCGGCTAGCATGGCTAGGGACAAGGCAAGGTGATGTTTGGATTGGTATGGTGGGGCCAAGGGTTTGGCGTGACCAAGCTAGGATCGTGACCAAACTAGGGTTTTTGGTCAATGGTTACCATGTGTTGCCTGGTAACCTTGGACGGCTAGGATTTTCTCCTATGATTGAAGGATAACCGTTGATTGTTGTATGCCTTCGTTTTTGGCATCCAGCGTTGTGCATGGCGTGTTGGGACGACAAGCATGGTTGCTATGCTTTAGCGGAGAGATGTGGTTGGCATGGTTTACCACTGGCCCAGTGGTGCGGCTAGCATGGTTGGCATGCCTTGGAGCAGTAGGTGTGGCTTGCACGGTTTTCCATTGGCACAGGGATGCGGCTATCATGGTTGCAATGCCTTGGCGCGGTAGGTGTGGATGGCACGGTTTTCCATTGGCACATGGGTGCGGATAACATGGTTGGCATGCCTTGGCGCGGTGGGTGTGGCGGGAAAGGTTTTAAATTGGCACAGTGGTGCGGATGGAATGGTTGGCATGCCTTGGCGCGGTAGATGTGGCTGGATGGTTTTCCAATGGCACATTGGTGCAGCTAGCATGGTTGGCATGCCTTGGCGCGCTAGATGTGGCTTGCATGGGTTTCCATTGGGACAATGGTGTGGCTAGCATGGTCGGCATGCCTTGGCTTGGTAGATGTGGATGGCATGGTTTTCCATTGGCACAGTGGTGCGATTAGCATAGTTGGCATGCCTTGGCGCGGTAGATGTGGCTGGAACGGTTTTCCAATGACATAGTGGAGAGGCTAGCATGGTTGGCATGCCTTGGCGCGGTACATGTGGCTGGCATGGTTTGATATTGGCACAGTGGTGCGGCTAGCATTGTCGGCATGCCTTGGCGTGGTAGATGTGGCTGGCATGGTTTGCCATTGGCACAGTGGTGCGATTTGCATGGTTGGCATGCCTTGGCGCGGTAGATGTGACTGGCATGGTTTTCCATTGGCACATTGGTGCGTCTAGCATGGTTGGCATGCCTTGGCGCAGTAAATTTGGCTGGAATGGTTTTCCATTGGCACAGTGGAGCGACTAGCATGGTTGGAACGCCTTGGCACGGTAGATGTGACTGGCATGGTTTTCCATTGGCACAGTGGTGCGGCTAGCATGGTTGGCATGCCTTGGCGTGGTAGATGTGGCTGGAATGGCATGCCATTGGCACATGTGGTGTAGGAATTAGGGTTTGGCCTGTCGAAACCCTAATTAGTATTAAAAAAAGGTACCCTGGTAATTTTCTCGCAGACATATTAAAGGGTTCAATAAATGCACTCAGTGGAGACATTATTAGTCAAATTCTATGATGTCACTGTCCGACTAGGGTTTTACGATTTTAACCCTAAGCTAAAAACCACCATCAACACCTTCTTAAAACACAAGAATAATTTCTCATAAGAAGTTTCCTAGACAAAATAAAAATCAAAAAAACTAAAAACAAAATGACTCCTAAACTAGCAAAACCGATAATGAACTGAAATCAAAGAGCTCTTCCGGAACCCTCATGAGTCTAGAGACCTTTGAGCTTGTGATTGACAACATTCACTGCTTTTTCAGAGAAGATATCCTCATTGATAAGATCTTTAACATGTGTTTTCATGAGAATAAGGTCAGAGTTAACCTTTTTCAACTCAGTTCTTAACACATCGAGACCCTTCGTAGTATCAACGAGCTACAATTTTTCTTCCTCAAAGTATTTAAGAAAATCATGAACCACTTTGGGCGAAACCATCTCATCATTCTCAACATCTTGATGAGTATAGGCATAATAGCATGAGGCATCATGATTTTGTTCATGAACTTCTACTAGGGTTCTTTTCTTCCTCCCTTTGGACTCGAAACCAATACCTTTATAAAGAAAACCTCTTGCAAAATCACAAGTGCGAGAAGGTGAAGGCATTCTTGACAAAAAGAAAATAACCTAGAGTACGCGTACGTGACTCGATATTTCGTGCAAAGTAAACCATGCGTACCCGTACAAATACAACTCGAACCCAGAAGAAAAACAAAACTAAAACCGTAATGTATCCTTTTATAAGGTAAAACGAATACAACAAAAAATTTGCTACGTGAATATTTTCTTTCACAAATTTTGGCTCCATAAATTTTATATTTCCTCAGAGAATTTTTTTAGAGCACATGAGTAGCTGGAAACTTAGTTGCAACAAAACCTTTTTAAGAAATAAAAAAAACACGAAGAGATTCTCGAGACACAAACAATACTTACGCAAAGCTTATTTGTAGAAAATAATTTAGCTATGGACGATAAGAAAATAGGTCAACTAAGCAGAAAGCATTTTACCAATAAGTATACCTGATTATTCGTAAATCTTACTAAACAGGATTTTTGTGAGTATGAATTCAACCCTTGCGATTAATTAGCACAAGTATGAGCTTTATGATCATCAAATGAATATTGTCCATGATTGATCCTATTTTTCTTTCTAATCTTTGGAGGAAACCCTTTGTGATGTGATAAAGTATCATAAAACTTATTATCATCAAAGTATGACACTAAGTTCGAATCCTTTCCATAAGAAGTTTGTATGGAGGATTTTGACAGGTTGTTGATAAGCTTCATATATCCTTCAATTATCAGACTGAGGTTGTCCTTCATATCTCCATTGTTGTTTCGACAAACTGGTACTTTTCTCATATCTAGAACATCATTCTTCACATTAGGTTGAGAAGAACCTTTCTAAAATATCCTTGACCGATTTGTATTAATGTTACATTAGGTTCGAACGCTCGATGGCCATATTGAACTGACTTTCCTGGAAGAAATCACATGGTAAGTACTAAAACCAATAGGTTTTGACATATGAAGGTCAGTTATACCTTTGAGTATCAAATCTAAAGTATGTTGAAGTCGACCAAAGTAATTGTCATTCAGCTTCAGTTTTCTCTTTCATTAAACATGTCCTTTTGAATCGCAAAAAAAGACATACTTTCTGATCACCTAAGTGATTAGAGAGTGTAGCATTAGAAAAATCATTAGAAGAATTCTTCCTTTAATGAGATGTAGTAAATCCATGATCAGTGGAAGAACCAAACACATCTTTAGCAATAGGAAAGGTTTGTTGATTAGATTCTAAAGCAGGTTTCACAGCAGAATCAGAAGTAATTGGTATGACTGAATCCACCTAATGAATTTTATCTTGAATAAAGAGTTTATTCAATAGTCATTCCATTTCAAGGGCATCTTATTTAAGTTTAGCCTCGAGTAAGATACGGGAGGAATAAACTACAACATTTTCTTCACGAAGAACTCTTAATTGGGAATCACGTTCTTTTACCATACCAACTATTGTATTGACTTTGTGTTTCAGCTATTGATTTCAATAACCTGGATTCTAAAAAGTTATAGAATCGATGCACTCTCTTGGGCTGCTTCCCTTTGTATTTTAGAATTAGATTCGTTAGTAAAATAATCAGGGTAACACATATCAATACTAGCCTATTTCGTAGGAACAGAATGTTCATCTATATGTAAGATAGACAAGTCTTTCTCTTTAATAGATTTCATAAAAATAAAACTTTTGTCTCTGGGGATGCGTTTGTCAGAGATAGCACTACTGTCTATAGATTCAAATTTCTTCAAACACAAACTTATGAGGTCTTAAGCGTGTTTGCCTGCTCTGATACCAATTGAAAAGGGGGGGGGGGGGGGTCTAACAACCACACCTAATATTTCGTTTAGGAAATCTATATGGACTAACTCTAATATACTTCCAAGAGAATCAACTAGACAGACAGACTCAATCAAGGAAAATACATCCAAGAGTTATATCTATGTTTCTCAATGTAATCAGCAAATCAAACAGATAGAAATCCGCGAGCCTGATTATTATGAGAAACAACGGTAACAAATACCAATGTTCAAGTGTCAATCAATTTATATCAACAACCAAAGGTTGGATTATCTAATTGATTGTACTACGCACAACCTGTGATATTTCAATTATATAAACAAATAAAATGTGGAAAAAAAATAACATAGACACAAGAAATTTTGTTAACGAGGAAACTGCAAATGCATAAAAACCCCGGGACCTAGTCCAGATTTGAACACCACACTGTATTAAGCTGCTATAGACTCTAGCCTACTACAAGTTAACTTCATACTGGAATGTAGCTGATTCCTAACCAATCTCACACTGATTAAGGAACACCGCGTTCCTTATGCCTTTGAATACCATCAAGACTCTACGCACTTGATTCCCTTATCTTATCTCACCCACAACTAAGATTTTCTACGACCCAAAGTCGAAGAATTTATAAACAAATATGTCTCACACAGAAATGTCTATTGAATAGATAAATTTGTCTCCCATAGAAATACGTACGAGTTTTTGTTCTTTCTTTTGATAAATCAAGGTGAAAATAAACCAATTGATACACCGAACTTATATTCCCGAAGAAAATCCTAGTAATATAAATCACCTCATAATGATCTTAACCGTATGGAAGCGGAACAAGATATTTTGGAATCACAAATGATGAGACGAAGATGTTTGTGACTACTTTTTATCTTACCTATCTAATATTAAATCTCGAGAAAATCTTAGAGAAGATAATATACTCAGTATGATAGAACAAAGTAAGTTCATAACACACAACTGCAGAGAAAATAGTTGGGTCTAGCTTCAGAATCCCAATGAAGTCTTTAAGTCGTTAACCTATAATGGTTTTAGAAAAACCTAGGTTAAAGGAGAATCGACTCTAGTCGCAACTAGTATCACATAGGAGGTGTGGGGAGTAGGTTTCCCAGGTGATAGAGTTCTCCCTTATATAGTCTTCAAATCAGGGTTTGCAATCAACGTTACCTTAGTAACAAAGCATTCAATATTTACCGTTAGATGAAAACCTGATTAGATTCAAGCTAATATATTTCAACCTTTAGATCGAACTTAGCGTGTTACACACAAATTAAATATGCCTTCATTTTGATATGGGTAACCGTACCTAAACGCGTACACTTGGTTGGCTCAAAAATAGTTACCAGAAGTATAAACCTTGTTTATCTTAATCACAACTAGTTCAAATGACTCAAATGAAACTAGTTATAGAGGTTTTCAATTGTTTATATTCTCATAGAAGTATACAAGACACAACTGAAGCAAAATCGATTTTGGTTCACTCGAATCAATTCATGAAAATTATAACCTCGGTTTGCAAAAGATTGCATTCCTTAATATATAAATGAATTTGTTCACGAACAAACCGATTAAAGAACTTAACCCACTCAAGTATGCAAACGGGTACGCATACTTAGAGTTTCGGACTTGGTCTGTCGTTCACAACCAAACTCAATTGAATTCCCGGGATTGAATTGTTAATCCGGTATGCATACTGGTATGCACACTAAGTTTCCGGACTTCAACTGTTAAAACAGTACGCATACTATGGTTCCCGGACTTGGAATAGCTTGCAACAGTTAGCATACAAGTACGCATACTGTGCTATATCTTATCAATGGTTAATCGTTCTAAACTCTATCTTAATCATTGAAATATTCTTAAAATACGGGAATAGATGTCTCACACAAAATATTAGCTTCAAAGCAATTTTCAAGTGATAAATAGATCAATACGAAACATTCCGAGTCTACATCAAACGATTGTCTCACACAAATCATGTAAGATGTCACCAGGAGATTTTCGTATGATTATCTTTTGACTTTCGTCAAGAATAAAAATGAACTTGGTTAAAGCGAAAGCTTACCAACACTGAAAATGTGAGGGTACCCCAAATATACCTCAAGCTATAACTTTTCCTTCCTATAAGTCCTTTCCCCGAAAGTGATTGTCTATAGACTGAGTCGAGACAATACAACAAATCGGTTCACACTTTGTGTGATCGTCAATGGATACGAGATCGAAACAATACAACAACTAAGTGTGTTTACTTGATACAAAGGTTCGGACTTAACCAAACTCAATAGGATTCACATATCAAGTAAATAGGAATTAATTTTGTGCAATTTACTTTAATTATAATAAAACAATTATAATGCGGAAATATAAAGTAAACGACACAGCAATATTTTGTTAACGAGGAAACCGCAAATGCAGAAAACCCCCGGGACCTAGTACAGAATTGAATACTGTCAGGATTAAGCCGATATATAAAATAAGAAAACTTCGTATAGTTGAGACCAAGCAACTAAACCTATAGTTCACCTAGTTCCGTCTGTATTCCCACGCCTCCAACCTGTAAACAAGTCACGTATTTGGACCAATTCCTTTGGTTCGTATTCCAAACAGTAAAGGAACAACAAATCTGTTTGGTATCAACTCTCTTCAACCAAGTGATATGAGTTGCGCAAAGGTTCCCTTGTTTATCTTAACATAAACTCCTTTTCCAGGTTCCAAGATCTATCTTACGTTTAATCACCCAAAGGTAATCACTAAGATTAAGCCAACAACACTCTTCAATCAAGTGATATGTGTTGATGCCGATCTTCCTCAATTAATCAATCAAATCTACCACAAGGATAAACCGATTATTAATTGGATCCTCTTTTTCCCAAACAAGTATTGTGCACGCCAAAGATTATAAAAAAACCAAGTAAGAAATTTTCAATATCTTCTTTTTCTTCAAATCTTCTTAGATTTTCAATAAACACCTGCACACAATCAGTTGAATCTCTTGTGATCAATCACACACAGAATGGAGTCTGTTAATAATGGATTATCACAAGAGCGTCTTTAGATCTAACAACAGTCTAAAGATCCCTGTCAAAACCTTGAACTAGTACTTTGAGTGAATCTTATATCAGAAGAGAAGATTCTCAAGCATAAACAAACTAGGTGCAATCAAGATTCAACCACCATTAGTCAATCAAATCAATATAAAAACTAAAGATAAACCGCAATATCTAGTTTCCCACCAACATGTCGCGCTGGAGCTTCTCAATCCCAAAGAAGACTTTAAATTGAGTGGCCGTAAGATATTTCACCTAATTAGATTACTCTTCTCTTCGATAGGCGGCTTCAATAGTAACAAAGACAAAAGAGTAAGTCTAGGTTATGCAGGATTAGTTTACTAGAAATGCAAACTCAATGTATTTATAGACAAGGAAGTTTGGACACCAAGGAATTTCCAAAACCGAAAATATTCTCAAGATATTTTCCATATTTACCCAAATTCGATTTTCATAATTCCTATGAATGCACTGTCCAAAAATGTGATCGAAATCTCCTTGGAAAATCTTTGATTAGCAAATGCACATTACTAATTCTTATTTTCCATATATAATTAAAAACCCTTAATTTAAAAGATTCTTAACTTATTTAATTCAATCTTGGGATTTTACTTCCTTCTTAGCCGTTAAGGAATATCTTTGAACAAAATAGAATAAGCATTAATGCACCGTGTTCAAAGAGTGACAACATCTTACTCTTGCAAGTTTTTACCATGCTTTCTCACTTGAAACCGATTTACCACGCTTCCAAACAAGTTTAGAATTGGTTCATCTGACTTTCAAGAACTATGTAATTGATCAAGTTCCACTCAATCACAACTCATGGGTTTACGGTTCTACCAAAATAAGTTTCGGTTCTACCTCCATGTGAGTACTGTGCATAGTTACATTAGCTTACCAAAGATACGGCTGATTAGGTACTAGGATCGGTTCCCCACATATATTTGGTATCTAACTTGTATGCACTGTACATGTCCATAGGATCGGTTCCCCCTTCCCAAAAACTTGTTGCACATGTTCATAGGATCGGTTCCCCTTTCTTCCATAAACCTTACTTCACCTCATACAAGGATCGGTTCCCCTTGTGATGTACTATACCTCTTACTAGGATCGGTTCCCCTCTTCCCAGTAATAAGTTCAGACATGCACAACCCGATCATACCCAAGGTGATTACTTAAGATCGGTTTCACTAATAAAAGTCATACTAATACATAAGTCAGGCCTCATGTGAATAGTTTTACCTAGAACACAAACAAGTCATGAGCGGTTATACTAATTCATACATATTAGTCGTTCATAAGATATGCAATGAAGAAAAGCCCCAATAACTCCTGGAGATTTCCTTTTCGGTTCACAACACATATCATGAACTTACTTCCTTAGAACACATGTAAACATTGTTCCTTAGGATGAAATCATCACCTCATACCCATACATAATCACAATAGAATTCATACGATTATGTCGATGTCTTATATACAAAGTTTAATGGTTAAGCAAGAAACTTCATATTGTATTCCTCAATACTATGTCTATCTAGAGTGTTCATGCTTCGCAGTTTTATGTTTTCAATATGCATGACTTGAAAGATACGTTAGGGAATGAAACAGTTCAAGTCAAATATCACTAACCTCAAGTGGAAGGATTATGTTGTCGTTGTAGCTCCGTTCTTCTTCACTTATTCAAGTCTTCGCAATACTTGTAATGTCTCATCCCAATACTTTCAAGCTAACCTATACGAAGTTGAATCTAGTACATTTAAATCAAGCGACTCTTAAATGAGTTTTTCTTCACTAAAATATGACAACCAAACTTGAAATACCAACGCTTGGTGGGTTCAACCGAGCAATGCTCTAACAAACACATATCTCGAGAAATATGTAGGCGAGTTAAACTCATCTCGAAATATCAAATGTACATAAAATAAAGTCTATATAGCTATACGACTTTTGTCTCAATAGGAGATAAAATAGAAATAGACTCCTGGGTGATAAATGGTTCAAGTGTCCACATACCTTTTGTTGATGAAGTTCCACAAGCTCCCCTTAGTAGTTATTCGCCTTCAATCGATAAACTCCATGAAGTTTAAAGCTCAACTACACATTCAATCATAATACGAGACATAGATAGAAGTAGACTATAATCAAGACTTATAGTTTTGACAACTAAACTTGAAAAACAAGCTTGAGATAGGAACACTTGCGAGTTCGACCGAGCAGTGTTCTAACACTTTTATTGTATGGAGACATCTCCATATCCAAAAAGAAACTGAGAGACAATTAGCATTAAAGAAGTTGGACTTCGAAAAGTACCTAGCCTTAAGAATATAACTTAAAAGAGAGTCACGGCTATAACAACTGATGACCATGTCCATTAGTGACCACTTCTTAGAAAAAACACTCTCAAAAGTGAAAAGTGCAGCTCATGAGCACTCAAGCAAATGTTGTTGTTTTTACATAGTAATGGTAATACTGGGAAAACACTTTGGTTAAAAATGTAGACTATAAATATGTTTTAGCATTTGAATATGTGCATAAATTTTACATAAATATTTTAGATTACTTGAAGAAAAACGGAAAAATAATTTTATTTAAGGGAAAATTTTGAGATGAAAAAAAACGATTCTAAAATTTACATAAATTTTAGAATCCTATTATTGTGGCGGCAAGTGGGTAGGTGTTGGGGTTGACTAAAAAGCTAAAAAAGGTTACAAAGTAGTAAACTCCACGTTCCTTTATCATACTATTTTTAGTATTGACTAATATATCCTCGATCTAATTAGTGATAATGAAATTGATTACCAGAACTAATTACGATTAGAGAATGAATTAGATTAAAGATTTGAGGTATATTTTGAAAATCAAATTCTTTTCCAAAAGAAGGATTAGGAGGTTTTTTTTTTTAAAACCTTAAAAGAATATGATAAAACTTATCCTCAAAATAGTCAGGAAAACCTCGTACTTAACTCCCATTTCAATTTTGTTGATTTTAATCATTAAAATATGTTATTTTTATTGTTGTTATGTGTGGGAAAACATTACATCGCAGCAGTGACTAATACTTTTTGGCTGGGAAACGAAGAACTCCCAGCCGAAAATACCATATATGGCACTTTACAGCTGGGAAAACCTAGATGTAACCTAACCTCTGTTGTTGTTTTTTTAAATTATCAGAACCACTTTCGGCTAGGAATACCTAGCCGTAAAGGGTACTTTCAACTGAGAAAACCTAGCTGTAACACAACCTCTGTTTTTTTCTTTTTGTGATTGTCGAAACCTTTTTTGGCTAGGAAAACCTAGCCATAATTTATGAGTCACGGTTGGGAGAGTGATATCTCTCAGCCGTAAACAATTTCATGAATTGATTGTTTTAACCCTAACTTAATAGAATCAAATCCTTAAACCAATAAAAAACAAAAATAAATTGTGGGCTTGTTTAGCGTATTTTTATTATCATCATCGTCATCACGATGCGATGGAGAGGAAGAATAATACTAGATTTAGGAAGAATAATACTAGAGAGGAAAAGAATAATACTAGATTTAGGTTTTTTTTATTTTTTATGTGTTCATCATGATAATAAATATTTAGATTTGGGTAAGGATTTTTTTGACTTATATATATAAATTAGGTCCCTATCTCTATTTGGGATGTTAAAATCCTATAATGCCCCAAACCAAATTGGTTGAAGCCCCATTTATATGTGTTTGGATAGTAAAATTACTTCTACCCCAAACATAGATATTTGTATGATGATTTTGCTGGAAATCCATCCACTGCTTCAATCTTCAATTGAATTATGGAGGAGGGGGTACCTGCAAAAAACCATCCGATGCTTAAGTTAGCAAGATATTTTTCACATATATTTTTATATGGTAAGATTGCATACCTTCTTTGGTTGGTAAAACGTCCATTTATATGTTTGGAAATTTCCGTTTCATTTCTCTAACTTCAAGATTGGCATGAATGGCCATAACTATCCCTGCATGCCTCCTATCATAATTATCCCTGCATGCCTCCTGTCATTATTGGCCTTGCATGTCTCCCTGCTATAATTCTCCTGCATGTCTGCATGACTGCATGGTTGCATGATTGCATGGCCATGGCATTGACATCCCCTGCATACCTCCTTAGGTGTAAGAAGAGTGGGTGTAAGCAGACGGGGGTGTAAACATCCTTAGAGAAACAGAACAGGGGCGCGAATATCCTAAGGCTATGGGATTATGTTACACCGAGATGCACTGAATAGGGAACATGGAATTAAGTTACGACGCAGTGCACCGAATAGGGAGCACGGTATTATGTTACTACGTGACGCACCGTATCACCGTCAACTGGACGGCCGGCTATGACTGCCGGTCTTGGCCGCCGGATGTTTCCTGAGAAGATGATCGTCGCCGACGACCTGCTACTGAACGGTGACGGAGGAGATGAAGATAACGAGATGACGTCATGCTGATGATAGCGAGTGATGTCATACTGACGTATCTGACGGTGTTAGCCGACGCCGTTGGCGTTAATAGAATATTCTGACGCTGTTACAAACCGTAACAGAATATTCGATGGGTATCAGCTTCAGATGACGCCATGCTGACATCAGCGCCTAGTCGGCTGCTGACCTAGCCTTTATTGATGACGTGTCATCGCCTGGTTGGTCAACCGTATTACTGACGCGGAGCTTATGTGCTGATGTGGCATGCTGATGTGACACTTATGTACTGACGTGGAATTTTGATGTGACATTTAGATGCTGATGTGGCAGTCCTTCGTTGATCCGGTTGTCTAGGAATTGGTGATGTGGAGCGCTTATGTGGAACTTTTAGCCCAACTTGGATTTCTTGCTCATGGGCTTGTGGGTTGAGTGTTTGCTAGTGAGGCCTAGCTTAGTTTGTTGCACATGGGCTTGCACATGGAGTCTTTGCAAGGCCTAGTTAGCTATACTTGGCTAACCAAAGGAAATACCTTTGGCCCAACGAACCCTTCTTAGCTAATAGGAGCTTTGTAGGCCTAAGCTTGCCCTTTTTTTTAAAAAAAATATTAAGGGTACAAGCATCGCCCCCTCTTAATCGATAACCTGTTATGGGTTAAGAATTTCGGGTTCCCCTCTGAATTTTTATTTTTCTGGAGTGTTACACAACTCGCCCCCAAACGCGTTGTTCGAAGTGTTATGCAACTCGCCCCTAGGGATGTAATGATTGCGCTGGAGTGTTATATATATTTTCCCCAAACGTTTGGGGTGACATATAACTCGGCCCCAATATGTTATGTGTCATGATTCTCAATGCTCGTGTAAGGGTGCACTTCCCTGCTGCATTTTTCTCGCGCATGGAATGAAAAGTTAAGTTTTTCTGCTATCTTGAATTCGCGCAGGGGGCCAATCATGCTATTCAAGATGCGCGCAAAGTTGAGATGTGTACATTTTCACGTGCCTGGATAGGTGAAGATGTTCGCCACATTTGTTATCGTCTCATACGATGGGGATAAAATTGGGATAGGGTAAAAATGCTCGAACTGTGCACTTCACCCTATCTGCGAGGTGTCAGAGACGTTGCTGACAATAGACTTGAACTGTATTGTTTTTCCATTTAGGACTGACTGCGGATTTGATCATCCGCAATAGCTTATAATTAAACACGAACAATTTTGATAAAGTGTGGAATACCAAAATAATGATGAATTAAATTTCTGAATAGAAATAACAAGATAAATACCTGCTGCTTCGACAACAGCTGCCTCGTTAAAACCTTTGTGTGGAAATCCCAGTGGGATAAACCATTATAAAGAAAAAAGAGTGCAGCACAACAGAATTTTGGGACTACCCCTAATGATAAATCTTCTTCAAGTGGAACGAATTCCACGGCTTTCACGGCTCACCATCTTGAGTACCATAGAGGTTCTTTAGGTAGTAGTAGCCAAGAAATGCTGGCATGTCCACTATGTATGGACCTTCCCAGTTTGCTCCGAGCTTCCCACAGTTTGGTTCCATTGTGGATGCTCGGCTTTTCTTCAAGACATATTCCCCTGGCTTGAATGACCGTTCTCTGACTTTGCGATCGTATCTCAGCTTGATTGCCTGCTGGTATCGGACCAACTGCTGTAAGGCTGTCTCTCTTTGTTCTTCCGGCAATTCTTTATCCAAATACAGTATGCTGTCATTTTTCCCAGATTTGACATCACGAGTTTTGGTAGTCTTGAGATATACCTCGGTGGGTATGACTGCCCTTGTCCCATACGCCAGTGTAAATGGTGAAAATACAGTGGATCTATTTGGGGTTGTTCGATGGGACCATAAGACTCCAGGGAATTCTTATGTCCATTTTCCCTTTGCCTTATCTAGCCGTTTCTTGAGATTGTCCATAATAACGCGGTTGGTTGCTTCTGTCTGCCCGTTGCTCTAAGCATAGTAAGGAGATGAGAAATTATGGCGAATATTCAAGTTATTGCAAAAGTCTTTGATCACCCCAGAATCGAACTGCTTCCCATTGTCTGATATTATCACGTCTTGGATTCCAAATTTGCAGACGATATTCTGCCATATGAATCTTTTCACATCATGTATGGTAACGTGTACCAGTGCCACTGCTTCGACCCATTTGGTGAAATAGTCAGTAGTGGCTAGTACGAATCTGATGCCTCCAGGAGCTTTGGGAAGTGGTCCGACGATGTCTAATCCCCACATAGAGAATGACCAGGGACTAAAAACTGGATGCAATTCGTTGGCGGGCCTTTTCGGAATTGGAGCGTGCTCTTGGCATGGTACACATTTCTGAGCGTATTCTTTAGCATCTTTCTGCATGTATGGACAGAAATACCCCTGGGTAAGTATCTTGTGTGCGAGACTACGCCCTCCAGAATGGCTGCCACATATTTCTTCATGAGCCTCTGCCAGTATCTGTTGTCCTTCCTCGGATGACACGCATCACAAAAATGGCTCCAGAGCTACAGGTTTGCGGAATAACAACCTTTCAATCATTGAGTATCTCTATGAATTCTTTTTCACCTTTGCAGCAAGTTTCTCATCTTTTGGGAGTTCGCCAGTTGTCAAATACTGGACGTAAGGTTGACGCCAGTCTGCAATGTTTTCAACATGATTGCCTGAATTATCTGTTACTGGACTGTCAACATCCATATTGTTGTCGATGTTCTCAGTATCTCCTTGTGCTGATGTAGCTTCCCTCTCGCCCCCACTAGCGTGTTCGTGAGCCATAACAAAGTGGATATCAGAGATGCTAGGTAACTCTTGGAAATCTACTACAACGAAAAGGGCGGTATCAGTTTCGACTGCGGAAGAAAGATATGCTAAAGCATCTGCGTGCCTGTTTTCCAATCGCGGTTGTAATACCCCGATATTCGGCAGTGGCTAGCCGAATGGAATATAAGTAATGGTTTGTCCTTTCCTAACATCGAGGCCTTTTCAGCACAATTGGCTCCATAGTTGGCAGAAAACTCTGCAGTTAAGCGTGCTCGGGCGGGAGTAATCAAGGGATGGGTGACCATCTGGGAAGTTTCTGCTGGATTATCGCAGCGATGCCCGTTGAAAACCCCACACTGCCAGATAACCGCAGTGGCTAAGTGGGGACAGTATCAGTGGAGGGACAGGTCATTACAAATGGTATCACAGCCGACAACGGGTCACCTGCCGAGGGTGGGAAGGTACGCTGGATGGGGTTGGTCTAGGTGCTTCTCATGAGGGGCAGGGAACGTCGGAGATCTGGGCTTGCGAATATATTCTGGAGCCGTGGACGGCTCCAATTTAAGGTGGTGGTATTGTAATACCCCGATATTCGGAAGTGGCTGGCCGAATGGAATATAAGTAATGGTTTGTCCTTTCCTAACACCGAGGCATTTTCAGCACAGTTGGCTCCAAAGTTGGCAGTTAAGCGTGCTCGGGCTGGAGTAATCCAGGGATGGGTGACCATCCGAGAAGTTTCTGCTGGATTACCGCAGCGATGCCGGTTGAAAACCCCACACTGCCGGATAACCGCAGTGGCTAAGTGGGGACAATATCGGTGGAGGGACGGGTCATTACAAATGGTATCAGAGCAACAATTAGATCCTCTCGGAGCTAGTTGTTGCATAAACCAATAATAAATATTTGTATGTGGTGGGTGTGTTTATGCTCAAATTTAGAGACTAAATTTCTTAAGTGTGTGAGGTTGTAATACCTGCCCAAATTTCAAGGGTATTTTTGTCATTTAACATGTAAGGGTAATTTTGTCATTTCGGGTAGTAACATGTCTTGGATAATTCATTATTCATGAGAGTAGTTAGTAAAACTATAGATTTTCTGGTGGGCCTAATATGTATCATCATTTTCTATCTTTAATGGGCTTAATATATTACAAACCGAAAAATTTAATCAATGTGGGCCGACCAAGTAGTACCCACTTAGTTTTCCATCAGGAGTCACAATTTTTGGGGACGGACTTCTTTAGGTTTTAGTATATTTTTTTTTGAAAAATTATTATAAAAGGTGGAGGAATAAAACAAAACCTAGTTAGCCGTCAGAATAGTTTAGGGAATGGAAAAGGAAAGATCAGACGAAATCGTTTTGAGAAAATAAGAAAAGCTGGTGTCACGGTACTGTTCTAATGGAGGATTATTGTTCATGCTTGCGGTTTGATGAAAATATTATTTCTGTTGTTGTCCCGTTCATAGCATAGATGCGTTAATAATTTATTTGGAGCTAGCGTTTGAGGTAGGCGCAACACAATCAAAAATCTTCTTTTTATTTAAGTTTCTTCTAATTAAATTTATGTTTGCAATTGTTCATTAATATATGGATGATAATCGATGTTGTGAGCATGATTATGAATGTTGGGCTGCGGTCCATAAATTGTGATTCTTAAAAATTATTTTTGACGGGATACGAGATATCCTTGGGAACGGTTTTGTTTCCTAAACCCACGTGGGTCTCCCTGGGGCGAGCGGATTGTTTGAATTTATTATTGTTTATGGATGTGGTGTTTCCATATGTTTGCGGTGGTGTTAATCATGCTAGATGTTTTTAATAGGGATTGAAAAATATTGCATAAAATGTTTTGTTGCTTATTTGCCTACTGAGTGTCAAAACTCACGTCATATTATGACAAAAATTCCATATTTGACGCATGACAAGGAGTTGATCAACGTGGAGCCTAGAGAATAATTTTAAATCCTTAAATTTGTTGTTTAAATTCTAGTTCCAAATCTGTAAAATATTATATGATGTTGAGTTGACTGTTTATCATTTTAAATTTTTAACAGTTTTTGATTTGATTATTTTTGTAACAAATGAAAAACATCTTAAGGGACATTTTTTGAAAATTATAGAATTTTCTGAGTAGTATACGTATTTGTAATATAATTCTTTGTACCATTGTTAAATCCAGAAAATATCCGTTTGTTTTAAATATCTCATAAATATCATATTTTAGAACTACGAAACATTTGTTTTTAGATCTTGTTGTCTCTGTAAAAATCTTTATTTATCATTTATCTTTCTAAAATGACAAACCTCATCCAATTTTGAGTTATATGTGATTTTATATAATTTTTATAAAACAGAATGGTACAATTTTGATTTTCTGCAGTTCTGGTCAACTACACGTTTGACTGCGGTCATAGGATACTCAGCTCATTTAAAAATTCTGAATAATTTAAGCCTAATAGTATTTATAGTATATACTTTATTCCGTATAATTACCATAAATTTTGGAACTCGAATGAAGCCTATAAAATTCTAGGAATCAACCTTGGTATGTTTTCAGTTTTACAATTTGGGGTTGAAATCGTTCCTTATTAATTAATCTTAAGACTTGAACGGTGTTAGTATTTTTATTTTAGAACCAAAATGTGTTTTTCTTCAGGTGGCTTTGAAATTAGATTAAATCAACGGTTAGATTTTCCAAAATAATTTTCTAAGTATTCCGCTGCTATAAAAATGTTAAAACGGACATAATTAAATTAACCCAAATAAATTATTTTATGAGCTTGGGCTTAGTAGCCGGGCTTCGGCTATGGTATCCAAGTAGCACTTCGGGTTTTCGGGCATGGGATCCGGGCAGGATCCGTGCCCGAAAATCATGGTGTTACAATTTGGTATCAGAGCCGACGACGGATCACCTGCCGAGGTGGGAAGGGACGCTAGATGTGGTTGGTTCTGGTACTTCTCATGAGGGGCAGGGAACGTCAGAGATCTGGGCTTATACATATTTTGGAGCCGAGGACAACTTCAATTTAAGGTGGTGGCATTGTAATACCCCGATATTCGGTAGTGGCTGGCCGAATGGAATATAAGTAATGGTTTGTACTTTCCAAACACCGAGGCCTTTTCAGCACAATTGGCTCCAGAGTTGGCAGAAAAATCTGCAGTTATGCGTGCTCAGGCGGGAGTAATCCAGGGATGGGTGACCATCCGGGAAGTTTTTGCTGGATTACCGCAGTGATGCCCGTTGAAAACCCCACACTGACGGATAACCGCATTGTCTAAGTGGAGACAGTATCGGTGGAGGGACGGGTCATTACAGCGGTCGCTACCCAATAGAGAATCGGTCGAACTCATTTGGCAGCTCTATCATATGATCCAAATACGGGTCCATTCTCTCTTTCTTTGCTCTGTAGGTCCCCAGAAACTGGTTAACTACTAGCATGGAATCCGTCACCAACTTCACGTTCTTTGCATCTAACTGTTTGATAGCTTTTAAACCGATAATTGCAGTTTCATATTCAGCTTCATTGTTTTATGCTTGTAAACCCAGCCTGGTCGCTTTCTTGATCCTCGAACCTTCGGGAGTAAGGATGACACATCCAACTCCATCTCCACCAACATTTGATGACCCATCAGTAAATACGGTCCATAATGGTTTAGGTGTATCGATCTTCATTGTGGAGTCGTCCCCAGTCTGATCAGTGGCTGACTCTATGGGTTTGAAAAATTCCTCCTCTTCTCCAACTACCATTTCTATATCGTCCACGGGAAAATATGCTAGCAGTGCATCTAGGACGTGTCCTTTCTCCGAAGTTCTGGTTTCGTATTTGATCTCGTACACCCCCAGAAAATTTGACCATATGGCTAGTCGACTGGAATTATCGGCACATTCCAGGATTCTCTTCAGCAGGTATTCGAGTAGATTACGATCTGCCTTCCTTGGAAATAAGGCTTGAGGAAACGAGATGCATGGAAAAGTGCAAGCGTTATCTTCTCAATTTTCTTATACTGTGTTTCTTCTCCCGTCAAATATTTACTGACGAAGTAAACATGCTTTTCATGTGGATCCGTAACAAACAACACTGCACTTACTGCGTTCTCTGTTGCAGCCAAATAAATTCCGATAGGTTGTCCGGTTTTTGGACTCACCAAAACCGGAGGAGTTGAAAAATACTGTTTGATCTCATCGAAAGCTTTTTTCGCACTCATCAGTCCAACCAAAATTTACTGCTTTCTTTAACACATCAAAGAATGGTTTGAATCGATCCGAATAGCGTGAAATGAAACGATTTAAAGCTATTAATCATCCCATTAGCTTCTGTATCTCCTTCTTCATTGTTGATGATGGAATCTCTCTGATGGCTCAGATTTGCTCCGGATTTTACTCGATTCCTCTGTGCATCATTAAGTATCCAAGGAACTTTCCCGATGACATCCCGAACGAGCATTTCGCTGGGTTGATCTTCGTACGATATTGCCTCAAGATATCGAACGTCTTCTGCAGATCAAGAAAATGCGATTCCTTTTGCTCAGATTTCACTACCATATCATCGATATAAAATTCCATCGACTTCCCAATCAGATCCTTGAACATATGTTCTACCAAGTGCTGGTAGGTCGCCCCTGCGTTATTTATCCCGAACGACATTACAGTATAGTAGTAAACTCCTATGTCAGTCATGAACGCAGTATGCTCTCAATACGCCAAATTCCCGGATTCGTAACGGCTTTGTGGCCGTTACAAAATCCCCGTTACAAATGGCCGTTACAAAATATTCATAACAGGCTGGAGCCGTTACTAATTTTTAAAAAATTAGTAACAGAGTGAAGCCGTTACGAATTTTTTTATAGGCGTGCGAGTCACATGCTTGGTCACACCTGGCTCGTAACTCCTTTATAATGTGTGTGTGCCATTCACATGCGTGGCATTATGTTTCCACCCCACACCCGTAGAACTATAGGATTTTTCTCCCCTTAGTCTTTTCTTCCCATCTCCTCGACTTTTCTTCTAATTTATTTTTCGTTTTCTTTTCTCTCCCTTTTTCTCCTCTGCTTCTCCTCTCTTTTCTGTTCTGAAGATTCGTCTGAGGGTTTCGATTTCACTCTATTATCTTCAGCAGAAAACTAAAGTTTTTGTGTGGGTATTTCATAAATTAGTTTTGATTAAGTTTGTTCATCATCTATATTAGGAGTTTAGGGATTCAAAAATCGATTTTAGGGTTTCATTATGTATTATGATTCATTCTTAGATTTTAGTTTGCTCGTCGGAGTTCGAACTTGGAAGAAATGATCTTCACTCTCAGCTAATCGTGAGAAAGTATCTGTTCCACTTTGTTTGAATTTAGGTATCTATTTTAGATTTGGATTTTAATTTATTTTCAGCTAGATTTAGGTATTTGTTTTAAGGTTTCAAAATGATAATTGATTTAGGGTTTCTTATTCAATCGAATTTGAGATTTGGGTTTCTGATCTAGGGTTTTTTATTCAGATATGTTTTCAGATGCAGATGGGAATGACGTTGATAAGGTTATTGAGAAGCTACAAGGGGTCAGGATTGTTTCTGGTAGTGCCGATGATGCTATTCTAACAACTTCTAAGGTAATTTTGATGTTTTTTCTGTTTTTTGTGATTGATTGTTAAGTTAGGGTTTTTGATTGGTTTTATTATTGGGGGTGTTTTATAGAGGGGAGTTCAACCGTTTAAGAAAAAGTAAAAAGCCTTCTTGGTGGAAACATTAAGAAGAAAGTAAGTTTTTCTTTCACTTGTAGTTTCTTCAGTTGAATTAGAACCTATTTCTTTCTCTGGACAGACTTCCGTACTCCCGTAATTTTTGATGAACCCTTTTGGTTTTTAGGTGTTTCTGTTAGTATTTATTGTGGAGGAGATTGATCGTTTATTATGTGGAGAACAAGATGCTTGTACTTGTTGTAAAATGTATTGTGGAACTTGTGTCAGGTGCCACTTTCTAATTCTAATTTTATGGTGATCATGTTTTTCACGCTCAAATGAGATTTTGGATCACATCCAATTTGATCATGGCTACACAGTTAGCCACTTTCTAACTTTATTGTAACTTGCCCTTTTTGTATAATGTCTTGTCTACCTTATGATGAATAGTGTGTTCGTATTTTTCATAATTCTACGAACGAGCTGGTCAGGTATTCCAAATGTGCTATATGGCTGTAATTTTTAACTTGATCTTTAATGATGTTAAATTTGAGAAAGAGAAATATGTTTACCATTGTAAATTGACAATAGTTTACCATATCTCTTTAAGCACAATGGTCTAGAATTGGTATTCGTATCTTGGTGTTTTATTATTGCTCATTATATTACATTCTTAAACTTTCGTATTTCTCTTCATGCAGAATGTGCGCGTACTGCCATTTACCCGGAGATTTCTTTTTGTTGGTAGTTGCTGTGTAGGCGAGAAGCTACATAAGGATTTTGTGGTGATTGAATTCGGCTGAGGCTGATGCTGTTGTTGGTTTGCAAGCAGCAACTGCAGGAGATGGAACTTGTGGAATTAGAAGGAAAGAATGAGAATGATTGTTGCAGTGGATAGTTTTCAAGGGTTTGGTGCCGCTGTTGGTATTGATCGCTCATTCATTGTTCTTCTCGATTGGGTTGCTTCTGGTTTCATTCTATTTCTGCAGGCAAGTTGATTCTTGCTCTATCATCTTAATTTTAGTTATATAAGCTTTTCAATTATCATGTTTGTTCATAGTTGTTCTTAGGTTAAATCATAAAACCCCTTGAAATCAATTAGACTGTAAATATATTTTTAACCGTTGGTTAGGGCTGAATGTTTGATATGATGTGTTATATTATCTCATATATATTTAGTTAAATTTTGAAGATGATCGGACACTAGTAAGGCTCAGATTGATTGTATTTACTAACTGCATTTCTATAGATTTCTGAAACGGGCAGTACTGCTTGAACTCGTGCCCTAACTTATTTAACAGTTGGATTTTTCTAATTCTTGGTACACATATCCTATTGGTTATTTTTATTGTTTTGTAGAAATTTCACATAGTTTGGACACAATTAGGTACCCTAAAGCCCCTACTTGTTGTGACTGTGTCTGCAGTAAACCTTGTAAAACCAGGTCCAATGAATACCTTATTACGGAATTTCCAGCCGTTAGAACCTACTGAAAATTTGGTATGTTGTATATTAGGTTCCTATGAATATCCAGTTTAAATTGCATGAGGATCAGGAAATCATAACTATACTTTTACTCTGTGATTTTAAGTTCTGTCTGCTTGTGGGATTCTTTGTTGTGTAGCTTGTATTGTGTATATGATTGTCTAGCCATATCCTACTGGTTATTATTGCATTTTCGAGATCAAGGACATGTATTTTTTTTAAATAAATGTAAGGTGTGTCGCAGTGGGCACAAGGTGCATGAATGTATTGTTGTGTTATCAGCCGAGATCAGGGTCATGTCTGTGTATTACTTGTAGATCGTTGGTCCGGTAGGCAGTGATTATAGGTAAGATAAGCTATCTTGCACTGATATCAGGGTCTCAGCTGTGTATTAAATAGTTTATGTGACGTGGTGGGCAGTATCCATTGTATATTTGTCTCATATGTATTTTTACAAAGAAATACGTGTGGTAATGATAACTTGTATATTACTGAGCTTAGTGTACGTTATTGTTTCGCAGTTGAGATGATTAACTTCATGTGATGATTGTAAGATTTTTATACTCTATTTTATTGTATGGGTCTTTGTTTGAAACTCTTGTAAGCAAGTTTGGCTTCGTGATTGATTTCCCCATCCACTTTCTCCTGAGTGATGAATATATTTTGTTTGTTTTGTTCGAACAGGTGTTGCAGCCCAGTGATGACGAAACCCAAGCAAGTAGCGCCAAAGCCACATACTCCAGCAGAATCATCATCACCTACACACCACAATGCACAGCCGAACCCCAAACTGATGGTGCTGACGTCGATGAGAGCGCAGGGAGGGTGAATTCGCTGCAAGCGAGCCGATGGACACAGACAAATCTGGAACTGCTCCTTGTCCTGCATAAGTTTTACATATTTTCCTGGGCTTTTACAAACTGGACAAAGTCTTATTTTCATCTCCACTACATTTGGAAAGGTTTGCAAACTCGTAATTATTTTAATTTTTGTTGCGGGAAATCATGAACTGATTTCAAAATATTATAATGAGTTTAATTTCTGTATTGCCATCCTGATGTGATTGTGAACTGTGATACGTCGTATCTACCTCGTGTATGCGAAACGGATCCAACAACAGCCATGACTATAAATATACCATCTTTTGTGGTGAAATGGTTATCAAACTTTGGTGACAATATTCTTTTGATTCATTTATCGACTGATCAAGGTAAGCCTCTAAAAGTATTCTTTGTCTTAGTTCCTTTTGTACTCCTCTCTCGTACCAAGTCTTCAATTTTGTAAGTTTTGTAAGTTACAATGTAGGAAGTTTCTGTGAACTCAACAAGTTTTTTAACTTAGAATTTGATACTTACAAGAATTTTGGTACTTAGAAGAATTTATGTTCTTGTTTGATTGAAAGTTAAATGAATTGTATGATCTTCTTTGATTGAAAGTTATATGAATTGAATGAATATGATGGAATGAAAAGGGTAGACTGGTTATTGGAATTCAGGCGTAATCCTGGCTGAAAATGAACTGTCGGTTAATATTGACCTGGTCAAAATTGGTCGTATTCACTGATTTTGACCAGGTCAATGTTGACCGGAAGTAAAAAAAAATCTGTTACGAAAAAAATTCGTAACGGCTCTAAGCTGTTTCAAAATGCCACGTAGTGACAGCTGAAGAACGTTACTAAACTTCCACGTAGTAACGGGTCAGCTCTGTTACGGCTACAATGTTACAAAAATTTAGTAACGGCTCCAAGCTGTTACCACGTATCAATTCGTAACGACCCATAACTGTTACGGCCGCCGTTGCAACCAAAAATTCGTAACGGATACATTGTCGTTACGAAAAAAATATAACACCCACTTTTGAAACAGGCGAGAGCCGTTACAACCCGTTTTAGCAACGGCTCAGCTCCATTACGAATCCTGGAATTTGGTGTAGTGTCTTGATCATCCTCGAACAAAGGTATTTGGTTACCCAGAAAAACCGTCCATGAATGACAGTCTCCCATATCCTGAGGTTGCATCCATCAAATCTATTATCCATGGCATCGGGTATAGGTCACTCGAACATGCTTTATTCAAATCAGTAAAATCGACACAGACACGAATTTTACCATTCTTCTTTGGAACGGGTACGACATTAGACAACCAACGAGGATACTTCATTGGTCTAATAAAGCCTGCTTCCAACATCTTTTTGACTTCTGCGGTAACTCCATCTTTTTTTCTTTGCGTCATATTCCTAATTTTCTGACGAACTGGATGGAACTTCTCATCGATATTCAACCTATGGCAGGCTATATTCGGATCCATTCCAGGCATCTCAGCAAAACTCCATGTGAAAACGGAGGCGTTTTCCCTCAGTAATGTAATCAGACCATCACGTTCGTGTGTAGGCAGATCTGCCCCTACGAACGTTGTTTTATGCTTCTCATCTCTAATCTGGACCTCGACCAGTTTCTCAAATGTTTGTGGTTCAGCTGCGTCCTCTCCCGTATATGATTATGTAGGGAGAGGATTCTGTAATTGCTATTTCTTCTCGACGCGCATGATCTAGTTCCCGCTGACTTATGACTTCTTGTACTCATCCATTGCACTCTCGTGACACTTGTGGGCGGCTATCTGGTCTCCTCTAACTTTCATGAATCCTTCTGGGGTAATAAACTTCAGGCATTGATGATAGGAGGATGTCACTGCACCGATCTCATGCATCCAGTCTCGTCTTACGATCGCATTTTAGGGTTCTCGGCAATCCAGCAACAGGAAAGTGCCCAAAACAAACTTGTCAGCCACTGTTATAAGTATCTTCACCTTTCCAATCACCTTTGTAACTTCGCCGCAAAATCCGATAATTGGATTTTCATCCTCATCGATTATGTCGTGTAGGAGATTTATTGAGGAATAAGCTCCTGAAAACAACGCGCTCACTGAGCTTCCTATATCCACTAGAATCCGGTGTACATGAAACATGCCAATCCAAGAAATTATAACGATAACATCATTGTGTGGAACATATACACCTATCATGTCTGCTTCAGAGAACCCGATCTTTGTGTACCCAAACTCCCGAGTTTCTGCTCCATTACCGCTGACAAAATCAATGTGATTTGTTAAGTACCATTATTTCAACCGCCTGAGTTTTCTCCTGGTCTCATCTTCCGATGCCTGCCTGGTCATTGAATGGATCCTGGCATGACTGGCATTAATCACACGAGCGTTAATCACATGTGCAGTGCCAAAATGTCCAGGACCTTTCCCAAAATCCTTTTTCACGTACTCTTGTATCTTTCCAGCGTCGATTATTCGTTGGACCTCGATCTGTAAAGAGCGGCAATTGTCGGTCTTGTGACCATGGTATTTATGGAACTTGCAGTATTTGTTCCTGTCACATTTATCATGTGTGTCTTCCGGCAAAGGACGAGGTGAGATCAAATCCTTGATGATTTTCTCATACAACTCTGCAAGTTGTATGTTCAGCGGTGTCAGCTTCATATCGTGATATTTATGGATTCCAGTTTCCATTCGTTCACCTTGGTTCTTCTCTCGGCCTTCATCTCGATTATTATGCTGGCCGCTCGAATGGTTCTTTGACTTGTCCTTCCTCCCATCATTTGTAGGATTGGATGATTTGTTAACATATCTCGTCTCTCGAGCTTTGGAATCGTCTTCCACCCGAGCATATTCTTCCACTCGATCATATAGTCCTTCCAGAGTCTTTGGTTGTCTCTTGACCAAGGAACCGTACACACCTCTTTGGTCGTACTGGTACGCCTGCTTGTAAGTTTAGATGACGATTTGATCGTTGGCACCATCTATATCTACTAACTCTTGCTTGAAGCGTTGAGTAAACTTTCTGATGCTTTCCTCCTTCCAAATTCCTAGAAGGAACAAATCGTGGCATCCCTTCCGATCACGGATGTTGTAATTGTAGTGGGAGCAGAATTCTTCAACCAATTCATGGTAAGTACCGATCGACTATGACGGGAGTTTATTGAACCACTTAATTGCTCCTCCATCCAGTGACTGTGGAAACATTTTGCACATCAACTCATCACTGTGCTGCCACAGAGTGATGGAAGTTTCATAGTGTAACACATACTGATATGGATCACCTATTTTCTCGTCGAACTCTGGTAGTATCGGAACTTGAAAATTCATTAGCGGTCGGAATTCTCTGTTATTCATCTTAAAAGGGGCTCCCGCAGATTGATGCATACGGTCTATATTTTCTTCTCTGGAGTGCTTTTTCGACATTACTTTCTCGAACATCTTGAAAAGGAGATCTTCTGTTATTGTGTCAATATCACCATCCGAGGAACTGTCTTCCTGCTCATAATCTTGGTCCTCGGGAATACGAGTTTTAGATCTCATTCTTTTCCTCTGGGGTCTAGTAGGTTATTTTCCATCTCTGCTTTGCTCCGAACGAGCATTGTAATCATGCGAAAATTCTCCATCATCGTGCCAATCTCGAACCTCATCCTCATCATTCCTTAGGAGTTTTGAAACGGTGTTAGTTCTGGCCGCACTCTGCTGAGTTGCATCTGGCCGGTTCCTTGCTCGGCGTGGTAGTACATGCCTTCGTTTAGGTAGGTCTCAACCAACAAATTTTTCTCCGTCCGATCAAGATCGATCACTTCTTTGTTTGGGTTTGCAGCTTGCGGGATAATTCGACTTCCAAGCCGTTTCCATGCAGAACGACCCCTATGCTTGTGCAGATTACTAGTATTAGGTCGAGACTTGTTCTCATGTTCCAATATCAGGAGAGAGTTCTCCTTCTCCAACTCATTCAGCTTATTGCTTAACAATTCTTCCTCTGTACTAGGAGTCGCGGTGCGTCCATCTCGCAGATCCTGTCCATCGTCATTCCTCCTAGACGGGCTGCCGAACACATGCCCTCTGTTTCCTCGAACTTGTGGGTGTTCCCCATCAACATCCATTCCTTCGTTATCGATCACTGGTTGTTTTTCCCTCCTCCGATTTGGATATGGAGTTCTGTCACGGAAACGATCTCGATCTCGTCCTTGATCCAGGTATCTGTTATGAGCATGATTTCGATCTCAATAACGATCTAGGGCTCTGCCATGATCACGATTTTGACCCAGCCTTTTTACAGTGGATACTGTTGGGGCTGACTGAACCTCAATTTTGTGTCTTTCAGCCTCGCTCCTGCGCTGTTGAGAATTGTTAATAGAATCGACCCTTCATGCAGTTTGTTTGATTACTGCCATAACTCGATTTGGTAAAACACGATTATTTTTTTGCGAAAACCTTGGTCGGCGCCACTGTTTGGATAGTAAAATTACTTCTACCCCAAACACAGATATTTGTATGATGATTTTGCTGGAAATCGATCCTCTGCTTTAATCTTCAATTGAATTATGGAGGAGGGGATTACTTGCAAAAAAACCTCCGATGCTTAAATTAGCAAGAGATTTTTCACAGATATTTTTGTATGGTAAGATTGTATACCTTCTTTGGTTGGTAAAACGTCCATTTATATGTTTGGAAATTTCCGTTTCATTTCTATAATTTCAAGATTGGCATGAATGGCCATAACTTCCCCTGCATGACTCATATCATAATTATCCCTGCATGCCTCCTGTCATTATTAGCCCTGCATGTCTCCCTGCTATAATTCTCCTGCATGCCTGCATGGTTGCATGGACTTGGCATTGACATTCCATGCATACCTCCTTAGGTGTAAAAAGAGTGAGTGTAAGCAGACATGGTGTAAACATCCTTAGAGTAACAGAACTGGGGCGCGAATATCCTAGGGCTACGGAATTATGTTAAACCGAGATGCACTGAATATGGAACACGGAATTAAGTTACGATGCTGTGCACCGAATAGGGAGCACGGTATTATGATACTACGTGATGCACCGTATCACCGTCAATTGGTCGGCCGGCTGTTTCCTGAGAATATGACCGTCGCCGGCGACCTGCTGCTGAACGGAGACGGAGGAGATAAAGATGACGTGATGACATCATGCTGATTCTTGCGAGTGACGTCACACTGACATATCTAACGGTGTTAGCTGACGTCGTTGGCGTTAACAGAATATTCCGAGAATATTCTGACCCTGTTACAAACCGTAACGGAATATTCGATGGGTATCAGCTTCTGCTAACGTCAGCGCCTAGTCGGCTATTGACCTAGCCTTTACTGATGACATGTCGGTATCTGGTTGGTCAATCGTATTGCTAACGTGACATGTTGACATGGTACTTATGTGATAACGTGGTGCTTATGTGCTGATGTGGCACTTTGTTGTGGCATTTATATGCTGACGTGGCATTCCTTCGCTGATGTGGCACTTTCCGGTTGTCTAGGAATTGGTGATGTGGAGCGCTTATGTGGAACTTTTAGCCCAACTTGGAGTTCTTGCTCATGGGCTTGTGGGTTGAGTATTTGCTAGTGAGGCCTAACTTAGTTTGTTGCACATGGGCTTGCACATGGAGTCTTTTCAAGGCCTAGTTAGCTATACTTGACTAACCAAAGGAAACACCTTTGTCCCAACGAACCCTTCTTAGCTAATATGAGCTTTGTAGGCCTAAGTTTGCCCATTTGTTTGTGTAAAATATTAAGGGTACAAACAATATGATTCAAAATTTTGGACTATCTAAAAAAAATTGGAAAATAAAATAATTTGATGGCGAATTTTGAGATGGAAAGACTTGTCGGTCAATTGGGTTCAGAAATCATCAGCATAATGACATCTCTCGAAAACATTAATTATTTTTCTTCTTTTCTTTTTTGTGTATAATAGAATATGAACGCGCAATTGGGGGATACTTTTATTAATTGGGGGATATAGCTACAGGACAAAAACGGTGTCCCAATAGCAATTCTGGGTGACCTCCTATGTAATTATTTTTTTAATTCCTAATCTAGCCCCCACTAATCAGGATTAGTGATTAATTATAATTAGTAAAATGTTAAGTATTTGGGGGATAAATTAGTGTGTATTTATTTTTATTTGAATTTGTGTGGGTTAGTTGAGAGTGAAGGAGGGAAAAAAAAATTTAGTGGATTTTTTTTTTTTAAATGGAAGATGATTGTGATGAGAGACTTGCAGCTGCCGAATCTTTAGCTCAACTACAACAACAATCATATCTTCAATCTTCGGTTAATGATAACAACTCACAATTGGAGTTATGTGATGAACCAACACCCTTGGATCATGATTTTCGTGAGCATGAAGTGTTTTGTGAAGAACCAACCCAAGAAAGTAAACATGTTCAACATACAAGCAACCCCAACAAACGGGTAATGCTTCAAAGAGGTCGAAAATTTGATTTTTCTTCTTCAAACCGCCATTTTTTTGTCTGAAAAAGCTTAGTACCGGCATGCTCGTTGATGAATACTACGCCGGAACTAACGCCACCGGCGTGGTATTCATACTCCTTGCTATGCCGGTACAAGATATCCCTTATTTTAAAAACTGTGTCGGCGTGGTACTCAAACCAAAAATATATGCCGGTATACATTTACACTTTTTGCCTACCACCGAATATTCCATGGAATATTCATACAGGCATGGTTTACTCTAAACTAACTATGCCGGTACAACAAGAAAAACATACATGAGTTTTTGATTTTTGAACTTAAATACCGGTTTCCAATTTAATTTTTTGTGAACGCCGGTTATGGTACAAGCCGTCAGTCAGTATCGGCTTAAATCCTTACATATATACCATGCCGTTTTTACAATAAAATCATACAGGAGTTAATGATATTTTGAACTTCAGTTCCAGCAGCAAATGTAAATTATCGTGCACGCCGGCACTTGATACCGACACCCATTTTAACTTTTCGACAATGCCGGTATGAGAAATCCCAGCATTACAGTTCAATAACATACAATACCGGAACATTCTTATGTGGAACTAATTCAATTTTCTTTTCAATCATGCCTTAGGTTGTGACATACATCGATCCAAATTCCAAACCTCTCTTTCGGGATACGTCTGAATACTATAAAGGCTTCGGGTATGTTACCAAACAATACTTTCACCTAGTTTTTACAATTTTATGTTGGGATTGCTTTTAAATTGTCCTTATATTCTCCCATTGTTGTCCTTATGTAGGGAATAAAATCTCCGGCCGAAGCAATTTCTTGGGCAAAAGAGACGGCTCTTAAGAACATGTGTGTATTAGTGAGGAATATCCAGCGTTCAGATGTTCGTTTTGAGATGGTTTGTGAGAGAATCGTAAAATACAAGGAGAAGAATAGCCATAAGAGAAAGGGTTATGTATATGAAAAAAAGACTAATAGGGTATACAAGACCAATATGAAGAAGGATGAGTGCCTATTTAAGCTTGTATTCCATCTAAGAGACAAAGGAAAAGAAGAAGAAGAATGAGATTGTACGGTGTGTTTTGGGCGTCATAACTATCGAGATCCGAAAGATTTTGTTGGTCACTCCGTAATTACGAAGCTAAAACCTCATCAATTCGAGGATGTAAAGATAATGACCAAAGCATGTATCAAACCAAGAGTGATTCTCAGAGGCTTCAAGGAAAAGGATGAGACCAACGTTTATTCCCTAAGTACAATTTATAGCGCACAAGCAACTATTAGAAGGTTGGAATGGGAAGGGAGGATCGTTATGCAATGAGAAGAGAGTTTGGGATCACAAATACACGCGTATCATTAAAATAGGTCCGGACGAGAAGCCCTTCAAATATTAATTTCGCATCCTTTGCTTTCACAATTGGCTTATACGTGTTGTGATGTTCTTATGATGGACTGCACCTACAAGACAAACAAATACAACATGACGTTGTTCAACATCGCGGGGGAAAACATCGGACAAGGTAACATTCACATTGTCTTGGTATTTAATGGAAAATGAGAGGGATTACAATTATCATTGGGCATTGCGACAATTGAAATTATTTTTCCCAGAAAATCGATTTCCTAGGGTCATCATAACCGATCAATTTGATGCACTAATGAATGCAATATCCGACGTATATCCGGATGCAAAAAATTTCTTATATACGTATCATATAGGTGAAAATGTGAAAAAATATTGTCATGCTTTGTTTGAACCCTCTAAGGAGGATATTAAGAAGATAATGGTTTCTCAACTAGAGGAAGTTGTTCGCAAAGAGAAACTATCACCCGAAGAAGAAGAAAATGAAAGAGGAAAGATTAAAGAGCGAGTCGACAAAGAACACGTTGAAAATCACAAAAGGTGGTTGGAATTTCTAAAGGATTGGGAGAAAGTTTATTGGTCTCTTACTGGGGACATGTATGAAAAGAGATTGAACATGTTTATTGCCAAATATAACGAAGTGTATCCAAGTGTTGTCTCATATTTTTGGGATAATTGGTTGGATAAGTTCAAGGAAAAATTTGTGCGTGCGTGGAAAAATCGTTATAGACATTACGGGAATGAAGCAACTAGTATAGCGGAGTCCTCTCATGGGAGATTTAAAGATCTCATCCAGTCCGGGCAAGGAAACGTGGTTATGGTCACCGAGGAAATGGAGCAACACTTTAAGGCTGATATCGATATGATCAAGAAGGAATTTGAGAAAAGATCAATGGAAAGGATGACTCAATTTCTTAAATATACTAAGTTGCTCCAAGGAATAGAGTTCAACGTCTCTCATTGGGAAATAAAACATATGATGAGACAAATGCAGTATGAGAAAAATTACGGAAAACCGGGTGATGTGTGTATTTATCCCGACATGTCTTCATTGGGGATTTCGTGTCGTCATATTCTTGTGAAGTATGAAGAAGTGATACCTATTGATGTTATTGATCAATTTTGGAGGCAACTATCTTTCGACCTTCCCCCGACGGAAGATCCCGAAAAATCACCATGGGTTACAAAGGAGGCCAAGGAATTCTATGAAGCTTACTCACGTGCCAACTTGGCTAGCCGAAAAGTATTGTTGAGCCAACTAAGGCTAATTACACGCCCATGGATACCACTAAGTGAAGAGCCAACAAAGGGAGATCCTCCCGGTAGACCACAAACTAAAATTGCAAGGAGAAAACAAAGGAAAGAATTGAAAGAAATGACTAGACGTGAAGAAGAACTCGCGGAAACTAAGAGATGAGATATATCCGCAGGTGAGATTTCAGAAGCAATATTCTCGGAAGCGCCGGTTCCAAACAAAAGGGGTAGGACAAAGAACGAACCGATATCAAGTCAACAACAAATGACGGGTTCCGAAGCCACACCCAAAGTCCATGTATCGGAGGTTCAAAGGAAAAGGGGAAGGCCGCCGAAGGTACCAACATTAAGTTACCAAGGACAACAAGGTAAGCATTCCGAAGCTACACCCATAGTCGATGTATCCGAGGTTCAAAGTAAAATGGGAAGGCCGCCGAAGGTACCAACATTAAGCTACCAAGGACAACAAGGTGAGCATTCCGAAGCTACACCCATAGTCGATGTATCCGAGGTTCAAAGGAAAATGGGAAGGCCGCCGAAGGTACCAACATTAAGATACCAAGGAAAACAAGGTGAGCATTCCGAACTACACCCATAGTCGATGTATCCGAGGTTCAAAGGAAAAGGGGAAGGCCGCCGAAGTACATTCTAGACTTGATTTTCCGATAACGTTCAAGCCTAGAATGTTTTGAGCATCATCAGGGATCAAGGTCATATCTCCCCACGTGAAGTGCATTGTATCAGTTTTACCATGGTACCTTTCGACAAAGAAATTGACGGTCACAATATATGTCTTCACATAATTTTCAACCAAAGCATATAGACCAGAATCCTTTACTATTTTTTGGACATCATCATGCTCCAAAGACAAATCCCAATGAGCCGCGGCTTGGTTTCGGCAAACACGAACAACCTTAGTATGATCCTATAATTAGAAGATAATACGATTAAGAGATTTTGCATAAATCCAAAACAGTACATATGCATAAAATAAAAAATGCTTACATAGGTTTGATAGATAGTACGAGCCCAAGAGTGCTTGTATCCAAATAGTACTTTCGGTTCCGGAGCTTCACCCCAAATTTTACCACGTTCAAGGTCGGGTATCATGTCATCAATGTGAGGAAGGTGACAACCTTTAACTTTGTGTTTCCCCTTGCCCTTGCCTTGTGTCGGTTGTTGACTTGGCCCACCAACTTCGCTTTGGCTTGCTAATTGACTTGGGGGAACCTCATTATCTTCCTCCTCACTTTCACCTTCATCATGCTCACCGTCCTCAACTGTTCCAGTACCTTAACGGATTACAACTGTACTACGGTCACCACCACTCTCCCAAATTGCCCCTCTTGTTTCAAACCCCAAACGCTTCTTGCGACCTTCATCTTTCCCTCGTGGAGGCAGAGACTGAGGAGTATCAAGACCGTCCTTCCTCTTTCTCTTAGTGACAACATCTTTATTTTTTCTTTTGTTAGCTTCCTTGGATTTTGACCTATAATATAAGCACACTAAAAAAAAAATAAGACAAGTCATATTGGAAGTTTAAGTACCGTCATGGAGACTCTTAAACAGACCAAGCTGGTTTAGTGCTACCGGCATTGAAACTTAGCTATCGAGAATGCCTATTGATAAATGGGTTTCTTCTGGATACCAAAAGATAACTACTGGCACTCTCGAAGTAAATCAATTCTGTGCCGGTAATAGTGTACTGGCATACAATGGAAGAGAAATAGAGTGCCGGTACTGATCAACAAATCATATATGTTCCTGTATGTTTAAAGGTTACTACCGGCGTACACGAATTCAATAAAATCTATGCCGTTTCTCCTATACCGGCATACATGAAACCTACATTCAATTCCGGTACTGGTGACAAAGTTCATAATGTTTCTTTGTGTTTTAAGTATACTACCGGCATACACAAATTACTATTAACCTATGCCGGTACCTAAAACCGGTATGGTATTCAACCCATTTTGTATGCCGGTACTAGAAATTCACTTTCAGGAATTGAAACCGACATGGTATTCATCCCAGATCCGACGCCGGTACTTAAAACTGACATGGTATTCATCCCATATCGATTGCCGGTACTCTGTGTACCTCGACTGTTTCATCTATGTTTGGTGATTCTAACCTAAACCTATTGCTATAAATCAATTAAAACAATCATAAATGAGTTCAAAATCACTAACCTTCTCATAGAAGCCATTTTTGCTGCGAGTGGTTGATCGTCCGAGTTCGACGACTCATCATTTCCTTGTTCTTCATCAATCGAAGCAATTCGTTGTTTGTGTTTTTGTTGACCAATCGATTTGGTCTTCGGTTTGGATTTTGTTTTCATTCGTGGAGGCATGGTTATGATTCGGGTAGGTTAATCGACGATTTTTTTTTTGATTTAACGATTAATCGTCGATGAAGAACGATGAAAAAGATGAAGAATTTTTTCTTTTCAAAACCCTAACTGTGCCGGCTCTCAAATGGAATTGAGGGATAAACTGATTTGTGTTTTATATTTTATTGTTTTAGGGGAAAGGGCATAACAGTCTTTTCATAAAGGTTTTTAATTAGGGAAAGGGTATTTTGGTATTTTCATAATCAAAAGTTACCCCTTATCAGCCACCCCTGGTTGGGGGAAGTAATTCATATCCCCAAATTAATAAAAGTATCCTCCAATTGCGTGTTCTAGAATATCCATAACATTTCTCGAAAACATTAGTTTTATTTTATTTTTTGTATAAAGAAAAAATATGTAACCTCTTCTGGTTGGACAGTAGATACTCCATATATTGATGCTCCATATATTAATAACCTCTACATATTAATAAAAAGTTATGGTCCTAACTTGGGCCAGTGAGAAATAGTAATAACCTCTCCAGTTTAATATTAATTATTTTTTTTTCAGTTTTTCCTTAAAGAATTTACCTCCAAATAGTAATAATCAATATTATATTAAAAACATATATATAGTTACATTAAATTTATGATTAAACAAAATAATTATCTATAGTTCTTTGAGAAAAAAAAGAAGTAATTTTATGGATTACTATAGTACCTTTTAACTTGTGGATGCGTAATGTCTCATCAACATAGACACAATCTTGTTGAAGCCAAATATTTCCAACTTGTCGAGCATGTTTAAAACTTCTTAGAACTACAAATTCCAAGATATATACATGCATTTGTATATTGGAACTATAAAACTGTATATACATCATCTAAATACAATTACAAATACATTTCCCATAAATTGAACTTAAATCCTTACATTTTTTTATCCTGGCTTGATTGGGGTATACCCAGATTAATTGGGGTATACCCAATAAGACAAAATAGGGTCATTTTGAAGTAAATCTAAGCCACCCCTTAACCTAGATTTTTATAAATGGCTAAAATGAGCCCACAATTATTAACTCTAATTTAACTAAAATTATTAGATTAGTTAAATTAATTAGATTAGTTAGTTGATTTAGTTATATGTTGGGTTTTAGAAATCATTTAGAGAGAGAATTAGTATGAAGTAGTAGAGGATGTTTTTTTTTTTGGGGGGGGGGGAGTTAGGGTTTTTGTGAAATTTGTGATATGAGTGATTCAAATCCTGATTTTGAAGTGGGGGAGCCTTCTAACTTTCCTCCTACAAATTCGTACTTGTATGATGATCTACCAGACCATGATCGAATGGATTATTTGCATGATCCTCACTTTTATTTTCCTCAAACTCAAGATGGGTATGGAAGTGATGAATGTCTCGAGCCAAACGTAGAGTCCAATGACCAAGAAGAATATAATGGAGTCATAAGTAATCGTGTAGACAACCTAAGTAGTGAAGATTGTGATTTTTCCATGCAAATGATCGATTTTTGTTTTTTTTTCCACTTCTGCTGTACAGGGTCGGCAAGGTCGACGCTTGTCGATCATGCCGTCCATAAAGGCCGGCGTGGTTTTAATTTTCCGAAGGTGCCGAATTTTCATGACCTGTACCACGCCGGCAGTGCATAAAATTTTAACCTTGCCGACTTCCATTTTTTTGAAACACAGGAGGCATTACTTGAAAATTCTTATGCCGACATTTTCAAGTTTTAATACAGTGCCGGCTGTTTCTATGTCGGCATTGTTTATATTTTCTTACGTGCCGGCCTTTTTTTCCGGCAGTGTTTTATATGTCAATCTTGCCGACCGTGGTAATACATATTAACTACACTTTTGATGTTTTGTAGATTGTGGCATTGTTACCTATGGAGGATCAGCCTCAAGCTCAGAAAATTAGGGGTCCCGATACTTCCGAACATTATGCTAATGATTTGGAATGGAATGACAAAAAGGACCCGGTAAATTGGATTGTTGAGAAAGCAAAAGAGAAGATGTGCGTTCTAGTAAAAAACACCCAACAAAAATGAATGAAATGGATGTGTTTTGTGTAATGTACTTTGGAGTGCTACAAATGAATGAAATGGATGTGTTTTTTTGGATGTATTTTCAATTTTCCGGCATCATAGTTATTACACAACCCTGTCGGCTTTCCCAGGATCGGCACGGTATTATCTCATCAAACTTCCGGCCACAATGCATGATAGTAAAGGAAAAAGCTTCCTCATATGGCCGGCAAGGTATTGCTTTTACCAAAATGCCGGCGTTTACTATGACGGAAATGTTTATAAAATTCACCATGCCGGTGGATAACTCCCTTAAAAAGATTGTTCCTGGATGTTTTTTTCTATCAGGCCGGCATGTTCCATCTTTGGCCAAGTTGCCGGCTTTAATTGCGCCGGCATTGTGTTGAAGGATAACCATGCCGTCTAAGAGCTCACTAAAAAATTGTTCATGAATGTTATCAAGCCGGCAGTATGTATTATATTATCCATGCCGACAGAACAACCTTCGGCAGGCTTTTAATTTTGGATAATGCCGACTAAAAGGCCGCCGACAAGACTATATTTAGAACATCACCGACTATACATCGGATACAAACCTTAATTAAAGCATACAAACGTTAAAAACTTAACCCTAACACATTTGGGACATAAATAGTATCTTTTTCCATTACACAATTTCTTAGGAGAGGTAATTAGCTTCATCTTACCGTCATAATATGGATCTGTGCATGGTAGAAGGTTGATTTCAGAAACTTCATCTTCATACGGAGCTAGGCGCTCATCTATCCAATAGAAAAACCCACAACAAGTGAATTTTGAAGCATACGGCTGATATACACCTCCTATTGCAGCTTTCATAAGAAATAAGAATCCCTTACAACCTTCAATAGTGCATTTGCTTCCTTCAAAGGGACAATCGTTTGAAAAATGACCACTAAGTGTACAAAGACTACAAATATTTGGTTTTGAAACTTCCATTCTTTATGAAAGGTTGAAGATGAAGTTGGGAATGCTTTTATAATAAAAACATACCTAATATCTTGATTTTAAAATTTCTAGCCGTTGAGCATTCAATGGGTTGTACTTTGTACCTAAAAGGTGCAACTAACATCTACGCCGGCAAGGTATAGATTTCATACCATGCCGGCCTCCAGTACTTTGTCTATTACTAAATAAGCAGAATAATTTCTAAAGCAACTAAAACTAAAAATTAAAATAAGTTTAACAAGTCTAAAACCACACTCTAAGAGTTCAAAACATAATGTAATAGTTCAAACCAGAATCTAAGTTTCTAAAGCAAGTAAAATATAATAAAGATTAATAATTTCAAGGATCCTTCTCATTGTTATTATCTTCCTCCCCATCACTAGCTTTTTCACCAGCATCAGCTTTTGCTTTTCCCTTCCCCTTCACTGGACCTATGTAGTCACCATCCTCATTGTAATAGGGGTTCACTCCAGAAAAGTCAGATGCCCTGAAAAAGGTCCTTGGATCAACCTCCTCTTCTGATGATGTGCATTCAACATAGTTGAGGGGATTGCTAGGACTGTTCATAAACCTTAGAAATTCTTCAGGATCTTCTTTACCCATCAAACATAGTTTTCTTACAGGGCAATTCTTTTCAGTTTCATCTTTAGGATCTTCTACATTGGGATAAATTGGGTCAATAAATTCTAATAGCTCTTCTGGAGTAACCGAAGAAGGTAGATCTTCTTTTTTTCCCTCTGGGAACCTAAACAATACACAAATAAGAGATATAAAAACAAACAATACTGTTGAACACAAATAAGAGATCAAAATTGTTACACATTGAAATTTGGTTCCGGTCATCCACTAGCCGGCAAGGTATAGAATATATAAACTGCAGACCAATATGTGGCCGGCATGGTAATAAACATTCACCTAGCCGACCAAAACACCGCCGACAGGGTTGTATTAAATAATGATACCGGCTATAACTTAAAAAATATCAAGTTTCTGATGCCTACGGTTGGAAATGTCCAAGTACAATACAATGCCGGCTAAGGGTTTTGTTGGTATTACATGCCGGCCCTGGTTATTGTCTAACAAACTCCATGGCTAATATGAAACTTCGGCAGGTTATTCATCCTCATAAAATGCCGGCGCTTAAGAAACAACAACCGCCGGCATGATGTTAAACTATCGGCCTTGCCGGCCAAAAACCCTAAAAATCTAAATTTTCAATTTCTAACCTAATCTAACAATCAAAAAACACCAAACAATATTGGGTTGAGTTTAGAAATCAACTTACAGTCTTCTTTTCACCTACGGAGGGTTGTTTTCAACATTCTCAAGGATTGAACTTTCGGGTATACTAGTTCCATCTTTTTCCTTACATTTTTTCTCTAATTTGGATCTTTTGATACTTCCTGTTGAATCTATGTTATCTCTTGATCGTTTGTAATCAACCATTTTTCAGGATAATCAAACTCTTCAATTTTTAGATGAGATGAAGAAGAAGAAGAGAAGATTAACGGTTTGGTTAATTTTTTAATTTTTTAATTATTAGATTAAGTAATAGGGTTATTAGCTTAAGTAATAGGGTTAATTAGTCAAAGGGTAAAAAGGTAAACTCACCACATTTTGGCCTCCCCTAAGTAAGGGCAAATGTCCATTTAAATTTGGGTATACCCTAATTAATCTGGGTATACCCCAATCTCGCCAGGTTTTTTATGGGTACCTCTTTATATTAATAAGCTCCCTATTTTAATAATTTTGTGGATGCCCAAAAATATTGATACGGAGAGGTTCTACAGTAGCAAGAATCGTACACATATGCTTTTAGTGTTATTATTTATTTTGGATATTCCTTGAAACATGTTAATTCGGGCGTCGAGCTCCCCGTGACTTGGACTAAGTTGAGGCCTGAGTGGCCTGTGGAGGGCTATGAGGGTATCTTTAAACCAAATTGCAACATTTATGATTCCTTGCAAATCTTCTTTCATTTTCAACATATCACACTATACCTCATTGCTCATTACTTCTATCTAGCACATACAAAAATGAACATATGTTGGCCAATGTCGATGTTATCACCAAAACACTACCAAGGGCCTTTTAAGGCACTCTGAGTAAAAGTAAAACAGTAAGATATGGTAAGCATTTTAGTCATCCAAATTAGGTTTGTAACAAGGATTTTCATTCAATTCAAAGAATGTCCGCCACCAACTACCACCACAATGGTGTCTAGTTCATTGAGAATAGGAAAAAAGTCAAAAAAGAAGGAAAAATAGACGCTCTTTTTAACCACAAACACAATACATGTCAAGCATATGATTGCTTATGGAAGGTAAAACCTGCTCTCACGTGGTCGCTTTTGTGCTCAAATTCATTGAGAATTATTTTAGTGTTAGGAAATTAAATCAAAGAAAAAATCCGCAGTAATTTGTTATCATTTAGTGTGGTCACTATGGTGAAATATCATATCAAAATATTCGATATTTGCGTAAATGAAAAATAATATTAATAATAACTACAAAATTATGCTCCATATCTCATATAATATGATATTAATTGCCAAATATACCATAGTGGGTTGTTTTAAAACCATATAAATACATGAGTTGATTTGTTGAAGCTAGGTAGCATCCAAACTTCACAAAGTTATCCTTACACGAAAAATCATTTGGTACTCAAATTTGTGGTAATTTCTTACTATGGCAGCTGCTAGTACTAAAACTCTCCTTGCAATTGTTATACTAAGTCTGATCGGGGAAGGTACCAAAAATTTCAAATATTTGAAAATTTTGAAATATTTAATTTATCATTTTATTGAAGCATATAATCATTTGATACGTGTATTATTTTTTTGTATGAAATTCTTGCCAACTTCTTCAAATGGTCGAACTAATTCCCAATACATATGCACATGTTATAAAGTTGTTCGGTGGTTATAGTGTCAAAAACAAAAACCAAATTTTTAGTCCCGAACAAGTTGAGAAGACTATAAATGAAACCTATGTCAAAATTACTTGGCTGACGGTAACTACTAAGAGACAAAAATGAGTTTGTGATACTTACAAATCAAATCCCGCTATTCTTTTATGTTAGCTCAACATCATCAGCTTGTGCAACAGCATGACTTGTAATCTATCTTTGTACAAGCCGATGATGTTAGCCCAATATCACAGCTTATACAACGTGACTATAACATTGTACACGCTGACGATGTTGAGCTAACATTTGATTTTTTCGTGTGCAAAAGAAAAAGAAATTAAGAGATAAACGAATCAAGTCAATGGATTACTTCATGTGTTATTGATGTCATTAGTGAATTATTAGGTTATTATGGATTCATCTCACGGTTGTCTAATGTCTTCATAAATATTTTGTCTGTCAATTCAGCATAACTATGGATATTTTGTGAACACGAATTTATTAAGAGATTTTTTGTTGTGTTAAAATGGCAGGCTTTGCTGCGGCTAAAATTGACGACTGTTACTATACCGCAGCGGACATAAAGATTTCTCAAAAGCCTACCGGAGTTGTAATTGAAGGGTCACCTGAGTATGAGGTGACTTTTTACAATTCATGTCGTTGCACCCATACCAACGTGCTCCTTGGATGTCCAGGGTTCGCTAGCGTCGCAGACATAGGAGATAATCTAAAACCAAGGGGTGATGGTACTTGTCTCCTTACAAATGGTTCAAACCCTATTCGCGGCTATGCAACCATCAAGGTGAAATACGCATGGATGACTCCCTGGACTATCGCTCCTTTACTCTCACAAGTTGATTGTCGTTATTAATCAATCAAATCAAGTTACTGTCATATGATGTCACACGTGGTGGTTCTATGGACATTTTCATTTACATTAAAATGTACGTGTTATTTGAAAATGTTACATTTACTATTATGAATAAAAATTCAATATCTTGGTTAGTGAAAACATGTTTACATTGATGTAGGGAGAAATCAGCTGAACAATTCTTTAGAAAATGTTTTGACATCGTATGCAATGATAAGGAAAAAAAATAAAATCAAACAACTTATTTAGATTGTTGAGACTCAAAGCCTGACCACTGTGTTTGGCCAGGAACCTATCATTTATAGCCTGTAACATGGTTGACATATTTGCCAAAAGTGGCGTATATGGGGTCTAGATGGATTTTATGGATGCAGTGGTGTGTTTCATCCACTCATCTTTCTGTTCTTGTTAATGGTGCATCTACCGAGAAGTTCAAGCTTCTAAAGGGATTGAGGCAAGGTGACTCTCTCTCACCATCTCTTTCTTTTAATAGTTGTAGTTCTTTCAAAACTAATGAATAATGCAGTTAAGAGAGGTCAAATTCACGGTTTCAAGTTTCAGATACAAATATTATGATATTTCACTAAAGTTTGCAGATGATACTCTTCTTTTTATATATGCTAAGAAAGAAGAGGTAACAAGATTCTTTATAATTCTCTCCATTTTTGAACAAATGACTGGTACATGAGGCTAAATCCAGAGAAAAGCATTATGGTTAGTGTTGGAGCCGATGATGTTATTCATATTCTTGCAAAGGAGCTGGGATGTAAGACTGAAACTATGCCTATTAACTACCTAGGACTTTTGGAGCTAGTTCAAGATGCATTTTTGTTTGGGACTTAGTTATTGAGAGAATTGAATTAAGATTGGTTTCTTGGAAAAAAAACGTTTCTCAGTAAGTCCGGAGGATTAATTCTTATTAAGAGTTTTCTTTCAAGCTTGCCTATTTACTACTTGTCATTTTTTCATCTTTTTGTCTGTGTAGAGAAGAAGATAAACAAGATGTTGAGAAAATTTATGTGGGTCTCAGTTGATGGAAAAAATAAAATGGCTTGGGTGGCTTGGCCAAGAGTTTGTTTCTCTAAACAGAACGATGGACTAGGTGTTAATTAAGTCTATGGCTAATTAATAAGGCTTTGTTGGTTAAATGGGTTTGGAGATACAACAAACAAAAGAGTGTGTTTGGACCAATATAGTTGATTTCAGATTCCTTTTTGTCTCAGTCCCGAACGAGACACTATTACAATGTTATCTCAGGGAGGTTCTGTTTCCAAATCTCGGTATAATCTCGGTTCTAACTTTTATATATATAATTTGTACGTATGTTAAAATATAACGAAATTCTAACAAACTAACAAAAACAAATATTTACTTTTAATTATGAGTGCTCTCAAATAGTGTGTTTTTTCCCCAAGAAGAACTTTGTGCTTCTTGGGGTTGTCTGGTATTTTTTTCTTTTCTTAGTGATTGATTGGATTTATAAAGATCGTATTGATTTGTTTTTCTTTGTGAGAGATTGGGTTTGTAGTGATCACTCAGGTAGCCTCCTTTTAATTAATTTCCTTGGGTCGATCTCTCCTGGTGGTTTGTGTCTTGATTAGTACATCACTTGTTTTCAAGGTAGTTCAGTGTTGGTTTCTCAAGGAAGATTATTAGATCTTCTAAGTCTTTGTTCTACGTGCTTTCTTATCAACCTTCTATATACCTAAACTTTCTCTTGGCTTGTCCTGTTTTTGGTTTGAGGTTGTTTTGATTTGTTGGGATTAGTCCAGGCGGCCTTCAAATCCTAATCAATCTATCTTGTTTATTGATTTATTTGGTGGATTAAGGTTGTTTCTTTTAAGAAAATTCTTATCTGCTTAGTGGTGTTTTGGATTAATCAGAAGCAAAAACCAAAGAGCTTTCTTCTTGAAAAGTTTAAACTGGGAATCATCTTCAGCCGTCTGTTTTTTTTCTAATGGAGGAGAGTATTCTTTGTAATCTTCTTAGTTTCTTAAACATTTACGGAGTATTTATTATTCCATCAACCGATATAGTGAATCTTTGCATCTCTTTTGGTCCACTCAAAATTTCCGATGAAGATTTACACACCTTTCCGACAGCTGTTTTCCAATGCTCTTACAACCCATATTCCAAAAGGTGCGTGAAACATAATTAAATTTCTATTAGCACAGTAGAACTGGGTAAAATGCCTTTGTGGGTCCACTCGAAAGTACATGGTCCTTTTGAAAACTTATTTGATGTAAAAGATATAATCCTTAAGATATAATCCTTCATAAATGTAAAAGTGCCTTATTTTTGTTGTGGTTTGGGTGGATCCTTAAACAATTAACCTGCAGATTAGCCAAACCTTATTTTTTGATAATGGGTCTAATGTGGGAGGGAATTCCGCTTTATACCCACACTTTGATTTATCCCACTTGGAAAATTAATAATAAAACACAATTTTTTTATGCACAAAGAGTATTTGGATAAGTTTTCATCTCTTTATGAGAACATCCCTAAGAACCTAGTGATGTATTCAAAATCGCCATCATCATCGGCTAAGGATACTTGTTTGACATGCGTTTTTCTACAACCCCAAGTGCACTTTTAACGTGAAAGCAATACTTCCCAGGTTTGGAAGGATTTTTGTTCTGGGCTTGATTGGTAGAGCCATCAAATTCGATGAGAATTCTATCTTTCAGAGCTGACGGAACTAGGGGATTTAAAGGATATGAAAATCATTACAAAATATCGGGAGGAGCATGACCGACTAATAGTCAGAGTAATTGGTTCTTACACATCGACTCCCATCGGCCACACAACTCATAGTGGTATTACTTGATCAATTAACGATATATTAAATAATAATTATATAGGTTTATATTTCAATTTAACTAATAAATGCATGATTTATCCTATCCCAATCAATTTTCTTATTGAAGAGAATATGGAATCTCATATTCTCCTTAAAACTGATTTCGTTCATAGAAATGTCCTATTTGTATATGAATTACCGACGAGTGATTCCGTATACTGGTCGTTTTCTGGGGTTAACTACCTCACTTTGTTCGGTCTTCTATCTTGAAGATTGCCCCTGATCCCATTGAGTCGTCGTGGCAGCTCTACTATAACTAGTAGAAGGCTTGGGATCTTTCTTGGGAAAGAGCGTAATCCTTGGATTATTGAGAATTTATTGATATATATATTTTGGAAGTGAAGAAACTTCATCACCATCGATGTTGGGTGGAAATACTTACATTTTCTGTGAATTTAATAAAGATTTCAGATGAGGACGAGAGAAGAATATGTGAAGTTACCGAAGATTGATCTATGGATGAATGTCTCTATGCATTGTTAATTTACTATAGTAGTATGTTATGTGTAAAAATTGTAAAGAATATATCTTTCAACTTGGATTATAATCACTTTCGTTGTACTGCTGTGGAGCTTGATACCACTTATCGGACACTTCGCCATTATGACTTTCTAGTCGACTGGTGTATCTGTTCTTATCTATGATATATATATTGATTTTCTTAAAAATAAAATAAAAATAAAAATAAAAATTTATTAAGAAAACACAAATATTCATTAAGAAAACGACTTTTATACTGTATAACTAATACATGTATCCAATACATATCTCTCATGTACCCCAAGTTAACACCTATACCATGCCTTTCGATTCAATTAAAAGGAAGCACCATTATTAGCGGTAAGAAAAGGAAGGAAAGGAATGAGAAAGGGGAATCTACAATTAACTCTCTCATTTTTCTTTACAATTGAGTGTCTCCTTTTCTTTCTTCAAACCATGTACAAGAGTAGTCTACATGGAAGCATTGAGGTAAAAACTTTGGTTTTTCTTACCGAGATCTTCCATAAAAGATCACGTATAATGAATGATAGGTTTGGAGAAATTAAAAAGAGAAAAGAGGAGATCAATGAAACTAGATTAGTGAGAGATTTTTAATATCAACAGGGGTAACGACGATGTTAGATTAAAAGAAATTTTACGCACTAAAACATGTGAAGGTCCGAAAATTTTGTGTAAGTGCTTCTTTTGTTTATTTTTGTCCATCTCTTTCAAGAATTATTATTATTTGACTTTTAGTTTAAAGGATTCGTGAAAACCATGATACAGTTGAATTCAGGAGCTTCAATTTAATGGAAACCATGAAACAGTTAAAGGTAAAACGAAATTCCGTCCAAAATAGCAGCTGAGATTGAATAATTCCGGCAAGTTTCCAGGTAAGATCTCGTCTCGGCGAGAATGTGCTTATCGGCTGTCATATGGTCGAAAACGGAAAAACCTGTGAGATCTGGGCCGAAATTTACGACACTGGTTTGAACTTGGGATGCATTTTAAAAATAACTTTTTGATTTTCGGAAACAAATTAAAAATTCTGAAAATGACTTCTAAAATAATGTTTGTGGATACGCTTTTGACTTCTTCAAGAAGTACTTTTAATATTGGTATCCCATCCCATCCCATCCCATCATCCTTCATGGCCAAATGGCTCAAATTCGAATTCAAAAGGAAGTAAATTTTTAAGTTGGTAGCTAACTCGACGTCTCTTAATCTAACTATTTATTCTTTTAGATAAACATATCCACTAAGAATCATCATCATTATTTTAATCTTGCTATCCCATATTCTACTTCGTTTTTGGTAGGTACACTAAAGTCTAAACATATCCAGATTCTAGCTGGGTAGGCAGGCACCTATTGAATTTGTTGAACGTGGGCAAGCAACATGAGAGTGGATTGACATGTAATTCATCGTGAGCTAATTCGAATTAATTAGTAAACATACAAAAATGATACACCAGCTTAATTAGCAGTTCAAGTTTATCAAGTGATCATTCAAGAAAAAGTGGAAAGAAATTTGGAGAAGAAGATTAAAGCTAATAATGATATGATACAACCAATTAGACTTGGGAAAAAAGACTTAGGTTCCATGAAATTAAAGTGGTTGTTCATGAAATTCAAGAAGTCAGATTCACATGTTATTTCAGTTCCAGTACTCCTAGTCAACTGTGTGAATGATGGTAGTTCTACTTCCGGGCATGATATGCTAGGAATGTGATTATCTTAACGGCATATTTTGAGCGACAGAAATACGAAATGATTAAGCGAGCCATCTTTGATCTGCCTTCTAAACAATTATTAAACCGGTCATCTAACTGAAAGGACCCACGGCCACATGCATCAGCAACAACATACGCCGAAAGAGACGTTCTAGCCATGGTTGATGTGGTAGATATACTATAAGGTTTGTGTGTACAAAGACAAAGTACATATCCCGGGGACAAGGTTTTTCAACAATTTGTCATAAATATAGAGGTAATTCGAGTACATGTATGGACTTTAGAGGAGGCATTTTCATTTGCTGATTCTAAAAACACTTTCTAGTCTTAACTCAATTTTGAATTGAAGTTTGAATTTTGTAACATTATTCTAGCCACCGGTACTCTCATGATTTCAATGGAACTGCCAGAACAAGATGATTCAACTACCGGTACTCTATGATCTAGTTGATGATTCAACACAATAATTTCTCCCCCTCAAAGTTCAAGCTTACTTTTTCCATATATGGTCATGAAATCAAAAAGTTGGCTTCAGTTTAGGTCATATCAATCTCTTTGTAGGTAGCCCTACCAACAACAAAATACTACTAGGTCAACCAATAGATGTAGTATTTTGTGAGTACTAAATTTACAAATGAATATAATCACAAGAATAACACAACAAATCATTATTACAAAGTGCAAATTATACTTGTTTTCTCTATGGCTCTAGAGTTCTAGGAAATGTTGAAGATACAAATGAATTTGTAATATGTTTTTTTTTTTTACTTTTTTTATGATCGGTCAAAGAGAAATTTCATTGATAAAAGACACTTAAGGAATACCTTAACCCAACTCAGTGATTACAACCGAACAAAAATTTGTACTAGATTATTATGTAAATAATACTAGCCCCATGTTTTAGCACAACGAGCGAGTGCCCGACGGATTTCCAGGACAACATTCGCATCCAATCAAAATGTATTGGCTCCCCAAATAGCAACTGCATCCAGTCATTCGCTACCTACCTGTAAAAACCACATGGACCGGATCAAATCCGCGGGTTGGATCCCATATGCTATCTCACTTCTACATGAGATCCACATCCATTTATTCTTAAAAACTCGAGGAACATCAATATATTTGAGCAAATTAGATCGTACTCCCTCCGTCCTAAATTAAGAGTCCGTTTTCACTTTGTCAAGATATTAAGGAAAACCTATAAAATATGATGACTAGCCCTTGACTAGCCTATTTAATGTTATGTTATTACCAAAAATAAAATCATTAGTGTTAAAAATTCTAAAATGGATAATATTATTATTTTAGGAAATGTTTTAAGAAATAAAAGCAAATTATACAGCTTATTTATGAAATCCACATAGTCAAAAAGAAATAGAAGTTTTATTAGAAATTTTATAACTATCCATAAAAATTAAATGTTTATATTGATAATTTATAACTAATTAAGGTCAATTCAATCCATAAATGTTTTTTTTAAGAAATGAATGAAAATTTATACAAAGATATTGAGTAATTTTTTTCTTCTTTATATATGACGATAATATTTAAGATTTTGAAATAAAAATGATTTTATGATTATTAAAAATAACAATAATTCTATTCAACCCACTAATAAAATCCACTTTCAAACCCACTGCCGACGTGGGTTGATATATTTCTTTTTTTCTTTTTCTCTTTCCTTCTTATGTGGATTTACGTTTTTTTCCATTGCCTATTTTTATTTCCGAAAACCCGTTCTACTAGGCAAAATACCAAACCGGAAAGGAAAAAAAAAATCTCTGCTGCCGCCGTAGAAGAAAATTTAAAGAAGTACTTGAAAACATCGATCAAACATAATTTTGTTAAAGATGTAATTTATTTGCAGTCGAATGTACTACTTGGTGGCTTGGTGCTTTAATAACAAGAAACAGTCGAATCTTTGTTGCATTTCTGTAACTACTGCAAAACTCATCGTCGAAGTATTTCTATGGTTCTGCATTCCTTGGTTATCTAACTAATGTAAAGAAAAGAGGTCATTGTTTGGTACGACCCTCTTCTTTTTTGGTACACGAAATGACGCGAATATCCTCCGTGTCTTTTCCATTACGACTGAAGGGCAAATACGCGTTGTAGGTATCTTCTTCTTTTTAAAAATCTACTAAACCAACAGAAACACAAATCGACTAGAATCTAATCTCTTCTTCGTTAACACCATCAAAATCATTCTTTGACAAACAGAGACGAAGGTCCTAGATTAATTTAGAGAAACAACAGATGGGGAATCAAATTCATTATTCGTTCAGCTCCACAAAACCCCTAATTTTTTTAGTTCATTAATCCAATTCAATGTTGATTCGAAGGGGAAAAAAATCACATCAACTGACACATAGAATCACCCCCAACGGCTGGTGAAGAAGTTGAATAAGGTAAGTTGTTCTTTAAAGTATCGATTGAAAATTTGGGTCTGATTTGGAATTTGTATTTTAGGTGAGTTAATGGGAATGGGAAATCGATTATTGGAATTTGGAAAAATTGAAGTGAGGATGAGTAGGATTTTGTGGTTCTTAATTGGATTAAAACAAAAATTTGATGTTGTAGGGAACTCAAGCATGTTCAATGGCCATATTCATAATACATCAAAAGTTGTTTGCGTGAATGCCGAAGAAAATATTTCCTCTTCAATTTTAGTTTGTGAATTCACTATTGATTCGACCCTCTCACTAATTTTAGTTCACTTTTTTTTTTTAGTTTGTAAACTAATTTTAGTTCACTTTTATTTTTTTGGATTCTGAAGTATTTATGTTGTTGTTTGCTAGGGTCCCAAGGTTCTTGATTAACTGGAATGGACCTTCAATTCAAGACTTT